>OZ010789.1:61546774-62131287 GCA_963932465.1 Maratus speciosus
TAGATTCGTAATTTTTTACAGTTTTTGATAAATTCTCGTGTTTAGTGAAATCACATTTTCTGAAACCCAGTGAGGTGAGAAGTGAAGTACAGACGCGAAGTGGAAAATTTTTTGGCGCTTGATTCTTATCTAAGATGTATACGCAATACAAATTAATCTAAAGGAAAATAGTAATTGAGTTAAATGTAATTCATTTCGCATATAGTATCCCACCAAATTTCAATAGCCAATTTTAAGCAAATATCACCATTTGATATTGTTATTTTACCTTTTCTGCTAATGCGGTTGAGAAAAGTAAAACATATGAATCATGGTACTGTTTAGAATGTGTGTGAATAGTTATAATATTTATTTACAAATAAAGAGTTTAAAGTGTTAAAAAAACATGATTTTCTATAACTATAAAGTCACGAATAACGTCTTATCTAAAATATATATGCTTGAATTTTAATAACGCTTATCATCTACAATTTATGTGATTTTGTGCGTCTACGGAGCTACCGATTAAAATAGCTGAGACTTTTCTTACATTTTACAGTTATAATTATAAGTCAGCAGAGAGGAAATATATGAAAAATCCTCAAAATGGTAACGTGATTTGTTATTATTTTTATTTTAAAGCTATCTTTTTAATAACTTAGAAAGTGCTGCATTATATTTTTAGTAATTATAAATTATAAATTTAAAAGAAAAGGGTACTTGCAGTACTTTTATTATTACCCATACGTATTTTTAAAAAAATTTAGTATTATACTGATATTTGTTTTATTTTAAAAAATGGGTGTCAGTGTTGTGGAATACCCTTATGTCATGTTCAAGTTTTCAAATGACTTCGTTTGATGAAAAGTTTACTAAATTGCAACTCATGCAAAATTTTTTTATTATGTACTAAAATATCAGGCTTTAAACATAGTGCATCGTAATAATCATTATTACCAACGTTACTAAATTATTTCTGTGTTATATTTAACATATCAAAAACCCTTCTTCGATTATGACTCTTTAGTTATTCCTGTTTTCTAGCAAATGACGGGAGGTTTAAAAGTTTTATTACAAATTCCGATAAGCCTGTTGAAACTTTTAATCCCATTTAGAATATTCAATTAACTTTAACATAATAACTCTCATTTACATCGAAATTCAATTTATATTGCATTTAGCTTATATTTCTATAAAAACATGGAATAGAAGCGATAAACTTAGTCTTATATTTGCGGTATTAGAGTACCTCACAATTGCAACTTAAAATCCGCTGATTTTTGTTTTTGTTATTTAATTAATTTAATTATTGTTGACATATTTAATTCAAATTATAATTTTATATTATTTGCGTAATTTTTAAAACAAATATGCTTTAAAGCTTTAATTATTACAGCAAAATGTTTCTGCTAATATTTTTCCTATTACTATTGTATCACAAACTGTTTTAGCTTTAAAGACTTTTGGAAAGAAAAAATTGATTTTATAAGAAGAAGCTAGAGCTTTATTTGGCTTTGTTTTATAAAATATTTATTTGTTCAACAGTAGTCCATTGTAGAGTACATTGGCAAAACTAAATAATAAACGAAAAATCATTTTATAACATGATGGATTACGAGTTCCTTTTCTTTCACATTGAATCTCATGAGAATTTTTCACAGTCCAAAGACACAATGTAAAGTTCGCACACTTTGCAACGTTAATCCATTTTTCTGTATTGAAATATTTTTACAATCTTTTACGAAGATAAAATGTCAGTATATTAAATATTTATGCCGAAGTATGCCAAGTTTATATTCAAGATTAAAGTTTATACATTATAGAGTATATTACAAAAGATTGTCAGCAGACAAATTTGAAACTAATTTATAGTTTTTACTTTAAACAATGATTTTAAATGCGTTACTTAATGAAATTAAAAATAGAATATAAAAATTATTATTCCCTTCTGTTTGTCTAAAGTGAATAAATTTATCCCGATGCTTTTTGGGAACGTACATTCCGATGCAGCATTGAATGAACAGGATTCAAACGTTGGTAAAGTTACATATTTATTAACTTTGAAATACTTTATACTATTTTTACATATACAACTGAAGCAAACTTAATCATTTGCATTTGATGCAACTCTACTTATGCCAGATTCAAAGAGGATCAGTACTTCGAAAATCGAAAAGAAATGGATTCATCTTCCTTTTGATTAGAAACAAAAACCAGAAATGTTTACATACTTTGGAATCTCGATGGGAATCTCCTGTTTTGTCTCATAATCCAAAGAATCTCCTTGAAAGAAATATTACTCTCTACAAAAATTTTATCTATGCAACCGATGAGGTATAGCCAACAATGTATTTATTGCACGTGTTTAGTGAGACTTATTAATTTTGAAATATTTTATATTAGTTTTACATGTATAACTCAAGCAAACTTAATCATTTGCATTTGATGCAACTCTACGCATTCCAGATTCAAAGAGGGTCAGTACTTCCAAAATGGAAAAGAAATGAGTTCAACTTCCTTTTGATTAGAAACAAAAACCAGAAATGTTTAGATACTTTGGAATCTCGATGGGAATCTCCTGTTTTGTCTCATAATCCAAAGAATCTCCTTGAAAAAAATATTACTCTCTACAAAAATGTTATCTATGCAACCGATGAGGTATAGCCAACAATGTATTTACTGCACGTGTTTAGTGAGACTTATTAACTTTGAAATACTTATTATTATTTTTACATGTACAACTCAAGCAAACTTAATCATTTGTATTTGATGCAACTCTACGCATTCCAGATTCAAAGAGGGTCAGTACTTCCAAAATGGAAAAGAAACGGGTTCATCTTCCTTTTGATTAGAAACAAAAACCAGAAATGTTTACATACTTTGGAATCTCGATTGGGAATCTCCTGTTTTGTCTCATAATCCAAAGAATCGCCTTGAAAAAAAGAATACTCTATACAAAAATTTTATCTACGCAACCGATGAGGTATTGCCAACAATGTATTTACTGCACGTGTTTGGTGAGACTTATTACCCTTAATATGGTACCGTTAATAGTATCGTAACTGGAAGCGATGCTTAATATTATCGTACAGTTTTCTCACTCTTTGGTATGTAGGATGTTCATAAATGAATGTCCCAATTTCAATGGTATGTTATAAGAAATTAATTTACACTATTTACAGCAAATCATACATCAAATTGAAGGTAAATTGACCTAGGTTTTCTTATACACGTTTAATATGTGCACCTTTAATTATAGGGCACATATCTAACCTAAAATCCAATTTTTTCCACACTTCGGTTAACAAAAACGTTGTAATGGAAGCAATATCCTCTTCAATACTGCGTCTCAGTTCTGGAAAATAATAAGGTAGAAGCGGAATGTAGAAACGGTATTTTATAAAGCCCCAAAGAAAAAAATCGCATGGCTCTAACAGCTTTAAAAACTTCAATCCAGCAATTACGCTTTTCTCTCAAAAGTCGCCATTTTACGTATATGG
Source organism: Maratus speciosus (assembly GCA_963932465.1). Taxonomy (NCBI): domain Eukaryota; kingdom Metazoa; phylum Arthropoda; class Arachnida; order Araneae; family Salticidae; genus Maratus; species Maratus speciosus. The sequence continues at coordinate 61,550,254 of OZ010789.1, forward strand.
AACTCCAGATGAGTAAATAACAAAGAAGAAATTGCCAATGCGCTTATCGAAACTCGTTCGAGTTACTCTTTATTCGTGAGGTAATGTAAGATAAGCACCCACCCTGAGAACCCGGTTTTGGCTTATGGTTAGGTTTGCACCCCGAGCCCAGGACAGGGTAAAGTTCTTCTACCTGTAAAACCTTCTAGTATTTAAGACACTTAAAAGAATATAACACAATTTTTAAAAAATTTAAAGGAGCTATTTTCAGTCAGCTGCTGGCGCCTCTAGAGATATGAGGTGAAAATTACCAAAGTTATTTAAAGATAAAATAATCTAAACTTAAAGATAAATTTGCAATAATATGCCACATCTAAAGGCCAAAACAATAGCTGAAGTAATGAATTTATATGTTCAGCACTCCTGCTCACTGCCCATAATTCGGAGGAGGACCGTTGAACAAATATATTGATCTATAAGATCCAAGTTCATGCTGAACCTTCTGAACGATATAAATATAGTTTTAAGCTAGATTTGAGATTAATTACTGTGAGCTATATATAAGTACAATAATAAAACATTTAAGCAAAAGTGACAACACAAATTATGTAACTTATTAGTAATAGTACCCACAACGTACAAGATTAAAGTTTCTAGCAAGCACTAGAGCAAGATTAAAGTTTTTAAGAGCTGAATTTAAAGTTTTTAAGAGAGATCTGCAGATCTAGAGAGATCTGCAATCCGCAAACTTTGTTGGATTTGAAATAATAAAAGACTCTATCAAACGTGAGATTGTAAACATCCTACATGCTAAGTTACGTTCGGCTGTATTGTCCACAGTCTCCGGCATGCAATGCGTAATTGCTTTCGATGGCACCCATGTGGAAAGTGTAATCCAAATAAAAGATTCCTTTCCTGCGATCTGTGATTTCAATGTGTGCAATCAGTGATTGCTGTCTTGCCTCTTACAGCAAATTTCCTCCTCGAGCTCAATCTTTTTTTTTTTTGTGTGTGTGTGTGTGTGTGTGTGTGTGTGTGTGTGCCGTTCTAGGATTAGCCAATTTTATTATTTCCAAATCAGCAATTTCTTTCATTTTTTTTCAGCATTTAGCATGCACAATTGCCTTAATTTAGTAGCCTTTAGAAGAGTCGCTTCATCTGGAAAGTTCCAGAAATTGCGACTAATCCGAGTGATGACTTCAGTCCGTTTTGTTGCCAATAGTTCAAAATTAACTTAATGTAATGTTTTAAAAATTTATATGGATAAAGCTCTCAAGTGTTAGTAGACGCTCTTAAGCCTTAGTAAATTCAAAATCATGTTTTATTTTTTTCATTATTTTGTATTGCATCAGAGCGCTGCTTTTTAGCGCCTATATTTGCAATAATTATTACATACAGTCGAACCCCGATTTAACGAATCGTTCGGGACTAGCAACTTTGTCGTTAAATCCAGATTATTCTTTAAATCGGGATAATCAAAATAATATCTCTCTATTCTAAAAAAAAAAAAAGTAACTTACGCTGTTACCGCCACCGCCGGTTTTGAATTTTTTGTGACCGGAGGACTTTCTCCGTTAATATTAAGACAAATATTGCATACAAAAATATGAAAATCGGTAGTATTATAGAGAAATGTTTGATAGACACGCTGATGCAGTCAGTTTTCAAATCGAAGAATTATTTTTAAAGATATTTAATGCTAAAGTTGAAAAAAGTCGTTCCATTAAAAAAAATTTACAGGAGATAAACTATACATCGGAATTTAATCATTTTTAGATCGTTTTATACGTTATAATTTCCCGGTGTGCAGAATGCATTTATTTTTTAAATTTGACTCATTTTTTGAGCTTTCATTTCTATTTTAAATTCAAATTTTCAGCATTTCGAGAGATATTTTTTACTTATTTTAGAAAATTGTACTAATTTAACCTGTTGCCAACTGTATAAACAGCGCAAACAATAATGTTTGCTTCAAATTAAAAATTTATTTACACGTGACTATTATAAACAGAAGAAAAAACTTTCAAATTTGAATTAAATAATTACGTATAAAAAGCAGGAACTTATTCAAAATTACTTCATAAAAACTATATCTACATGTGAATTTTAACAGAGAAAGGATATTGTAAAATAATAAATTCATTAACAAGCGTTAGACGTCTTAAATAGGAGAAATTACGTCATAAATTTAAAAATTGCGCGAGACATTTATTTGATATTTCGAGATAAAATTTTCAACTATTTTTGTTGGGACAGCGCAAATAATATTTCATTTCTAACAAAAGTATTTTCACGTGAATATTAAAAAGAAAAAGAAAAGCTTGGTGAAAATTGCGTGAGATTAAAAACGATACATTTAAAATGTCTTTCATTTATTTATTTATTTATTGAACAACAAACATTCGACTTGTGTGCTTGGCATAAGAGCCCGCTTAAAATGTCTTATTTAAAAGAGCTTTCTTTTCGCTTTGTTAAAAAATACCGGGAGACAAACACTCTGTTTACTTAATTCATTTTACATTAGCTTATTTTGAAATGTTTAACTGGTTTTATTTAATCAAAGATGAAAACAGCCATAGTATCTTTTAACAGCAGCTGATTTTTCCTTAAAATTCCCCAATCAAAGAGATATGAATAAAAAACCGTTTATAGGGAGATCGCCACTGTTTTTTAAATTATAATTCATTCTTTTAAAATCTTTTTAAAGTCGATCAAATTCGCGTGCTTTTAGAAACTGCGGTGTCTGAACGGGTGTTGGCGAGCATAGCTCGTAGGGGGCCGAGCCCCCTAGTTTTTACACAACAAAACAAGTTAAAAGATGCAATAAATAAGAAGATTAATGCTCATTTACCTTAATATTTATGTTAAACATTTGTTGCTTTAAGAAAATGCAAATACCCTGTATAAAAATTGATTATTTTTTTAGGCACTACTATAAATCACAAGCATTGAATTTAAGTTTGATCAAATTTTTATAACATAACTTTTATAGATGTTTGTTTGCTGTGCTTCAATTTCGTATTCCAAACTTCTGTATATATATATTTTTTTTTTTTTTCTGAAGCTGTGAAAACAGTGTCACTAACATCATGAGCCATCAAATGCCGTTTCAAAGTATTCAGACTGCAAACTGCTTCTTTGAACGTTGCATGCTTCAGTTCTATTTCATCTTCTTCATCCGATCCACTACTACTGCTGTTAATAACCTCGGCGTAATGTACATTTTCGCTTGTAGATATTTTTTGTCACAAGATGCATATTTAGAAAATTAACAATCAGGGGCATGGAAAATTTTTAATAAATATTAGAAATTTTCTTAAATTTTTCCTTTTTTCGACATCGAAAGTTATTTGTTAAATCGGGATTATAAATTCGTTAAATTGAAGTTTTTTTGCTCCCTTTTCGTCGGGATCATACAAAAATTCGCTAAATCGAGAAATTCGTTAAATCGGAGCTCGACTGTATATTCATATGATGATATTGATGTATATATATTCATATAATGATATATATATATATATATATGTAAATTTTGTTATTCATGTTTTATTCCATTCTAATTATTGGTTTATTTTCCAGTGATTCCATAATTATTATTAGCAAAAAGTTTTATTATATATAAATACATATATGTTTATGTGTGTGTATGCATATGTACAATCGTGGAAAAAAAGTAAACACCCCCTACTAACTCCTCAACAAATTATCGTAGAAGAAAGTTACTGGTACCGAACGATTGGAAATAAAGTCTAATTTTAAATGATGTATATAAAATTTGCTTAGGGGGCCCTCTACATGTTGAAACGAACCATAACTTTGTTTTTTTCAATAGCAGTACACAATTCTGACAGCATAAATGAAATCTATAACCTTCAATTAGCCTAAAAACAAATTTTTATGCAATCCGTACGATAAGTTTCCGAGAAATCAATTATTTTAAAACGAGCATATTTTAGGGGCTGTATCCAAATTGAAGTTCGGTACTTGGTCGTTGACCGGGAGAGCCTCCTTCTTGATCAAGGCATCTTAAGCGCTACTCGAGCAGTCATTGAAGTCATCTGCTAGATTACATGATAGCAGAAGTAATTTCAAAATATCTAGTGACTTCTATCATAAATGGTATCTCCCATAAATCATCATTTTGCCGTTTTTTAAGCATAATTTTAAAACTACTTGGAAGAGAAATGTGAAATTTTGGATTTCCATAAAGCAGGACTTAATAAATCTAAATCCATCAAAAAAAAATTGTAAGTTGAAATTCATAATTTTTTCGAATATTAATTTCAGAGTTCATAATTCATATCATAAAATTATAAAAATTGCAAATTCAACATATTTATGTTTGGGTATATTAGTATTATTGCTACACAAAAAATTAGCACATTAGGAGTCTTATTCAGGTCTTATTTCAGCAGATATAAATAAAAATATGAAAATGTAATTTAACATTAGAAGCACTACATTTTGAATGTTTGTAATTCAAAAACTTAATTCAAATGACTTCAAATTAGGTGGCTAGGTATAGTTTGAGCAAAAGATTTGAAATATCTTGTTAAATTTGGGTATTGCTGTTGAAAAAAATGAAGTTTGGATTCGATTTAATATGTAGATGGCCCCCTAAGCAAATTTTATATTCATCATTTAAAAGTAGACTTTATTTCCGATTGTTCGGTACCAGTAACTGTCTTCTACGATAATTTGTTGACGAGTTAGTAGGGGTTGTTTACTTTTTTTTTCCACGACTGTACATGGGGCATTCTCGCAATCTTTCGACTTTTGAGAAAAAAAAATCTGACAAAATTAAACTTGCTAAAATAACATTTAAATATGATATACGAATGCCTAAATGATTCAAAGTAAAGAAAAAAAATGGTCAGCAGCGAAAATTTTTTTATTTAACTAAGGTTTAAGTTAAACTTGCGAGTTTAAATTTCCTCACCATTTTTACCACTATAACTTTTTATTTTCATCTAAATTTTTACTTATAATGAATTTGAATAGTACCCACAGGACATTCAAATGACAAATAATAACAATGTAGTACTTTTAATACAGAATTTTTGTATAACATTGTCTTAAAGAGGTGTTAAAGAAGGGACGGTAAGGTAAATAAAAAAGAAAAGTGCCCAGCTAAAGTGATGGCATTGAGCTCACAGGCTATTCACACTAATTGTATATCGTACTCATATTTTAAAGAACAATGCCCTCAAAAAAATAAGTGAAGGGGAACTAGTCCCCGTTTCCCCCTTTATACTTAACCAGTAAACCTCCAAATCTAATCAGGGAAGCTCCTTATCATAATAAACCGGTATACCAAATTTGGAGCAAATCGAATAATCCTTCAAAAAAACCATTTATCTAAATTAAGAGGGTGGACTAGCCCCCCCCCCCCCTTTATCCTTAACCAATGAATCTCCAAAACGAATCAGGGAAGCTCCTTAACAATATACCGGTATACCAAATTTGGAGCAAAACGAATAATTCTGCATGAAAAACCCGTTTATATAAATTAAGGGGTGTGGACTAGCCCCCCTTCCCCCTTCATCCTTAACCAATGAACCCCCAAAACTTAATCAGGGAAGTTCCTTTACATAATAAACCGGTATACAAACTTCTGAGCAAATCGAATCATTCTGCATGAAAAACCCATTTATCTAATTTAAGAGGGGCGGGGTAACCTCCCTTTGCCCCCTTTATCCTTAACCAATGAACCCCCAAAACTAATCAGGGAAGTTCCTTAACATAATAAACCGGTATACCAAATTCGGAGAAAATCGAATCATTCTGTATGAAAAACCCATTTATCTGAATTAAAAGGGGTGGACTAACCCCCCTTTATCCTTAACCAATGAACTCCCAAAACTAATCAGGGAAGCGCCTTATCACAATGAACCTAGAAAAAAAATTTGAAGCAAATCGGATGTTTCTATCAAGAGTTATCGCGTTACGTACATACATACATACACACGTACGTACAGACATACAGAACGGGCGGGCACATTAGCTCTCAGGCTTTGATAGCCTGTGAGCTAAAAAGGGGATGGTATTGGAAAAAAGGGACGAAATGGTAAAAAAAGAGACAGTAAGGATGGAACGGTAAGGAAAATTACCACCTATGTTTAGGAAAATCATGTTAAGACTAAGTGATAGCCACAATGTTCATTGATTTTTAGAAAGAGTTGTTAACATTGGATTAAATTAATTTTTTTTTTAATTTACCTCGAAAAGTGCAGGAATAAACCTTGGGGACGGTGAGATTACCAATAAAGCCACGATGCTTGAAATTGATATTTAAATGCTGATTTAAATGCTACAGTAAATTTCCTGCCAAAGAATTTTAGACATTATTTCTCTACCATACTTCTGCATGAGAAAAAATTGAAAAACATTCTGTGGCTGCATCTGAAATGATTTTCTGTATAATTTTAGAAGAGGGATGGTAAGGAATCTAAAACCCAGGGACAGAGTTTAAAAAATAATAATAGCATAATAATGTGCAGGTTAATTTCTAGCTACATATTTATATAAAACAATAGTTCCAGTTTCAGAAAAAAAATTATATCGAATTATTTTTATTGAAACAATTTTATCCAGACAGGTCCAAACTTAAAAATCAGCGTCAGGGACACGGGACGGTATAGGAGTTTTCCAGTTGTTTGGACCCCCAACATCGTCCAAAACTTATTTATTTCGTTAATATTGTTGTGCAATCCTGCAATGGGATGTTCCCCAGTATATGAAGTTAAAAGAACACAAAAAAGTGTATTAAAATAAAAATTATTATTCAGGGACATGAAAGTCAAAAGATTGCGAGAATGCCCCACATGCACATATCGCTGTTGCACGCCTTATTAGCTAATAAATTTAGAAAACAAAAATACATTTTATGTTTCGAGATTTCGATCAGAATTATTAACATAAATAAAACAATATCATATAAAAATAGCTTCCTCTCTTAAAAAATACGACAAATATGTCTAGTAAAAAAAATGTGCGGTATTTCATTTAACCAAAATTTATTTATTCTCGCAAATGAAAAGGTCGAAGTATATTCAATTAACTTCTAATAAAGGCCTTTTGCCATAAGTATTATGCAATATGAATAAAACATTTATTTAAAACATACTTCCTTCTGTTTAATAACTTTTTTATTATTATGTAATCTACAAATAAAGTAAAAGAAAAAACTTTTATTAGTTTTTTACTGAGGGTGCCCTTTTTTATAAACACATAAGTAATATTCTATTCTGTAAGTGCTCTCAATAAAACAGTTAACTTTTTCTCGGGCTTATGAAAATCTCAAGATAATTGGATAAGTTTATTCATAAAAAAATTATAAACATTTTTATATTTGCTCTCATCTTTTACGGTTTCACCTTATAATATTTTAAATCTTTTAATGGATATTTATGACGCACCATTATGTTGCATTGCTTTACGTAATAGGATACCAGACATATCGATTCATCTGATTGAAATTTAAGGACATCACTTTAATTTTGAGCTTGAGATATTTGTAAATACAGTAGAACCTCTTTTATCCGAAACTCTTTTAACCGAAACTCTCCGTTAAGTGAAATTAATTTTTAAAGCTTTTTTTTATCACATTTCTTGTGTGCAAAATCCATTTTGAAAGCTTTTTTTAAAGTATCATATTCCTTATGTGCAAGCGGTCCTTTCCAAACTACGAATACATATAAATATTTTCGATCCCCTTTTTTAGAGCTCCATTGAATTAACTTGAGCTCCCGTAAGCTGCGGAGTGGAATAAAGAAAACGAACAAATTAGCAATTCTGAAGCTTTTGAATATTTTGCAAAGGTGCTTGGCTGAAGCAGCCGGAATACTGTGATACTGGTGAACTAATAATATTAAAAAACTCCTTGATGGAGCTTCAAAGCAATGGCAATCGAAATTGCGACAAACAAAACACTTTTTCAAACCATTGTGATATATGTAAAATGTACTTAATTTCAAAATTAAAATTCAGGTAATTTATTCTTGTTTCTATTTTGCTATTGCTTTATTTTTATTAAGCACTTGTTACCATAATAAGAAATATTACATATATTTCTCCTTAATCTTAAAATTGAAGCATTCTCGATTATCCGAAAATTTCGATTTTCCGAAAGATGGTCGGTCCCTATTACTTCGGATAATCGAAGTTCTATTGTATTTTAATTTTCTATCTATTAATAATTTAACTAAATATATTTTTCTCGTTACGGAAAATATTTATATTAAAGAAATACACTTCTTCAGAACATATTTTACTTTCGAAACTGATATAATTTTCATTTTGTAGTTATATTTTTTAATAAGAATTATTTTTACATCAACTATTTAAGAAAATAAATATATTCTAAAGTAAAATAATTTGATAAATATTAATATTTTCCAAAATTTTTATTACTGTATTATAACTAAATTTTCGTGTACGCTCGCAATATAAGTTCTGAAATGTGTAATGAAAATTTAATTATGAAACACAATTACCATAAATATATACGTGGTGTTATTGAAATTTTTATTTAAAACATATTACTGACTTATATAAGCTTAACATATATAAAAAATTTATTACTTAAGGATTTGTTATTGTTATATAATTTAATGAAACTTTTATTACTACAAAATATTTCGTAAATAATACCTTTAAACTTTTATTTTATTTTACATATGTAAAAAAATATTTTCATCAGTTTGGTTTTTATTCATTCTAACTTGCACAATCTTAAGATGCCATTTTAATTCGCTAAATTTTTAAATAATTTTTATGTAAACTCTTAATACGACCATTAACCTTTTCCCAGTACTTTAAAAATGCTATCAAAGTACTTGTATAAATTGTACTTGAGAAATTAATAAAAATGCGACATTAATATATTTACTTTTATCTTGTAATTTTTCGACTACAATCTTATATTGGGCCATTAAGACTCATCTTTAAATTTTATTACTTAACTTAATCAAGTGATATGCCTATAGCTTTTATCCGTTTATCCCATTGAAAGTTTGAGGTGAACTCTTTAGTCTTATGATACAATATTTGCAAACATTTAAATATATGTAAGTAAATGCATTTAAATATCTTGTTGATTAAGAACCATTATTGCTGTCTTATTCACTTTAAATCCAAATGTATCTACTTTAGCATTAATCATTCAGTTAGCAATATATAAATGTTTGTTTGTTGTCCCTCCCTCCTAAAACTATTCTCACTCTCTCTTCTTAGCCTGTATCAATACAGGTCTGATATACACTTATACTGCTATCAGCAGAGAAACTATAAATGTGCTGTGGAAGATACCTGTAATAAAACTGTGACTTGAATCTTTATAAACCATAGAAAAGTAAAATATTGTTCACGAGAGTTTTTTATTTAAATTCTATTTCATTCAATGTATACTTCATAAAAATACAGCTTTAAGTTGAAAAGTATTCAGAGTCAACTTTGTTTAGACTAGCTAAGTAAATCATTAAAAATAACTTTGGTTAAAAGAGTATTAAACTTCAATACACCTGGAGTTTTCAAAACAGCTTAAATTTAAATCATAACTAAAACCGTTCTTTAAAAACATCATAAAACTCAAACTAAATATCTTACTGTGACTTAAACTCAAACATATTAAAATCATAACAATAACTTTAAAGAAACGAACAGAAAAGAGAGAGCGTGGCGTTTGATTATCGAAAGGCAATTTATACCTTTGAAGAAATTGAACTGGACGATTCCACTTTATAAAAAGGGTGGGCCTGAGAATAGTCAATTACGGAACAGCTAACGCCATCTATGAAACACTTAAGTTTATTGTCGGTTCTTTTAAATTAATTTATGTTTTAGAAAAGAATTAACATTATATCCTAGGTAATGAAGCTATTGCTTTTAAAATAAAGAAGTTATATAAGCATTAAAATGTAGAAAGAAAAGCTAAATCAATATAAGTTTACGTAAAGTTTTAAGCCCATATTAGCCATAAGTGACAAGTAAAGCCGGCTGACTAGATAACATCTCTTACTATTTTTTTTTCATAGTTTCTTATTTCACATACTGATTTCCTACGTTCATATCTTGTTCATCTTAAGAATTTTACCATTTGTTCATATATTTGTGATTTCATCTTTATTATTTCAGCATTTTAAGAGCATTGCCGCAAATGCGCATGTTATTAAGTATGTTATTTTTAGTTTAGTCTTACAACCTTATTATTCTGGCATTTTTAATGGTACTCTCTTTATCAAGTAAAAGGAAACTTTAGCTTGGTAATTAATATAGCTGTTCAATTTCACTTTGTTCATTTTAATTAATACATGTATTCATAGCTGCACTAGAGCATTTTTCATGTATTATTTCCATTAGTCTTCAATTTTTTTTTCATCTTGTTGATTAAGTACCATTATTGCTATCTTATTCACTTGAAATCCAAATGTGTCTACTTTAGCATTAATCATTCAGTTAACTATATATAAATATTTGTTTGTTGTCCCTCCTCGCCCCCCCCCTAAAACTATTCTCATTCTCTCTTACTATTTTTTATTCATAGTTTCTTATTTTACATGCTGATTTCCTATGTTCATATCTTGTTCATCTTTAGAATTTTACCATTTGTTCATATATTTGTGATTTCATCTTTATTATATATGTATATATATTCCATAAAAATTACTCTTTTTAAAACATATTACACAGTGTCAATAGAAATATAATTTAAAATGTATTTTTGCAGTACTTAAAGAATTTTAACATCGTATAATCTTTTTTTTTTACTTTTGTCTGTCTTTTCAAGAAAAAAGTATTGGATTCGTGAAAGATTTCGACTTACGCTTTTTGACGGATTTATACGTTTTGGAAGGTTCTGAACACAATTTGACTGTTTTTAGAAAATGCCTGTCTGTGAGTCTGTCTGTATGTGACAAAATTTTTGTGGGCACTTTATCTCAAGAACTAATGCACTAAATTTAATAAAACTTTAAATTCAGTTAAACCTTGATGATATAAGTTGGTGCTGATTAGTTTTTGTCTAAATCGTCCAACAGATGACGCTTCTATGCTGCATTTTTCACGATTTCCGCAATAGCTCTATCTCAAGATATAATGCATAGATTTTCATCCAACATTCGATTCAGTTAAATGTTGACATAAGATGTGGCTGATTAGATTTTGATGTAAACCGCCCAACAGTTGGCATTGTTATGCTGCCTGTTTCAGGATTTCCGCAATAACTCTAATACACGGATTTGTATCAAACTTCACAATCAGTTAGACGTTGATGTAAGTTGCTGGCTGATTGGGTTTTGGTGTAAATCGCCAAACAGGTGACGCTGCTGTGCTGCAATTCTCAGGATTTACATGATTTTAGTGATAGTCATAATTCAAGAACTAAGTGCACGGAATTTCATAAAACTTCATGTTCTATTAGACCTCGATATAAGTTGGTGCTGATTAGGTTTTCGTGTAAATCATATAAAAGGTGGCGCTGCTATGCTGCATTTTTCATGATTTTTACCATAGAAATATCTCAAAAACTAATGCAGGGAATTTAATCAAACTTCATATTCTGTTACACTTTCACATAAATAGATCCTTATTAAGCTGCGCAACAGGTGTCGCTTTTATGCTCTTGGGTTTGGAAATTTTGGTTGCAGAAATCTGGAGGGTAGCCGCCGAAATTCATTTATTTGTTTAAAGAATGTGACGCTTATATCTACTTTTTAAATGCACACAATTAAAAGAACCTATACGTTTAGAATCCTCATGATTGACATTGATTGTCATTTAATTTTGCCACTGTGATAGCGAATTTTGAAATATTAACATGTATGAGATAGAAGAAAGTTTTAGATTTGCACATCCGACTAGTTTATCTTTATTATGTAAATCTCTCTTAAGGGATCTCAGGACTCTTGAAATTGGAAAAAATGAAAAAACAAAGACCATTTTCAACATTTAATATCTTAAAATGTATTTGATTTTCAGACCCATTGAGATAAAAGATAAAAGAATGTTTTTTTCATTTCATGTATTTAAAAAATTGCAAGATGCAGAATTAGCATTTACAGGGGGCTCCAAACTGTCAGACATTTCACGAGCAGAAAATCGGCATGACAGATTGCGCGCAGAATTACAAAATAAATTTTGCAACTAGAATGAAAATTTTAGTGCCTACTTATACTTCAGATCGTAATGATTACCCTGAACCTAAATAAATTTGTATTTAAAGCATTTGTATACTTTTAATACAAAGTTATATTTAGTTAATGCAAAATCTAGAAAATTTCAACATTATAATCACCTATAAAAATATTTTTTTGAACAATAAAAATGAAATTTTAGGTTTAGTTTATGCAGACTAACATGAAATATATGAAGGGAACGAATATTTTTTTCCAACTGGATTAAATCATATTCGAGGTTGGAGTATCACAGTTGACGTTTATTCCAACAGCCAGTTATCGTCCGGATAGCCTAACAGGTAAGGCATTGGCACGGCCCGCCAAGTATCCAGGTTCGATTCCTGGTCTGGACATTTTTCGCTCTGTTGAAATAAACGTCAACTGTGATACTCCATCCTTGAATATGAAACACATGTTTTGCAAATCAGAGATATCATGCGCATTATGCTCAAAAATGTCATTTGGAGGGAAATAACTTCAAAGTTTCGGAAACGCCGCTTCAGCTATTGAGCGGGTATAATTCTAAAATCCATAACTTCTGCTCTAATGGGAATTTCAAGGAAACAATTACATCAAAATGTTCAGAAAAAATAGGGGTTTAACATCTAAAAAAAATTAAAAAATCGAAAATTTTAAAGCTTTAACAATTCTGAGACCCCTTAAACATCATTTTATAATCTCTTTTATACATTTACTCTAGTGAAAAAAAATATTTATGTGTTTATTCAGTTTTCTATTATTTTTAACCTCCTTTTTAATCTTCAGATGCCGTTTTCATTCTCTAATCCCCAAATTAGTATAAATCTCAAAGTGCATAAATTGTTCACTATAAACTAATAAACATGTCTGAAATTTCTTTTTATCTTGTACATTATGAGCTACACTATAAAAAAAATCTGTAATTTTTACAGAAAAAATTTGTATTTTTTACAGAAAAAAAGGTTTTAAGGAAAAACAGTTTTTTTCTGTCAAAAAATGTGGATTTTCTAATTTTTACAGAAACAATTTATATGTTTTACAGAAACAATTTATATGATTTACAGAAAAAAACTGTTTTCAAAAAAATTACAGATGTTATCTGTAAATTAAACGGTTTTCCACTGGCAACAAAATTGACTGTTTTTTCTGTCAATTTGAAAGATTTTTTTTACGGTGTAGGATCTTATAATGGGCCATGAAGACCCAAGCTTAAATTATTTACTTAATTCCAGACATAGTGCTATTATCGATTACTTCCATTGGACGTTTCAGACGATCATTTTTACTTTTATGAGTAAAATATTCTCAAACATAATATACACCGTGCATTCCCAGCGTTTTTGTTGCACAGGACATATAAGTGATTGTTACATGCCGTATATAAATATAAGTGAGTAAGTGTGATCACAGATCGCACAGAGGGTTTCGTTTAATATTCCTTTCAAAACACTTTATACTTATGCAAAATCTGTTAGTTCCACATTTTGCAACCAGGGGGGAGGCACTCCATTCTACACAAACCTCTATCCGAACGAAACTCCGTGTTACAACCTATCCGTATATATATTAGTCGAGGGGATCGGGCCTATAGCACCCGAGATAAGTAGACGCCCCTGGCGGTGAAAAGTTGAACTGAAAGATGTAAGGCTATGTGCATAATATGAAAGAGTGGTCAAAGGGGTGCCGGCAAAAGTTAGAAAAGTTCCCACCGGGTGCAATGGTGGGAGGTTAGAAAAATTGCTTAAAATACACAAGTTAGAGCCCGGAGGGGTAAATAATGTAAGACTTTTTGAAAAATTTATGATTTTTCTTGTGATTGCAAGTGCTCTGCTATAAGTATGAAAATTTTCAAGTCTTCAACTTAAATAGGGGCTCAGTTAGAAAAAAAAATCTTAAAATACACAAGTCAGAGCGCAGAAGGGTAAATATGAGACTTTTAAAAATTTTTAGGATTTGTCATTTGATGTGAGGTGTTCAGCTATAATCATGCAAAATTTCAAGTCTTCAACTTAATTAGGGACTCTGTTAGAAAAAAAAAGCTTAATATACACAAGTTAGAACCCAGACGGGTAAATATAAGAATTTTTTTTATTTTAAAATTTTTCGTTTGATGATACAAAAATTCAAGTCTTCAATTTAATTAGGAACTCTGGTAAAAAAAAAAGCTTAAAATACACAAGTTAGAACCCAGATAGGTAAATATAAGACTTTATCAAAATTTATGATTTGTCGTTTGATGTGAGCTGTTCAGCTATAAGTATACAAAAATTCAAGTCTTCAACTTAATTAGGAACTCTGGTAGAAAAAAAAAGCTTAAAATACACAAGTTAGAACCCAGATAGGTAAATATAAGACTTTATAAAAAATTTATGATTTGTCGTTTGATGTGAGGTCTTCAGCTATAAGTATGGAAAATTTCAAGTCTTCAACTTAATTAGGGGTTCAGTTAGAAAAAAAAGCTTAAAATACACAACTTAGAGCCAAGGCAGGGTAAATATAACACTTTATCAAAAATTTATGATTTTTCGTTTGATGAGAGGTGTTCAGCTATAAGCATGCAAAATTTCAAGTCTTAAACTTTATTAGGGGCTCAGTTAGAACAAGAAGATTAAAATAGACAAATTAGAGCCCAGACGGGTAAATATAACGCTTTTTCAAAATTTTATGAGTTGTCGTTTGATGTGAGGTGTTCAGATATAAGTATACAAAATTTCAAGTCTCCAACGTATATAGTTTCTGAGAACGGGCTCTGTGACAGAAAGACAAGCAGACAGACAGACAGAGGAACGAGACGAATAGGGGGTAAAAATGAAGAAAATACGAGTGTAAGGATTGAGATTTCTAAATTAATGCGAATTTTATTTCTTTACAAAATTATATGCTAAATTTTCTTTAAGTTCTTACTAATTATATTTTTCAATGTCATTTATAGTATCCGTAAATCAATTACTTTGCGCGAGTTTTAAATACATAAGCTACAAACTTTTTACAACATTGAAACGCGCAAATACTTACTGCACCATGACATATAAAACCACATACGGCCGTTTCAAGGATTCGTGGATCCTCTTGCTCAGTGCGAAAACAAAAAATAATTAAAATATTAAAACAGGTTCGAACAACCCCTCGGTTATAACTTCGAATACTGGCTAATGAACTGACTGAAGTGGCGAAAGCAAGAGTTTATATATCCGAAAGAAATGACGTAACTGACAGGAAGACGTTGAAAATTAGGAGTCACTACGCAGGACCCATCCACCCAAGCAAGAGAAAAGGGGTGCTAGTCATATCACTCACCAAGGAAATATATGTTTATGTATAAAGGCATGAACTTGATAAATCTACAACAGCTAAACATTGTTGGAATTCCAAAACCAGTTTAATTTTTCAGAGGCTAAAGTTATTCAAAAATGTAATTCAGTTTTTGATCTAGACTTTTAGTAAGGTTATTTTATACATAAACTAACTACTTCTTCGGTGAATGATATAACTAGTACCACTTTTCTCTCGCTTATGTGGAGGTATCCTGCGTAGTGACTCCTAATTTTCAACGTATTCCTGTCGGTTACGCCATTTCTTTCGGATATATAAACTCTTCCGTCAATTCCTTAGCCAGTACTTGGTGCTATAACCTAGGGGTTCTTTGAGCCCGTTTAATCTTTTAATTTTTTTCTCATACTGAAGAAGGAGATCCAAGAATCCTTGAAACAGCCGTGTGTGGTTTTTTATGCCATGGTGTTGTGCGTATTTGTGCTTTTGAACGTTGTAAAAAGTTTGTAGCTTATATATGTCATTTATTGTATTTTCATCGCATATATTTCATAAAAATTTCTTTGCAAAAAGTGAGTGAGCGTAATATGGCGAACATACCTGAAACGAATCTAGTCTAAAATCTTATGTGCACGTTAGACACCACATGCGTTGTACATCAGAAAAAATATATACATACTTTCGAACTCTCCCATCCAAATATACATATTTAAACCAGAAATTTTATTTTGTAAATGAAATTAAAGAGATTTCAAATAATTAACACATAGAAGAAGAGCACATTTAAATTTTCTGATTCGAAGTATGTTTTTTTATTACTTTAAAACTTCGAAAGGATGGCAAGAATGTATGCATAAAAAATTTTATCAACTATACTTTTTTCATATGAAAAACTTTTTTTACAGAAGAATAAACTTTTTGAAAATACCTGGGCTACACTAAAAAAAAATCTGTAAAGTTAAAGAAAAATTTCTAGGAAACTGGGATTCCTAGAACTTTTTATTTTACAGCAGTAACAATAATTCTTATAACAGATAAACTGTTGCACCATAAATCAAAAATTCTGTAAGGTTACTAAGAATTTTTTAGGAAATTGGGATGCCTAGAACTTTTTATGGAACTGCAACCAGGGTTACAGATACAGTTTTAGTAACATTACTGTAATTTTAGCAGATTCATTTGTAAATCTACAGATTTCTGTAACTTTACCGAAACTAGTTTTGTAGATTTACATCTTTTTTATACAGTGTACAGATAAAATTTTAGTAAGCATATAACTTTACATTTGTAGAATTACAGATTTTTTTTTTTTTTTTTTTTTTTTTTTTTTTTTTTTGCAGTGTAAAGAGGGACAGGGGATTGCACGTTATGGATCAGACAGATCATGATAAACCTATTTAAGATAACTTTGTTGCTTTAAAACAGTTCACTTTAAAGCTGAATTAAATTTCCTATGGAGTATATAATATGAGAATATAAACATATTTTTAGAATGTCTGCCGTTTTTTAAATGATTTTCAATATGTGATAAATTATCATTATCGAATTGAAAAGATATATATTTTTTAAGTAACACTATAATAGCATAATTAATTAACTACTTAAATAATAATCATATAAATATATTTCACATGCGTAAGAAATAGTTTAACTTTCGCTTTTATTTTAATTAAAAGGTCTTTTTAATTTAGTAATTGCCTTATGTTTCATTTTCAATTTTGTTAAATAAATCAAGTGACAGTACACTGTAAAAAAAAAATCTGTAAAGTTACTAAAGTTTTTCTAGAAAACTCGGATTCCTAGACCTTTTTATGTAACGACAACATCCCAAATTCATGTAACAGATACACTTTTGCACCGAAAATCAAAAAAGTCTGTAAAGTTACTAAGAATTTTTTAGGAAATGGGGATGCCTAGAACATTTCATGTAACTACAACCAGGGTTACAGATACAATTTTAGTAAGATTACTGTAATTTTAACAAATTCATTTGCAAAGCTACAGATTTCTGTAGCGTTACAAAAATTAGTTTTGCAGGTTTACAATTTTTTTTGTACAGTTACAGATGAAAGTTTAGTAAGCATGTAACTTTATATCTGTAGAACTACAGATTTTTTTTTTTTTTTTTTTTTTTTTTTTTTACAGTGTACGAAGTATTTTTAAAAATAGGTCTGTTTGAAAGTAAGTTATATATCAGTCATTTTACATCAGATTGAAAGAAAGATGGGTCTGATTCAATTGATTACATTGCATTAAACTGTCTTTTTATGTAAAATATATGCTTATGTAGAATTATTTGAATGTGAAGTTTTGTTATTTAAAGTGCTATTGTGCTACTTAAATAGAAATAAGGTACTTTTTTTCTTTCAATTATGATTTTTCATAGTGATTGGTTTATATTATATAGAACTGTGAAGTAGATATCTTCATTTAAAAAAAATTAAATATCATTGTTTCAGTAAATTAATTTACTGTGCTGTTATTTATAACTGTTTTATAAAAATGTAAAATTACATAAATTTTAGAAATAAATACATCATTAATTTTACGCACATTTTCCAATTAAAAAGTTCTGATTAAAACATGAGAATTAAAAAGCAACAAAAAAGAAAAATCATGCGTTAAACATAGATTATGAAACACTTTCCAACACTTACTGAAATTTTAACAAAACTTCGTTATTTAGGAAATAAGGCAAATAAGATAACTAAGTATATATTTTAGATAACAAATAAATCATTTTAAAACTGATTTCAGAAGTTATCGTCGTCCATAGTCAAATATGTATTCCAATTCTTTTGAACAGCCCTGTATTAAATCAGTAGGTTGATTTGTATACTATATAATGCGAAAATTTAGTTTAGCAAGAAAACGCATAATAGGTTGAAATTTCTCTTTCAGCAATTTATACTAATAGATGGAATGATACTTGAATGCGTTTTTTCAATCCTATAGTTTACCTAGTAGTTTATCACATGCCATTATTTAGCTAAAGTTTAATTCATACTAAAAAACTCTTAAATCTACTGAAATCACATTTCCAAAAATTATCATCCATAGACGGCCATATATCCAATTTTTTGCGTGGCCGTGTATATCACTTTATCTATATTCTACAAACAATTCTTTGTAAACTAAATGCAGTTCAGTGTAAAAATGCATAACTCATTTAAAAACCACCTTTAAGCAATTTATGATCATACTCAGTAATCTTTACGAATTCTTTATATTATTCATAAATATAATGAAACTTAAAAGCGCATATTATAATTAAAAATACATTTCCTTCCATCATCGCTGATATACAGTACTCAGAATAGAATATACTATCTGTAATATTTTGCGTGTCCCTGTAAATGTTATGCACTTCGTATTGTACGTGACATAACTTATAGTAAGCTTCAGCGACGTATATCAATTTCATTAGGTTTGAAATAGTTTAACATAATTAAAATACGCCGCAAATAATCCCCCCCCCATACCATTATGTAACGGAATTCTTTAGTACAACTCTGTAAATAAATAATAACTATTCTTTGCACCGCATATTTTACGGAATACATATTTTAGTGCATTTCGTTAATGCATATCAATTTTATTATGTTTGAAAGAGTGTAACATCTTTAAAATTCATTTGAAACGATTTTTTTCCCATTGACCGCAATGTAACGGAATACTTTTGACTGTCCCTGTAAATAAACTAAACATGCTACAAACTTCATTTGAAGTAGACATCATGCTAGGGTAATCATCAATAACATCCACAAATTTCAGGGCAATTCGAGTATATTTAAGAGAGTTAGGGCGCGGTCAGACGGCCAGACAAACCGAAGTCATAAACACCTTTCAACTTTGTTGGAAAATGTTTAAAATACCACAAAACAAACTTAAAATATCTGTTAACGCTATTTGAGTAACTGAAATATTTTCTTTTCGCAAAATGCTATTAAGGTAAACAAACATAAATTCTATACAAGAAAATAGATGAAAATAACTTTACATTTTATCACAAGAGAACAGCTGTAATATATTCAGTATCTACTTTATATTAACTTAAATATTTTACAATAATAAACTTCTATTCGTATGCACAGGCATGTAAAAATAATCTAAAATATCCTTCCGTTTAAAATTAATTAATTTTGATATTTCTTCTGTTATCGAACTTATGAATTTTCCAAAGCCTTTCAGTAATTTATTAAATTTACAACCATTTATTAATGTATTAAATTTTATCTTTTAGAGAAAAGAGGATTTAGAATTATTAAAAAGAATTTTAATTACTTTGCCATACTGAGTTTAAATAATTACTTTTTTCTAATGTTAAAGACTCAAATAAGGGAAATTTAAACTTATTTTCTGTATTATAGCGTATAATAAAGAAACATATTTTACATATTAAAATTCAATTAATCTGCAATCGAAAATCCAAAAATCGCATGTAAAGATTTATTTTATATCTTTCAGATACATACAATATTAATCTAAAAGTCTCAATTAAGGTTTATTGGATTTTTTTCTGTAAAAAACGTGAGAAAGGGATGCATGGAAACAGTGTTTCTCCTGGCGTTCCTACACCCACCTCTGGTATTTGGCTCATTACTTCCTGTTAATAAATTGGCTATAACTTCTTTTCTAGTAATCATAGAAATAAAATTAAAACAAATATGGAATTTTAAATGTTTTCTCTTTCAAATTAAACAGCAAAAAAAAAAATTGAAAATTTTCCTCAAGACGGTGTCCTGGTTCTATTCAATAGCACTCTGCTAATAGAGGCAGATGTGACTTGTAAATATACCTCTTTTGCTACAAGACCGATACATTTTGTGTATCATAAAATCTCTAATAACCCAATAAAACTTGCAATATATTCCACTTCAAATCTCTCCAACTGTCAGACTGAAAATCATATTTTAAGCCAAGATCTTAGCTTTAGACATTTTGGGTATAATAACTCTTAAAATACTTGAAACACTCCTCAAGTATTTTCAAGTGCCGCCAATTATTAAACAACTTGATCTTACAATAGGGCAATTCCATCGTAACAGACGTAACATTTTATCATCAAATTTTGTGTTCAAATCTATGTAGAAAATTTACTTATAAAGCTAGAACAATTTTTTTAATTTAAAATATTTCTTACTAGTGTCTTAATACCCAAATATCTGCAGATTATTTCAATCTCTCTTTGAGTCCAAAAAATTGCAATTCTGTAACTGACGTAACATAAAATATACATACATTTTTCTGCTTTCATTGAAGTGTAAAAATTATCAAAACTATCCAGTTAAAAAAGGTGATTTAATGTTCTCAACAATACTTAGTAATGCCAAATTATAACAGTAACTTTAATTAATTTCTGAATAATAAAAAAGAAAAAAAATGGCATTTACACGTGTAACTGACGTAACTTTTATTGTGTAACTGACGTAACATTAGGACTTTACAGGGACAATAATGGTACTTAACTAAGTTTGTAAACAGTAGTTTATAATGCCTTTTTATTAGGATTTTATTATAGAGTATAAAAATATCAAGTTTTCAATCATACCCTTAAGGCTGCGTGCGCACGTGTATTTTGCCTACATCTCTAGTTTTCTTGGAAAATCTTTTCTTCTGAACCCATATGCGGTTTATTAACAAAAGAATGAGGGGAATCAACAATGGGTAAGGAGATAAGGAGCTCGACTCTACTTGAAGGAAAGGTTCCTCTTTTGCCGGACATCAGTCCCTTTCCTGGCTATAGTCGTTAAAAATCAAAGACACCGCGTGGCCACAAAAAACGAAGCCGACACTGAAAATAGTTAGAAGGATGGTGCGTACGCAGCTTAAATTAAACATATTATAAATTTGATCCCCCCCTCAAAAAAAATGATGAGTTTCTGTGGAATTGCCCTATACACGAATGCCTGGGGACGTTTCGGGGACTCTCGGCTTCCTTTTCTACGCTCCCGGCGTAGGTCTGTCCAGGCTCAGGGCAGGTTGCGGAGATAACTCTCTCCGGGCAGAGTACGGAGTACTCTAAGCTGTAACCCACGCGCGGTACCGATAGTACTGTGGATAAGGCTTACTTAAGCTCTAGTTTGTGAAAACTAATCTCTTCATTTTGAATTTCTGAATATTGTTGTATAGCTGTGCCGTGCTGCTTTAATAAATGCTTTTTATAGCTAGACCATCCTGCATCCCTGTCTCATGACGCGACGGTACAACGGCCATTTTAACGTAGGCAGACTTGACCATAACTCTTAAGTACAGATCTAATAGGGATGAAAAAGTATTAAAAAAAGCATAAGAAGTGGATTGAGCACAATGCACATTCAAATTCTGAGAAGAAAATACAACTGCATTTACATGTCTATAATGTACTCTCATGTAAAGCGTACCTTGCATTTGACAAGGGAAATCGAAAAAGTTATATTTCGAATACAATGCGCAGCATTCTACTCAGAAAATCCATGGAATGTGAAAATGATAATTCTGCAGAGATCATTACTCAGAAAAAATCTCTAACCTAAATTATAGGGTCATTCCACACAAAATGTAAAAAATGCCGTGGCCCATAGTAACTGATTTTAATAAAATTTGGTACACAGATTCAATTCATATTTAAATAGAGCTACGCAAAAAAAAAAAAAAAAAAAAAAAAAATCAGTAGTTCTGGACATTTGAAAAACTTGTGACATAGAACGGCATGTGTGCAATCGTTCAAAGTTTTATGTTTGAAGTTTCATATTTTGAAAACTATTAAGCAAGATTATTTTAATTTTTAAATATTGTAATTGCTGGAAAATTATCTTCAAATTTATTTAGTAATAAGAAATTGGTAATACTATGGTTAATCTGAAATTGGTTGTAAAATTTGAAAATTTTTCACTTTTGAGAAAATTAAAAACGTTATAAAAATCAAAGGAATTTAAAAGCATTGATTTAATTGATGCCTGATGTAGTGCTACACATGAAAATCACATTGCTGGAGTTTGGAAGTTGCCATTTATTTCCTTTATCTTCAAAAGAGGTTAGAAAAAAAATCAAAATTACAATTTTTCCTCTTATGTAGGCACAAAAATCAAATGAAGGAATAATCAGACATCAATGACATTGCATATGCATAAAGATCAATAAGCCCATGACATGCTAAAAAAAATTCAAATTTGCCTTTTGATTCCTAACATAACAGAATTGGGTTCAAGTAGGTAACATTTGTTACATTCTATGAGCCATGTGCACTTAAAAATTGTGCACGTTTTACGACATCTTGCACTTGATTTCAGGGTAAAAGTTAGTGCTGCCATCTATATTGATTTAGGATTTCTATTTAATTATTCTTCAATTGTACTCTACTTTAAAATATTCTTGCTCAAGAATATTTTAAAGTAGTATGGCAAAAATAAACTGAAGGCAAGAATGAACATTTCTATATTTAAAGTTTATACTTTTATCTATGGTGTCAAATAATTAAAAAAAGTTAGGAGTTTCCCTTCATGTTCAAATAAGTAATTGAAATATTGCATTTTAGTCTCAAAATGTTTCATTTTTTTTTCTCGTTAAGGAAAAAAAGACAATTATTATTAACCCACCACGAGATGAGACTTGGGAAACACCCTCTTTTAGATGAGTCTATTTTACGGAAGGTGTACAAGACGATACTGGAGGGGGGAAATGACCCTGCTGTTTCAGTTTGACCATTCCCCACTAAGAGCTAGGGGTTGCAATGAAATAATTTTCGCGCCAATATCTTGCTCATTCTTTGACAAAAACCTGTTTTCCCTCTCTAACGGTTAACTGTGTTTTACTCTCCCTCTCTGTCATTTAGTTTATCTTGCCCTTTTTAAACTCTTTTTTTTAAAAAACAATTTTTTTCAAAATATTAAACATGTCTTCAAAAGGGAAAACAATTCATTCTAAAGAAAGAATGATTGTACATAAAGTACAGCACAAAATTAAAGAAAAAAAGTTCTGCCATTCTGAAACAGCAAGTCGCTTATAATTTTACATCAGGAGCTCCCCCCCCCCTTTTTTTAAGTGCATTTCTTAATTTAAGTTATTTCATATATATATTCTTCATTTTAAAAAATGCGGTCTGGGCTACGGATTTTAGATGCATCTATTTTTTAATATTTCCCTTCGTAGATTTTTTTTTCTGTCCATAGAGCAAAAAATAAACGTAGAAAAGATCAAAACAGGCGTTTAAAACAGAATTTTCGGACGTGACAGCACAGAAATAAAGAAAAATAAATACTGCCATTCTGAAACAGCAAGTCGCTTATAATTTTACATCAGGAGTTTCCATCCCTCCCCCCCCCCCTCCTTTTAGGTAGATTTCGTAAGAAATACTACCTATTGCAGTCGTTACCATAGTGCGACTTTTGAAAAATTCCTTCATAACTTTTCATTATAGGACCCCGGGAACCCAAAACCACCCCCACCTAAAAAGTTTATATATATATAAATATATGTATGTATGTATGTATGTACTAAATTTTGTCCGCACGATAAAAGTCGCAATTATGCACGGATCGTCTTCAAACTCGCCAACAACTTTGAGATGGCTAATATCTCGGCGGGGATTGAAAATGGGTAAAATCGGACCAAGGGAATGGAAATGGGGAGGGTTCAAAAATTTGAATACCATCTTAACATGATTCCGATAAAATCAGCTCTTACACAACCATAACAGAAAAAAATAAATATTTTTCGTTATTGCAGTTGCCAACAATTAAAAAAAAAAGCAATAAAATTCTCACCACAACAATTGCTTTTCTTTTGCGAGAATTTCACGTAAAAAATTAAATAAATTAATAGTTTGACGAATTGAAAACAAATTGAATATTACGTCATAAGTTTCCTAGAGCAAGATTTCCGCATGAAAACTCAAAATGAAATAAATAGTTTGACGAATTAAAAAACAACAAAATATTGCTTCATATTGGAACTAAAATGGACCTCAGCAGGTGAATATATAACGTCATGTGAGTTTGAAGAAACGTATTAAAACATGATAAAAACCCGACTATGGAAATATTAACTTATTTATCACTTTGAGTTTCTCTGAATTTGCTTTAGCTATTTTTTAAACCTATTCCATATGCATGCGTGTGTGTATTCGTGTATATTAGAATTTTCACAAAATGTTTAGCTCCCTAGAGCTCATTCTTAGTGGAGGAACTGGGTTTATCTCTAATCCTGATTTAAATTTTGTTGGTTAATTTAGTACTTAACTTCGAAATCTACCTCCGCCTGTAGGCCTGAGCCGGCAGGGATTTTTTTTAAAGTGCATTTCTTAATTTAACTTATTTCATATATATATTCTTCAATTTAAAAAAAGGTGGTCTGGGCTACGGATTTTAGATGCCTCTATTTTTTAATATTTCCCTTCGTAGATTTTTTTTCTGTCCATAGAGCAAAAAATAAACGTAGAAAAGATCAAAACAGGCGTTTTGAACAGAATTTTCGGACGTGACAGCACAGAATTAAAGAAAAATAAATACTGCCATTCTGAAACAGCAAATCGCTTATAATTTTACATCAGGAGTTTCCGTCCCCCCCCCCTCCTTTTTTAAAGTGCATTTCTTAATTTAACTTATTTCATATATATATTCTTCAATTTAAAAAATGTGGTCTGGGCTACGGATTTTAGATGCATCTATTTTTTAATATTTCCCTTCGTAGATTTTTTTTCTGTCCATAGAGCAAAAAATAAACGTAGAAAAGATCAAAACAGGCGTTTTGAACAGAATTTTCGGACGTGACAGCACAGAAATAAAGAAAAATAAATACTGCCATTCTGAAACAGCAAATCGCTTATAATTTTACATCAGGAGTTTCCATCCCTCCCCCCCCCCACCCCCTCCTTTTTTAAAGTGCATTTCTTAATTTAACGTATTTCATATATACACTGCTCAAAACAATTAAAGGATATTGCAGTTTTAGGTGGATTTTGTATCTGGTAAACTGTTTAGCTGATTGATACATGGTCGACAGACATAGTAGATTATATGAGAATAAATTACACATGTTTGGCAGAAAAAAATGCATTTTATTGCGCATTTGTGTACTAAAGGAAAAAAACACAATTTGTGCATATGAGAAAAAAATAATAAAAAAAGGTGTTTTCTTCAAAGAAAATAATTTTCAGTAGGGGGTATGGTTTCCACGGGCGGCCAGCAACGTTGAACACCTTTGAGGCATGGACTCAATGAGGCTATTAATGACCAGTTGGGGTATTCTGCCCCACTCTTCCAGAATAGCTCTTTCCAGTTCTTGGAGAGTTTGTGGGGGTTGTTGGCGGCCAGAAACTCGTCTTCCTAGAGCGTCCCAAACGTGCTCGATTGGATTCATGTCTGGAGAACACGCTGGCCATTCCATTCGAACGATTCCTTCCTCGAAAAGGAAATCCTCCACCAGGTTTGCACGATGTGGCCTGCAGTTATCGTCCATTAAAATGAAGTTATCTCCGATTGCTGCAGCGTAAGGGACTACAATAGGTCTGAGGATGTCATCCCTATATCGGCGACCAGTCAGAGCTCCATCTCGAATGATGTAGAGGTCAGTGCGCCCGTCAATGGAGATGCCACCATACACCAACACTCCTCCACCGCCAAATCTGACACTTTCTTGCACGAACGCAGGGTTATTCCTACTGCCACGGTCCCTCCAGATGAAAATACGCCTATTATCCGGATGCACAGAAAAAGGGGACTCGTCAGAAAACAGAATATTGCTCCATTCATTTCTCCTCCAGTTGACATGCTCGGTTGCCCACTCCCTGCGGTCGCGACGATGCCTTGATGTTAATCTAACACATACCATCGGTCGGCAAGCATACAGACCTACAGCATGGAACCGGCTTCGGACAGTCTGAGTTGAAATCGTGGTGCCTGTAGCCGAGCGAAGGTGTTGTTGGAGAAGAGTAGCGTTCATGGTTCGGTGTCTCCGAGCTGTTAACGCTAAATACCGACCTTCATTGGGCGTTGTTGCCCATCTACGACCTTGCCCTGGTTTTCGGCCTGCACATCCACTCTCCAAAAAACGGTTCCAGATCTTGGAAATGACACTTTGTGACACTCCAATGGCTTGCGCTACTTCGGCTTGAGTTTGGCCCCCTTCTAACCTACCAACAATTCTCAAAGCTTCTGAATCTGTCAAATGACTTCGCTGAGACATCGTACTCATCGAAACAAAGCAATCACTGAATGTCGATCATCCTTGTCTTCATTCTCTTTTATCCAGTTGAAAGTCAAATTTCATTCGCTGCCGCTGAAGCGACGTTTTTGAGGTCGAACTCAAAATTTGCATACTCCACAGTTTGAAAACCAGAAAAATTTGCATTTGTGATTCTCTTCTTCTATTTTCGGCAAAAAAATTTCGTTTATATCTTTATTTTATATAAAACTTCAAATATCCTTTAATTGTTTTGAGCAGTGTATATTCTTCAATTTAAAAAAATGTGGTCTGGGCTACGGATTTTAGATGCATCTATTTTTTTAATATTTCCCTTCGTAGATTTTTTTTCTGTCCATAGAGCAAAAAATAAACGTAGAAAAGATCAAAACAGGCGTTTTGAACAGAATTTTCGGACGTGACAGCACAGAAATAAAGAAAAATAAATACTGCCATTCTGAAACAGCAAATCGCTTATAATTGTACATCAGGAGTTTCCATCCCTCCCCCCCCCCACCCCCTCCTTTTTTAAAGTGCATTTCTTAATTTAACGTATTTCATATATACACTGCTCAAAACAATTAAAGGATATTGCAGTTTTAGGTGGATTTTGTATCTGGTAAACTGTTTAGCTGATTGATACATGGTCGACAGACATAGTAGATTATATGAGAATAAATTACACATGTTTGGCAGAAAAAAATGCATTTTATTGCGCATTTGTGTACTAAAGGAAAAAAACACAATTTGTGCATATGAGAAAAAAATAATAAAAAAAGGTGTTTTCTTCAAAGAAAATAATTTTCAGTAGGGGGTATGGTTTCCACGGGCGGCCAGCAACGTTGAACACCTTTGAGGCATGGACTCAATGAGGCTATTAATGACCAGTTGGGGTATTCTGCCCCACTCTTCCAGAATAGCTCTTTCCAGTTCTTGGAGAGTTTGTGGGGGTTGTTGGCGGCCAGAAACTCGTCTTCCTAGAGCGTCCCAAACGTGCTCGATTGGATTCATGTCTGGAGAACACGCTGGCCATTCCATTCGAACGATTCCTTCCTCGAAAAGGAAATCCTCCACCAGGTTTGCACGATGTGGCCTGCAGTTATCGTCCATTAAAATGAAGTTATCTCCGATTGCTGCAGCGTTTTTTTAATATTTCCCTTCGTAGATTTTTTTTCTGTCCATAGAGCAAAAAATAAACGTAGAAAAGATCAAAACAGGCGTTTTGAACAGAATTTTCGGACGTGGCAGCACAGAAATAAAGAAAAATAAATACTGCCATTCTGAAACAGCAAGTCGCTTATAATTTTACATCAGGAGCTTCCATCCCTCCCCCCCCCCTCCTTTTTTAAAGTGCATTTCTTAATTTAACTTATTTCATATATATATTCTTCAATTTAAAAAATGTGGTCTGGGCTACGGATTTTAGATGCATCTATTTTTTAATATTTCCCTTCGTAGATTTTTTTTTCTGTCCATAGAGCAAAAAATAAACGTAGAAAAGATCAAAACAGGTGTTTTGAACAGAATTTTCGGACGTGACAGCCCAGAAATAAAGAAAAAATAATAATGCCATTCTGAAACAGCAAAATCGCTAATAATTTTACATCAGGAGCCCCCCCCCCCCCCCCCGCTCCTTTTGTCAAGTGCATTTCTTAATTTAACTTATTTCATATAGAAATTCTTCATTTTTAAAAACGGACTACACATGCATCTATTTTTTTTATATTTCCGCTCGTAGATTTTTTTTCTGTCCATCGAGCTAAAAATAAATTAAGAAAAAAGTCATTGTTGGATCATTAATTTGCCTTAAAATTTTTTAGTAATTATGTTATAAATTAAGCTGGTAAATTAAAAATAAAATCTTTAATTATTATTTTATTTTATTTTATTTTATTTTATTTTATTTTTTAAATTTTTCATTGACTATTGTGTTAAATTATATCTTTAATGGTTATTAAAAGTATTTAAAAATACATTAAGTTTTAAGATAATATAAGTTAAAAGTACAAAATATGATATTATTACCTTTACAAAAATACACAATTCAATTGATTATTCTTAGAATGAAAGATGTGCTTATAAAGTAAATTAGTATTTCTTAAGTATTTCGCTATTACAAAAAAGTCGAGATATAATTCATTTATTTAAAAAAAATACTATTTTTTAACAAGTTTTTTATAAATTATACTTAAACAGAAATAATTAATTCTCTGTATTATCGTAATAATTAAAAAGTAACATAATTTATATAAATTTTTAACGCTTTTATGTAATTCCCCTTTAAAGTCAATAATATATATATAAATAGCGCCAAAACCTCGCATATTTGGGAAATATGGCAACCTTTCCTTTTTCCTCTACGGCGCGGCGTACAGAAGACAAATCCCCGCTCCGATTTGGAAGAAATGGGTTCGTCTTAGACTGCGTCACGTATGATTGACAGGTCTCTTCTCGCCGTGGGTCTATAATACTAAATTACACCAATCTATTACTTATTATTAATTCTTAATTATAAATTATTTTTTACATACTCTTTTCATTCATAAGACAAATAATCAAAATTGAAATTTCAATTATGTTGACAAAACCTCGATTTTGTGTCAATTTTTAACGTAAGTTTTAATACTTAAATAAACAATCCTGAAATATTTTATTTTGCATTTACTCATAAATAATTATGATCTACTTATATACTGATTTTTATTAAAATCTGTGACATGTCAGCAACAGCTGATTTGCTCATTTTGTTCTGTTCAGTGCTAAACTGATTAGGAATCAAATTTAAGATTTTAGTTATTCTGTTTGTTGACAGATGGCAGCACTATGCATTCTGTGCTGTTGTGAAATCTTAATTATGACATCATCAGTTAGTTGATGTTTGGTTTTCTGAGAGTGTGGCATGGAGCATGCTGCTCCTGTTGCATTATTGTCTTTTTTATTCTATTTAATTCATCTGCACCCAATTTAGGCAGGGGATATATTTTATAATGTAATTTAAGGCTTTCGTGTGATGAAAGCATACTAATTAGAGTGTTAATTTTAACTAGAGAAATTTGATTCTGAAACCAGAACTGTATGTTTCATTGTGTGTGAAGTTTTTGTGGATGTCAAGATTTTTTTTTTTTTTTTTTTTTTTTTTTTTTTTTTTTTGTGCTGTGAAATAAAATAAGAAAACTTGAGGGATTTCTTTCTTCAAATTCTCTACATGTTCATTAATCATCCTATAGAGTGCAGAAAATATAGTGTCACAACCGGCTATTTCAGAAATGCTTTAAAGTGTCCTAAAAATTGAACACAATAAATGTTGAATAATGCTAACCGGTAAATGTTCCTCGCAGCAACATCTGCTAGCTCTTTTTAATGTAAACATTGCTGCTGCGATCGACATTTATTGTTCAGCATCATTCGATATTTATAAGATTCCATGTTTTAACACTTATTGGAAAACCGGAAACTACACTATATCTTCTAGACACTATACCTAAATTACCTGTATCGAACACCATAAAACTAAGATTATTTAATAACATAGTTAATTGTATACAGGGTGTTTTTGCTTAAAACTGGTGCTATTTAAAGTCATCTGTATCTCTTTCTAATAAACAGAATGAGACTAAACTTGTAAGGGGACTAATGACGCCATGCCATGGGAAAAAAAAGATTCCGCAAAAATAAAAAGTTCAAAACATTGTCCATTTGAGGACATGTGGCGCTGTTGTAGGCTACGCAGCCGAAAATGAGCATAAAACACAATGACAACAGCTCCATTAATTTGAGCTATACCCCCGCTGCGGTAACGTAAAATTCATATTCAACTTAAGCTGAAAATGTTTCTTGGAGCTATTTTCGTTTATAGCCCACATTATTGCCGTCGTTATCGTACAGTAGGTGCTATTTTGTGTTTTCATTTGTTACCAGTGTTTTATGTTCATTCTCCAGTTGCGTAGCCTACAACAGCGGCTTATTTTCTTCTATCGGCGGTGTTTTAAATTAATTTTTCTTTCGTAGAACCTTTTTCCTTTATGGCGTCATTAGTCCCTTAAGAAGTTTAGCGAAGTTCCCCTTACGAAGTTTAGCTATTAGAACGATCTACACATCGCTCTGAATAGTGTGAGTTAAAAAAAAAAAACACCATGTATATCAAGCATTGAATAAAACTTTCTGAAATGTTTAAAAATTATAGAAATGTTAAAGGTTAATTAAATAAATGTTTATATAGCAAACATAATTTCTCGTTCTCAATTGTATAAAAATCATAATTATATAATGAAATTATACGTACAGCGACACTATATCTTCTAGTCTAGACGATATACCTAAATATATTTACAAAATACCATAAAATTAAGGTTATTTAATAAGATAGTCATCTATACCTATCAAGCCTCGAATAACACTAGCTTCAATGCTTAAAAATTACAGAAACGTTAAAGATTAAATAAGGTAACGTGTGTATAACCAATTCTGAGTATTTTTCCAAATACAATTTATGATAATCAATTAAATAAAAATTTGAATTATTTAATGAAAGTAGGTACAGCATTTTTCTGTAGCTGAAACTAATTGAAATAGTTTTTAATTCACATTAGTGCTAATACACATAAACTCTTTTACATCAGTTTATTTGCGATGAAATTTTCAATTAATCGCATTTCGCTTCACGGAAAGAAATTATCTTGTAATAACTGATGATGTTTTATTACTTTTATCTCTTCGTTGCCAAGGGAATTATTTTAACAACAATTTCAGCTTTATAAAAGAGAGAAATTAATTAAATAAGTCCTTTGGGAACAGAGAAAAACACCGTTATTTTTTAATTTGCAAATAGTTTAAAAGTGTAAATATTTGAGCAGATGTTTTTTTAATAAAGTTAACTTTGGCATATAAAATAATGAGTATTTCCGGGACTGCAGAGTTTTCAAAATTCCCGAAGTATTTTTTTAAAATACAAATACCATTTATTGAATTTCATTCGCTATTAAAGAATGTTTGAATTCATTTGTCGAAATAAATGAAGCGCATCAAAAAGTAAGGTAGAAGATACGTTTTAAATAAAATAGAACTTTAGGGATTAAATTTAAAGTTAATTTTTTTTTCTTTAATATATAGAAATGATTTATAAATTCCTTATAACTGCAAACAAAATAAAATAAGTTTGCACGGCATTTTGCAGCAAAAAAAATCTGTTCATTTATTGAGGTGCTTATCAGGTGCTATCACGGTGCTTAGTATTTCAGTTGGTAATTTACTCTGGGTGTTATGACGTTAGTAGTCTGACTATTGATTATAACGTATTTCATAAGTTGTAATCAATACTAATATACGAATTGAATATTTCCATCTGAGCGAAAAAATGCCCAGGCTGGGAATCGAACCCAGATCCTTGGCTTACAAGGCCAATGCTTTTCCATTTAAGCTAAGTGGGCCGACAACCAGCCAGCATATTTCGCTCAAATAACCTGATTGGTAGGAACATCTGGTCTGTCATGTAGACAGCTCAACAGAATAAACCGCAGGTAAAGGACCTCCATATAAACGATGGATACGTAGATGAACTATTATTTTAACACACTGGTAAAGTTATCATACGAATTAAATATTTCCAACTGAGCGAAAAATTCGATTCGTATGATAACTTTACCAGTCAGTTTGACTGTGTTAAAATAATAGTTCATCTACGTATCCAACGTTTATATGGAGTTCCTTTACCTGCGGTTTATTCTGTTGAGCTGTCTACGTGACAGACCAGATGTTCCTACCAATCAGGTTATCTGAGCGAAATATGCTGACTGGTTGTCAGCCCAATTAGCTTAAATGGAAAAGCATTGGCCTTGTAAGCCAAGGATCTGGGTTCGATTCCCAGCCTGGGCATTTTTTCGCTCAGTTGGAAATATTCAATTCGTATGATAACTTTACCAGTCAGTTTGACTGTGTTAAAATAATAGTTCAATACTAATATCTCCAACAGTAGTCGATGAATGACTCTAGATAGGGGGAATAAATGGTTTATATTGTAATCATAATAGCTCATGGGGAATAAAATTACTTACAGATACGGTGCTTCACAAATGAAACATTTCGACTTAGGTTTAACGTTTTAAAGGGACATCTACATTGATTCTACTCATAATTGCCAACACGATTATATATCATCAAAAGATATTGTATGAATAACGTTCAATAAAACATATTGCACACCCGCAAGATAAGGGACACATCTCGAGAAAAGTAAATTTCACAGGAGAGGCAAAAAAAATTGCAAGATTTTGCTGTAACATGAAATTATAGCATTTAGCTCTGCATGCAGGAATAAAAAGGTGCATTAAAGCATACAACCTTTAAGGGGGTCCGGGACACATTTTAAAATAATTTTTATTTATTGAGTTAAAATTCTGAATTTTTTTTGTGATGGTTAACCTTATCATTTGTAAACAAAATCACATGATAAAACTTCTTAGAATGCTTTTTTATTTAAATTTAAAATTTATTCAAAAAGTGGGGTAATTTAAAATCGTTATAACTCGAAATATTATTTATAGAATTTCAAGTGTTTTTTTCATTTAAATAAACAAAAATATATGTTTTAATTTTGATTCAGCATTTTTAAAAATATTAATTTATAAAAAAAAAAATTAAAATATTTAACGAAAAAATTTCAAAAAAAGTGGTGCAACGTTTATTTAAAAAATCATATTTTCAAAAGTAAATATCTTTTTTTTGAAACATGCTGAATCAAAATTAAAGTAAAACAATTGAAAAAGATATGTTCCAAGTTTGAACACTGTATATTAAACGGTTCTCGAGTTATAAGAATTTAAATATGAAAAATGGTGGGAAAAAACCTATCATGAAGAAAAACGCATTTTTACAAGAAGTCGTTTCCATGACAGCCATTGCTTGAAAGCTAGATTTGAAAACAAACCAAAACGAAAAAATTAATATTTTTTGTTCTAATTCAGATAGAAACATGATTTAAATGTCAATTTAAGCAGGAAAAAACAGAGAATTTTTTTATGAAATAAAATGTTTTTACAAAATTTGAAGATTTTTGTGTCTCGAACCCCCTTAAAAAGGAAGACAAAGGATGAGGTTTGGAGGGTTGGGTAATTTTACCACCCTACACAAGCCACCCCTTTTCTGCGGTCACAAATGGACATATAGCGTAATAAAGTGATTTTCCGTATAACTACAGTTATGAGACTTTTTGTGTAACATGACGCACCTATGAAAGACCTATTTGTTGAATAAAAAGCAAAATGAATTTTTGCGAGATGTGTCACTTTTCTTGCGAGCGAGCGATATAAAAAGAGCTGCACAAAAAAAAATCGGATACTTTTGCGACTACTGATAATAAGAGCATAAATTTGGTTTTCAAATGCGTTATGCGTTTTTCAAATTGTTTATTTAGGCGTCATCATTCACTTTAATAAACTGTGAAGTTTCGTTACAGTATTTTGAATGTCTTGGAAAGTGTTTCACAATCTATGCTGGACGCATGATTTTTCGTTCCTTTTTTCAATTCCTACTATTAGCTCAGACTCTCCCTATATTTATTTATATATTTATCTTGTTCAAATTTTCAATCGTTAATAAAATACTCATTATTCATGCTATCAAGTTGAAATAAATTTTTTTTAAACTTTTACTGGATGACAATTGATGTTAAAACAGTTTTTTCAAATATTAATTAATTAATTAAATTTTAATTAATTAATTTTAGTTTTGCATGGGAAGCAAAATGGCGGCCAATGGTTATTGAAGATCAATGAAAGAATTTTCAATAAGGGGTTACCATAGGGGGGACCCTGTTCTGTCGCCAAATACCGCCAAGTTTGTCACCAACTTGGCGATATATCGCCAAATTTAGCGGTCAAAATGAGTCGCCAAATGTGATGCCAACTTGGCGATATCTCTAATCTTTCGCCAAATTCCCATAGAGTTCCATTGTAAACCTAATTGCTTATAGAAAATCACCAAATTGAGATATTTTAATGCAACAAAAATTAATATTAGCTTAAGGGAATATATTAAATTTTTCTTTGATGGCCTAAGTAGGAATTGGCTTTAAAAACAAAATTTTTATATTACTTGTTATGATAAAGTTTGTTTTACAAGCGAAGAAAATAGTAACGACTCTGTCACTAAAACTATAGTTGTGTACAAGAAGAATCATGTCATTCAATTTTCACAGAAAATATTTAAATAAATATCTTATAATGAATATCTTATGTATAATAGGTTTCATTTTAATGTCGATTAAGCTTTTCGAAAAAAAATATTGAATCCATATTTCATTCTATATCTAAATATATTTTCTAAAAAATGCTTAAAGAGAAAATTAAATCAGTGAACAAAACCTATTCCAGACCACTTTTTTGATAGAAGAAAAGGTAGTTAACTTTTTTTTTCACATTAAATTAAATTGAAACTATTTTTATCTGAAATGAAATGTAAAGCTACAGTGTAACTCCAGCCATAAAAAAGTTCAATTTTCATTAAAGTAAAAGCGCGAGGATGGGTTGTAAAACATTTCAAAAGAATTAACTTCAGGAAGTCCTCTTTTGCTTTATTTTACGTTAAATACTTTTTACGTAAAGGAAGGGGATATTTTGTAATACTGTTTAAATTTGCTCCGATCCATTTGATCGGAAAACTTTTCGATTAGAATTTTTTTTTCACTCATTTTAAATTTAATAAAGAAATATATGTAAATTTTATTTTAAAAAATAAACATATTTATTATTATTTTTCAAAACAAAAATATTGTAAGGAAATGGAGAAAACTCAATGATAGTGGAAAAAAAATTTTTTTTTTATAAAAACCATAATATTCATTTTTTTATAATGCAAAATTGCCTAGTTTTGTCGCCAAAGTCACCAAGCTTTCATAATGAAAAGTCAGTCGAAAACGCATTATAAATTTTCGCCACGTTCAGCATCAATACCGGTTAATAAACTGCATACAATATTCAAATATGTTGCAAAATTTAATTACTGATTACGAAATATATATATACCTTTAAATATATAAAGATATATAAAGTGGTCATAATTAAACTCATTATACTCAACAGGAAAAATTCTTCGAAAAAACCGCTCCATATATCTCCTGGCGTTGAGTTTTTGAACAATTGTTTGATGAAACCTTTCAACTCAGTCTTCTTTAAACATCTTACAAAAGTCGGCTTCCTTCTCGCAGTTAGATCACCCTACACAACACGCTGAGTACTGGCAGTTTATTTATGTGCTCCTTGTATAAACAGGTTATAATGCAGGCGATAAAAATGTCATCTGTTTCGGTGCAGTAGAATTCATCTCAAGTTCCTCTGTTTGCTAACCCTGTATTTTTCAACTACATTAGAAATTGTTAAATTGTACAGTCTAAAGCTATTTCTCTCTCATTTCATTTATTTCTTCATATTATGCAAGAAAGGAAACACATTTAAAAATTGGTTCAACATTTTACCAAAACATGTATTGCATAGTGTCTAGCTCCTACTTTATCTCTGGAGTACTCTCTGGTCGAGTGAGTTTTGAGTTTTGCGTGTGATCGCGGTCTTCTGAGTTCCAGCATTTTTGCGTAATTGAATTATCTATTCTTTAATATTAAAATATCAATTAAAGCCTTTGTGCAGGAATATTGAAAAGCTTTCGGGCTACCAATTTTTCGGGCTACCAATGTTTGTTCCACTCCTCAGTTACTTAGTGCTGAACTTAATTACCTCAAAGCTATTGCTGTTGATCGTGGTTATTCCTCTAATATTATTGATTCTATTTATAAGAAATTGACAAAATCCGTCCATTCTGAAAAGCATTCTAATTCCAACTCTAATACTTCAGTTGTGTTACCATTTTTTCCTAAAATCAGTCAGCAAGTTGCTAAAATCTTAAGAAGGTTTGATTTTAATATTATTTTTTCTCCTGTTAATAAAATCACTTTTTCAAATCTCAAACACCCCATTGATCGCCTAGATAACTGGGGTATTTACCAAATCTCTTGCCAATGTGGCCTTTCTTATATTGGCCAGACTAAACGTGCTCTTAGATTTCGTTTAAAAGAGCATGAAGGTTATGTTAAAAATCAGGAGCTCAAACGGTCTTCTATTGCTCAACATTCTTGGTCTTCTCAACATAGGTTCGATTTTTCCTCAGCCACCATTATCCAAAAATGTTCTTCTAACCTTGATCTTGATTTTTGGGAAGCTTACCATATCATTAAAAATTCTCACTCTTTAGTCAATGACTTATCTAGTACTCCAGATTTTCCAAGTATTTGGAAAGCATTAATTTAATTTCCACTTTTTTGGTTTCATTTTCTCTCCTTTTCCGGTAGATGTCACTACTTGTCCACCCAGTCGTTTCCACTGCTTCTCTCTCATTGGTTGTTTCTGGCGCTTTCGCTACCCGCATAGGGTATATAAGGCAGCGCGTCTCTGTCTATCATTTTGCTCAGCCTTGCTTTTCCTAGCACGCTGTTACTTTTTTCCCTCTCTTGCACTGAAGAAGAATCTCGCTGTAGATTCGAAACAGCTGTTTGCTGCTTTTTCACGCATTATTTGTGCATTTTAAACGTTGGTTTTCTGCTATTCTTTAATAGTTTAGCAAAGTATGTCTAAATCTTCGGGAATGTGATTTTTACGGGTATTTTGTCCAATTATATGATAATTAGGCATCTGTGGTTGTTTAGTTGCTTTATATACGCCAGTAGGAGTTATATTCGATGTATTTTAGACGCATCTCACCCATAGTGTCAATACAGTCTGCATTTTCTTCTTTCTTGCTTTGAACGTCGAAATTTAAATGCGGTGCGTACTCAATGAAGTTTCGATTAGCTGTTTTTGAAACAGAATCTTCGGCGATAATTTCTCTCGCATGGTAAGGACTTAAACTTTGGTATTTCAAATAAACGAGTTTTGAAATCCACCTTCGTTTGTAATATTGCTGCATTCTAAGTGATATTTAAAGTGTTTCTAGTGACATTATAGCATGAACTAAAGTTACTTTATTCTTCGGTTTCTGCAAACTATTCGAGACGCCATTGTTTTTAGTCAAGTTTTGAACTTAATGAGTATTTTAGGGAAATCATTCCCCCTCTCAATCATTTTATATTTCAAGCTTATTTTTAAATGTATTTACTTTAGGTCTTCCCACTCCACTGCCAATAACTGTTGTTTTAACTTTTAAATAATCTGTTATTATTGTTAATTTTGTGTTAAGACTACATTTCACGTTCATTGTCCGCGATAGCACGTCACAGATGGTACCAAAAAAGTTGCCACTTAAAGATAATGAAAGTTCTTTCGAACAATTGACACTCTAGATGAACCAAAAAATTGTATTGATTGAACCACGAACTAGTAAAATTTTTAACTATGGCCTGTTAAAATATTTAAGAATGAGTTGGCAAGAGATTGAACAGAGAATTGGAAAATGCTGAACCATAAAGTGGCTACAGTTATCCTCTAAACAAAAGATAATAAGACCGAGATATTTTTTTTAATAGAATAGATACACTACAGACATCTAAGTCTGAATCGAAATTCGAAGCTGACACTTCTTAATTTGTAGACGGCGCTCTATCCACTATACTATTAAAACAGAGAATTTTTTCTCGGTATGGCAAAAAGGTGTACTGAAATATAATACAACTACTTCTGAATTACAAACGATTCCAAAAGGCATATCATTATCTTTCAAAACCTCAAAAATCAATGTGCTGACAATACATTTTCAGAAACGTTATGAAGCAGACTTTTTAGTGCATTAATCAGTTTTCACAAGCTATCATCATGAAATATCGTTTTTTCGTCTGATATATAAATTCTGAAGTAAATGTTTTTATATTTTACAGAAAACATGCTAAATTAACATATTTTTGTTTTTTAACTTATATAAATTCTGTTTCGCAACTAAAGATATTTACTCGTAAATATACATTTTCCGAAAAGCCGATATGTTGTGTTGATGCCCGTTTGAGAAAACAGATTCACTTTAAAAACTACTTCGTAATGTTTCAAAAAATTGCGGGCATGGAACAAAACTTTTGTTTCAAAAATACTTCTTTAATCCTCGAAAATATTTTGTTTTCTGAAGATAACGTTACACTTTTCGGAATTGTGGGTAATTCGGAGCAAGTTTTATTATATTTTCGTAAAGCTTGTTGGTAGATCAAGAAGCATTTCTCTTTCTACACGTACAGGTGATTATCGACGTGTTCTCGCGTTGCATATTGAGAGATCATATAATTATTTGGTCTGAAGTAATACATTCCTCTAACTTTTACGTAAGTTGAATTTGTAAATTGATTAGGTAAAATTTCGTAAGAAACTGCAATATCTATTATACATATTTAAATATTAATGATAAGAACGTCGATAATTTTTATCGACTTAGTTCAGTACCTTAATCGAATTACTCGAATTTAGTTCAGTACCTTATTTATGAATATAATATATAAATTGTATTATTTACATACCTTATAAACACACATACCTTATTACACATCTTATAAATAAAGCGTCATGCAGCAGTATTTATTTGGATATAAACTATAAAAGCACGAATAAATATAAAAACAAACTATAAAAACAAACTGCAAAAACACTTTTCAAATAAAAAACCTCTTATGGAATGCGAGATTTACAAATTTAACATTGATGAATTGATTTAAGCAATTTTCAATCTACATCAAACGAACAGGTGAAGCTAGAAGAAAAAATGCACTCGTTCCTCTTCATCGAAACTTTAAAATTAGCTTTCGTTCTGGTTTTAATTCAGCTAACAAAATTGTTACGGTTGAACCCCAGATTTTTGTCTCATTTTAATTATATTTGAGTTTGTTTTGTTAAAGATTTGATTGGATGTATATCTCAATAAAAATACAGTAAAACCTCCATAACGGACACTCCCGAATAGCGTACACCTCTATTTAACGGACAGTTTCCCAATCCCCGCTCCCAAAACCTAAATTTTTGTATGTGTAACCTCCGAATAACGGACATTCCGAATAGCGGACAGTAATTTTGCCGATAAATGATGAAAAATTATTTTTTAACGAGAAAAAAATATAAATAAAGTAAAAAGCCTCTAAATTTATCAGACTAATGTGTCGCATATTTTGAGATCGCAGATAAATGTAGGGGGTGGGCTGCGGATAATTCTCCTTCCCACATCCAATGTTGAATTCAGGGGGTGACCCAGGAGGGACATTTCCCCCGGAGCATTGACATGCCCCCCCGGGTGGTTTGAGATTTTATGTTTTAATGGTCAAAGAGTGCAATTTCTCCTCCCCCCTCGAACCCCCCCCCCCCTCGGAGCGACAAAAATCCCTCTCGGAGAAAAATGTTTAAATGCAACACTACGCTTCCGAGAAAGAAAACGCACAATTATGCACAATGTGCAAGGTATGCAAAATTTTATATCAGTTTTATTGCTTAAAAAAATAATTTTAATTTCTCAGTAATTATATAAATAATGGAGGTTTTAGGACATGTAAATCAATTAATGAAACATTAAGCATTTCTTAGCAGGTTTTGAATCTCTGAGGTTTTCCCAATAGCGGACAGTTTCCGCGCTCCCAAGGTGTCCGTTATTTAGAGGTTTTATTGTATAACTCACACTAATATACAAAACATAGGTTTGTGGTGTTTCTCTGCATATTTTATTTACAAAATATTTAGGAAAAGTATGCAAATGCATATCAAACGCGCTAGTGTGTTCGTAAATATAATTTTCGAGATTTATTACATAACTGCGGATTTACGTAAGTCAAGGGATGCCTGTACTATCTATGTAACATATTACAATAGAATGGTTAAAATTTCAGTAATTTTTTTAAGTTTAACCATAGTCAGAGATTTTGAAAATTCAAGTAAAACATATTTTGTAAACCCTGCGTTTTTGCTTTGGTTTTTTTTACTATCAGATGCTTTAAAGTTGAATGGAAACACATCCTAGTGAAATTACATGTGTTATTACATTCTAGTGAATTTATTTTTCTTCTACGAAAATTTACTTTAAAAGCACTGTGCGTAATTTATGCCAGTTAATACTGTATATAGTTTTCATAAAATTATTAATATTAATGTAAAATTGTGCATATAAAAAATTGAGAATGTCGTTTGTAATTATTTACGCAAAATAATCATAATTCTCTAAAAATTTAGATCTAATTCTATACATTTTTAAGCTGAAGTTTATTCTTGTTTGTTGGCATTAAAAAAGTATGGGTTTAGAAAATACGTTATAATATTTAAAATAAAATATACAAAATCTTAATTCCGTA
The DNA here is from genome assembly GCA_963932465.1 of Maratus speciosus. Taxonomy (NCBI): domain Eukaryota; kingdom Metazoa; phylum Arthropoda; class Arachnida; order Araneae; family Salticidae; genus Maratus; species Maratus speciosus. The sequence goes on from OZ010789.1 coordinate 61,591,099, forward strand.
AAAAAATTTTACTAGCCTCTTTGTTCCACTTTACAAACAAAGGCAAAAAAGAATGCTTACATGTAGTAAATAAACGAAATGGACAAAAGTATTTTTTTACTCCAAAAAACAGAGAAAAATATTTTATTCAGTTTTTTCCTTAAACAAAATGTCCCTTTTCCGTTTCCTGTTTCCTTCTTAAAGTTTTAATACTCAAAAAATGAAATTTCTACCCAAATGCTTTAAATGCCTAACCAAAAAGTATTATACATCTATATATACTGACATAATCCCTTTTAAAGTATTATACAAACAAAAGGAACGTTGTAAAAATTTCTTTTAAATATTTTCGATATTTTTTCTTGTGTTAGTGGTTTTTTCACCAAGTTTAGCGTAAATCACTGAATTGAGCTCAAATGATGAAAAATAAAATAAATGGAAATTGAAGCAATTCCACTTGAGGATAGACACTCATAACAAGTTTAGATACATGTTTATTTATTTATAAAATGCGAAAAAAAATATTTAATTGCTCAAAGATTGAAAGAGACGATACATATTATTAATACAACTAGATAATGAAAACTGGCATTTGTTTTCTTTTGTTGTTATAAAATAAAATTACTACCATAGCTCCTCTTTTGAGATCATATATTTTTCCTTAGTACAATTTTTAAATATTTACGTTGAATCGACCGTGCACGTCTTATGTAATAGTATATGTTTCGGTGCTGTCCGTCTTAGGATTTTGTACTTTAGACCTCACATAATCTGAAAAAAAAAAGAGAAAACTCTTTTATGACTTAGAAGTAGGGATGTGGGAAATAGTGATTTGTCGAATAGGTGAAAATATACCAAAGTTTTCCGTTTTTGCTTTCCTCCGTAATGGCTGCAATAGCTAGCTTTTTACTTTTTGAAATGAAATCTACACTGTAAAAAAAAAAAAAAAAAAAAAAAAAAAGACAGATGTTTTTTAGTTTACAAAAATCTACTATAATCACAAACGAAAATATACAATAACCTCTTCTGAGCCACCCAAGATTCCGAAAAGCGGTCCTTTATCTTTAGAAACGTCACAAAAGAATTCATGTTTGAAATTCAAAGAAACATTTATAAAAATAAATTTTTATTAACTGCCTGTAGTTTTCGAAAACTTTTCCGAGTAGCTTTTACACTGCATTAATAATCTCTTTCTACACGGAAAACCGGTTTTCAGGATGCTATGAGATCTCAAGTAAATATTTTCATGTTCAGCAAACATGTTTAACTGAAAAACATAGAATTTACAACATTAACATTAAATAGAGTCAAAACGCTGTTTTAAACACTAGTGTCGTGAAGTAAATTTTCACCTTGTTATTAATAAACTTTATAATATACTTATAACTACTTAAAAGGTGACACAAACATATAAAAATATTATTTAATGCAACCCTAAGACCTTTCGAACACACACGCGTTCATTTTCAAAGGGAAAAAAGATAATTGACTGAAATAAACAGATTACATCAAAAAGAAAATATTGAGATAAACTTCGAAAAAGCTAAAATGATCATTTCAACGTCTAACCATTACTCGTCAATAATCCGTGAATCCATTTAAATTTTACTTAGAAGTGATAATGTTTGTAACAATGTCCTTTTCTATAATATTCCCGCAATTTGGTACAATATTCTAAATATTTCAAGACCTCCTGATAATATGAACTTATCTTTTCACCTCTTTCCCCTTCTGCAGAGAAACGGACTGAACACCGCTTGCGCATGCGTACTATTTTTGTTTTTCTTTTAAAAATGTATTTCTATTTCAGTTAATCATCTTTTTTTTCTTTTTGAAAATGAACGCGTGTGTGTTCGAAAGGTCTCAGGGTTGCTTTAAATAATATTTTTATATGTTGGTGTCACCTTTTAAGTAGTTATAAGTATATTATAAAGTTTATTAACATTAAAATTAACATTTTTTTGTTACAACTGCATGCTCAATTACAGCTGTTCAGATGAAAATGCTTAGTTAAGATATGATAGCATCCGAAAAATCGATTTACCGGATAAAGAGAACTGATATCAATCCATTGTAAAAGCTACTCTAAGACGTATCCGAAAATTACGGGCAGCTAATAAAAATTTATTTTTATAAATTCTTCTTTAAATTTTGAAAATAAAATGCTTTATGAGGTTGCTAAACAGAAAAGAACGCTTTTCGGAATATTGGGTGACTTGGAAGCGGGTATCGAATATTTTCTTTGTGATTATAGTAAATTTTCGCAGTATAAGAAAGATCTGTCTTTTTTTACAGTGTATCTAAAATGGTTTTCATACATTCTACACTGTAAAAAAAAATGCTGCCAGTTTTCCGGTAGGAATCGGAAAAATAGTTGCGATTATCGTACCGGAATAATTTACGACCCAGCTCGGAATAAAATCCGTAAAAATAAGGAAATAGTCAGTAAAACGGTATGTTACGGATTTTATTCCGATTTTACGGATTTTATTCCGAGCTGGGTTGAAAATTATTCCGGTACGATAAGGGCAACTATTTTTCCGATTCTTACCGGAAAACTGGCATTATTTTTTTTACAGTGTATTATCCAGAAAGCCCGGTTGGATCCCCTAATAGTATTAATATATAAATTAGATTTTAAGTAAATTGCTGTATCAACTTACTTAGTACTATCCACGTAACTCTTACAATTGAAGAACTAAGTGGAAGAACATGTTAAGTAACAAAAAGTACATTTCAAGAAATTTGAGGTGAAAGTTTTTGCTGTAAATTTTAATGTTTTATTATCGGTTTGATACCATGTGTTTAAAATATCAACAGGTATGGTACTAAACTCTCCCAGAAAAACTTATTCGTATTTAATTTTCAAATATTGAAAATTATTAATATTATTGACATTATTAAATATTAAAATATTAAATATTAAGGAATAATGTCTTAAATCTTCAAGAAAAAATAGAATCTTAGTATTTTAGCTTTATCATGTTATAGGATACCTCATAACGCTTTCATCCAAAAGATAAAAAGAAAATTTAGAAAATGTAGCATAACATGTTCATCCACTCCGCTCTTCAATTATGATGAAAATAAACAAAACAATGATGCAAAACATATTTTGTGAAATATGCATTTTAAAATTAAATTTAATAATGAATTGCATATTGTTCCACGCAATTTAAAATTTATAAATTATAGTAAAATTATAGAACATATTCCATTCTATACAAACAAATTTTTGTTTGTATAGAATATAAATTATATACAAAGTGACTCCTGTTGGATTTATTGTATTTATTGTATGTATGTCTGTATAATATTTATATATACTGTTAAATTTTTGTTTGTTTGTTTTTAAATTTATTCATATAATTCTTAATAAAAAACATTTTCAATGTATTCTCTTCAAATATTAAACTCAAATAACTAACTCATTTTAGGCATTTTTAAGAAGACGCCTTAATTTTAAACAAGATTTATTTTCTGAGAAACACAATGCGATTTTTTTTTTCCGATAGTGCATTTATTCATTATCTTAGTTTATTATTGCTAGATACAAATATTAATTGTTATTTTATTTTCGATCTCAAAAGTAGCTATAATTAATTAATAGTTAGGGATGTTTCCGAAAAGTTACTCCTTAAGCCGGATGCATTATTTACAACACAATCATTTACATGTCACTGAAGTTACCAGAAACATATTGTTGTTTGAATAAATAAAAATGAATATTTTAACGACAAATACGAACCTAATCATTATTTTTCATCATTTTCTTATGCCTTTGTTGCGTAATAACTTTGATTTGATGAAATTATACAAAAAGAAAATATTTAGGAAATGAATTAATGCTTCAATAATTATATAATTACAAATTATAAATTGTAATTAACAAATTAAAATAATTTATAAAATTAATTTGTTGTCCATTATTCTTAAACGAGTTTGGCTTTTTAATATGTTATGCATATGTAGTCGGCGCTTTATAATTTGAACCTATATAATACGAAATATTACTGAATTCGACTTAGATTTATTCTTTTTTTTAACCACATTAAAATGCTATATCCACTACGGTTTTGTCCAGCGCGCATCTACATTAGCTTCAGAACTACGACGGCTATTAAATTATGAACTTGGTGCCTAGATATAGCAAGGTGGCTATGCGTTAGGCGTGAAACCGCTTAATGCGTTACCTAGCGGCAAACTTCGGAGCCTGCCTTCCTATCTCAAAAGCTTTATGAGATACGAGAAAAACTTTAGTTACAAAGTTGTAAAGCGTCTTTAATTTAGTATAAAATTAGGTCATATATATATATATATATAAATAACTGTAGTAAAAGCCCCAAAAACTTTGTTTTGCATTTGATCGGTAGTTTAACCCTTTGGGGCAAAGTACTTCTATTGCTAAAAGGATGAAAAGAGTGACTGACACCTGGGTTTATGAACAAATTTATTTTATAATAAGTAAAAGTTTTTTTTCACGTGCATTACAAACGAAAAATTTTATTTAAAAATTCTGGTGCCAATGTGGTATTTGGGAATCAAACTTAAGTGGGATATATTATATCCCACCGCCCTTCAAGCGATTAAATACGCCACTGGTTACATGCAGGAGCGTGAAATTATAAGGTAGGCGCCCATTTACTTATAAAAAGAACCTGAGTAAGCTAGGTACCGTTTATTTTAATAAGAAATTTAACTTATGTGTGACCACTGTGTTCACCATCGGAACACATGCCGTGATAGACACATGCCAGGGTGGAGACTTTGGGCATATTTTCTTATTAAAATTAACTGTCCGTAGTTACATGTGCTAGTTTTACTAGTAACTATGCACCTGCCTTATGATTCCGTACTTCTACGTGCAATTAGTGGAGTACTTCACCTGGCTTAAGCTGGTGATTGAATGTAAAAAATTACATTTTAGGGCTTTTTATAAAATTATTTTTACATATAAGACATCATTTCATACAAAATCGAGATTTTCTGCATGTTTTTTCTCAAATCTCGTACCATTAAACAGGAAAAAGTGCTAAAACTATAAATAATATACACAGTACGTTCAATATCAGTAAATTTAGATGCCGTTTAACAAAAAATTGCATTTGAAACTACATTTTTGTCCATTCGACGGTGTAAACATTTAACACTCCGCTAGTCGCGTGTTTTTTTCAAACAAGTGTGGTCACTCTGTATCTGTCAGATACACCAGTATATATTCTTAATATTAATAAATAAAACAGGTAGAAAACACAATTTTAAAGAAAAACATAACATTAAAACTAATTCTTTAATATTATGAATATATTTTATGGTTTATAAAAGAATTAATGTATTGAAATAGACATTAGAATTCTGTAGTTTTCTGATTCAAAAGTTCGTTTTCTGCTGTCGTGTATCTGTCAGATAAAGCACGACTAACGAAATGTTAAATTACGCGACACTTAGAATTAAAAAAAAAAAATGCAGGAAGCAAGATTTATTTTACAGGTCATTGCCAAAGTCGATATGACGTCAGACTTATTCACGGACATGTTTCTGCTTTATCATATAGATTTCAGATTTGTAAAATGGCACGAGAAGAAAAAATATCGGTCTTAATCTCTATGAATAGACTCTTTTCCTGTTACGTAAATATTCCGAAACTGAACTAAAACTGATTTTTTTAATCGAAATACCAGATTATTTTATCATGAACAAATCGTTACCAACAGTTACAAATAACAATTAAAGATTTAATTCTTTTAACTAAACTTATTTTCAAATTCTAATAAAAAATTGCTTGTCCATTCATTTTATTCTAATATAAAAAAATACGAAAATAAATCAATTATGCATGCATGTTTGAAAATTATACTTTTATTTTGCACATGAACTTATATATATATATATATATAATAAATTTTAAATCACAAATATATGAACAAATTGGTAAAATTCTAAAGATGAACTAGATTTGAACAGAGGAAATCGTTTACGTATCGTATACGTATCCATACGTATCCATCGTTTATATGGAGTTCCTTTACCAGCGGTTTATTCTGTTGAGCGGTCTGCATGACAGACCAGATGTTACTGCCAATAAGGTTATCTGAGTGGAATATGCTGACTGGTTGTCGGCCAGTTAGATTAAACGGTAAAGCATTGGCCTTGTAAGCCAAGGATCTGTGATTTTACTGCACGGAGAACAATTTTCATTCGGTCGCAAGGGGTGATGGCATTATTTCCAAGAATCGATATCTAATGCGGCAGTTTAGAGAGAAATCTCCAGAGCTTTAGAAACTCTTACTGACAAGAAAAGAGTTTCTCTTATTAGCTGCAGCCGTGAAGAGGAGATCCCCACCCCCGGGTGTCAACGCGCATCTAGTCACGTGGTATACAATATTATCGCGATCTCTAAGGCTCCATTTAAAAGGAAAAGTCTTCCTCTAATTCTAAAGCTGTAAAAATGTCAACTGGCCTTTCTTTACCATACGGAAGTTCGTACTTGTGTATTTTAGGAAACGCACGGGAGATTCAACGATGAAAAACAGGAACATTGACTAGAAAGAAAGAAGTTCCTCCTTCAGGATGTCGAACCACTTCTTTCTAAGCTATTAAAAATGAAAAGTACCGCGTGACCGATACAAAGAGGCCGACAGTTGAAGATACTTGAATGTGCATGATACGTCTATTTGGCACTTTACACCCTATAAAAGAGAAGGAAAAAGCATAAAACTGTAAGTTATTTTGCAATAAAAAGGGAGTGCAAAAATGAGCATATGACCATATATCCGATAGTAGCCATTGGAAACTGACCATATAGGAGGCGTATTTTAACGCGTAAACCTATTCAGTCAGTGCGGACTTACGAAAGGGACCTTATAAGCGGGGTGACGTTATAAGCGGGTGACGATATATCCGGTACTGACTGTATTAGTATTGTAGAAAATTTTTATGGAATAATTTTAATGAAGAACGGAAAGTTATTTTTCCTAATACATATATATATATTTGGAAAAACGTACGTACGTAGGAACATACATGCAGTGGCGGTCAAAAGTTTCTGGCACGCATAAAATTTTTGGTTAATTTGTAAGTATATTCATATGAAGAGGAATCTCAAAGTGATACATATACATTTTATTGGCATAATAGTTAGGAAATTATTTATGGAATAACAAATAAATATCAATAACAAATAAATTGACACCATTAATTGCAATGTTCTCAAAAGTTTACGGTCATCTTGGAAAGTTTATAAAAATTTGGTGTTATAATAGAAAATAACAGTGATGATCAACAACATCTACATTTAGTATTTTGTCGTCATACCTTTAGAAATAAGTACTGCGGCGCAGCGACATGGCATCGATTGAATGAACGGTTGAAGATTCTCTATGGTAAGTTTTTCCCCTCTTCTCCTAATTTTTGGGGAAATTCTGCTGAATTAGAATATTTATAATTTCCCACACGTCTGTCAAGTTCGTTCCAAAGATTTTCTATTGGATTCAGATGGGGTGATTGGGCTGGCAATTTCAAAAGCGGAATTCTTTTGTGCGAGAGTCACTTCTTGACGAGTTTGCATGTATGCTTTGGGTCATTATCATGCTGAAACAAATAGTTGCGACCACAATTTTTCCTCCAATAAGGCAGCAAATGATCTTGCAAGATATCCTTATACATTGCACCATTCATCTTGCCTCGTATTTCAACTAAAGGAACGACGCCTTTCACAGAAAATGCTCCCCACAGCATAACGTGTCCTCCGCCATGTTTCATTGTAGGAATAATATATCTGAAATCATATCTTTTGTTTTTAAGTCGTCTGAAGTAGTGTATGCCAACACTCCCAAAAATGTTCAACTTCAATTCCTCGGAAAATAGTACTTTTTTCGAATTTTCATTTGACCATTCTTTGTGTTCCTTGGCAAACGCCAGACGGGCCTTCTAATTTTTTTACTTATGAAAGATTTTTCAACACCGACTCTTCCGTAAAGTCGTACGGCACGTAAGCGTCTTGACACGTTAGACCGACTTATTTCAGCAATATTTTCACTCCGTAGATCACGGGATATTTTTAAGCTGGTCGTCAACTGCTTTTGTCCTGATAATTCTATCCACACGAAGTCGTTTTCCGGAGTGCCATGGCCGACAAGTGGACAAGTCTTGAAGGCCATGGCCATCTTTATATATTTTTTTAAATATCGTTCACAGCAGATTTTCCGTTCGATAACTTTGCCACAATCTCACCAGATTATTGGCACTAGTTTGTACAAACTCGTCGTAAACAAATCACTCGTTTACGAACAATAATTGTTGAACTTTTCATTTCTGAATTTCATCTGCATTATTCACGTTGATTAATTAACAAACACGTCCAAAAAGACACATTACCGATAGCAAAAACTAACGAATGACGAATGACCCGTAACTTTTGCACACGTGAATTTCAAATTCCCCCCTTTGCATCAAGTGTCTCCAGTATCCAATGAAAATAATCACGTGGTCAGAGGTCATTTGCCTAACATCCTAACATTTGGAGCGATTGCGTTTCTTCTTCTCTGGAACGTTCTGGTAAACAAATAAAAAAACTAACTGGCCGGAAACTTTTGTCCGCCACTGTATACACTATATGGCCAAAGGTGACCGGTCACTTGCGATTTTGGACGTTTTGTTAAATATCTAGAAAAATACAAAAGGAATTAACCTGAAATTGCAGGTTTGTAAACAGTATAGTATAGGTCATATATTTCCGCGAATTTGTTTTCCCGAAACTCCATAAGGGACCGTCTAAAAATTTAAAAAGAACGAATATCTTTTGAATAACCATGTAAAAACTAATGGACCAAAAGCGTTTAAACTCGAGATTATTAATAAATGGCTTATTGTAATATATTGTGTTTATTTTTATGGGGATAGTATGTATACTTGTAGAGAAATTAAGGTTTTTATAAAAACAGTCCCAAATTTCGCCAAGTTTTTTGCTTATAATTTCCAGAGTTCTTAATATAAAAAAAAGTTATTTTTAGAAAATATGACGAACAACATTGTACACATTATCTCGCAATCAGAATGAAAAAATAATACAAATTGGATGAAAAATGAGCAAGTATACTAAAAAATGTTTCACTGCGCATGCGCGAACGCAATCAAAATATCATGTGCATAATGTATTAGCTAAATGTATAGAGCAACTTTTTTTTAAACGTCTTAAAAACATAGTTTGAAAAGTCTGATAATAATCGTTTATAGAATAAGCTCAAAATCCGTTGTTCCCAAAATGAAGCAAAAAGATGAGGGATTGTATCCAAATACAGTATTACGTACAATATTGTGTATGCTAAATTGGTACTAATCAATGGATGTATGGATACAACCCCTCATGTTTTTCCTTTATTAAAAACTACTGGCAGCACAGTTGCCGGAGTACACCTGTGATTTGAAAAAAAAAATCTGTTATTTCACGAAATTTCCTCGTTTGATTGGACGAATTCAGGATATTTTGAACTTAAATTCGCGAGGTTTCGGTGATTTGAGGTGAAAAGGACATACATAAAAATCCCGTTTCTAAAACGAAAAAGGTTTGGCAGTGCAGATGGCAGAACACCCATGTAATTTGACGAAAATGTAGGTTAAATTGGAGGATTTTACTTAAATTTTACGTTAGATTGGTAAAATATCAGTATTTTGAGGGAAGATGGGCAAATCCATGTGGAATTTTTCGTATTTTAACGGGAAAAGAGCAACGAAAAACAATCTTCAATTCACGGAATTTTTTAGGGTGTGATTAACGTTATTTTCTTATTAAAACAAACTCTACCATGGTTAAACTTGTTAGTTTTATTAGTAAATGGGAATTCGCTTTGTAATACCACACTTCTTAATAATTAGTTGCGTATTTAAAACGGCGGCAGAAAATAAAAGCAGTACATTTTAAAACTTCTAATAAAGTTATTTTTATATATAAGGCATCATTTCTAACTAAATAGAGGTCGCTTTACAACTTTGTAATTGACTTTTTCATGTATCCTATTCTGTTTCAAGATAGGAAAGCTAACTCGGCTGTTTTCCGCTAGGGCGTGTTGAAAGTCCCCTCATCCTGTACCACATAACCATTCTACTGTATCTAGACATACTTTCATGATTGTAGCTAACTCAGTTTACTAGAAGAAACGTAATTAAGGGTGTTAATCAGTCAGATCTCGAATTCCCGTCACTAATATTGAACCTATTGCAGTAAAATGCAGTTGTATTTTTTAAATATTTCCTTAGGAAATTAATATTTTTAACTTCATTTTTTTGTGTGTGTACTCTTCTTGAAAGAAATTTTTTCCTTTTTTTTAGAGAGAATATTTATAAAATATATGAATAATTTAATGTTTTACGTGTTATAATCTTAGTAAATTTCACGATCTGTGAGTAAGATTTTAACTTTTTTAATTAAATAAAGTATATATTTTAGAAATTTTTGACTACTTAAAAAAAAGCGAGATACCCTTTAACACGTTGAATGCCAAGTCTGTAATATATCTAAATAATAACTCGGAAGATCTTTAAACTACTTTAATGTATAAGAACTCAAGCGCGCGATATGTACAGCATGGTTACAAGCTTAGAACATTAACAACAATAACAAAGCTAGCCTCGAACCCAGAGTTCCGGATAAGTTCTCTTAAAACTGTTGCCAGATGCATTACATCACATCTCCCCCTTTAAAAGTCCTCTTCAATAAGTCTTGAAGGAGCATGAACAGTTCTGGTGCTACGAGTCTTAAATGGACTGGCCTGCTTAGTCTCTGGAACTTCAGCATTAGGAGAATAGGTGATGCTAACAGGATCATTCATAGATGTTGTATCCTGGAAGCTGTCTTTCTCGGATGTATCATCAGGAACGGCGTTCTCTTTCACTGGGGTGTTGTTATCCTCCCATCTGAAGGATTTTGGAACAGTAGAAGGATGCAGATATATACGATTCCTTCTTAGGATACCTCGAGGAATTTCAGCCATGTATGACCTAGGAGCTTCATGAGCACTTTTTACCTTTCCATACGTTCTCATGTCGGAGATCCATACCTGCTGACCGACGTCTAATTCTGGTAGTTGTCTAGCTCGATGATGACGATTGAAGTAATACTTTTGCTTCTCGATCCTTTCCTGTTCCTTTCTGAATAAGGATTTCTCGTCTAATACTTTAGGCTTTAACTTATCATTCACTATAGGAATAGGCGTTCGTAAGCGTCTTCCCATCAAGAGTTCTGCTGGATTAAACCCATTTTCTAGTGGGGTTGATCTTAACGCAAGTAGCATAAGATATGGGTCATCGTTTTCCGCTTTTGTGTAATGTAACTTAAAATTTTTCACCATCGACTCTATGAAACCGTTACTTTGAGCATGTTTCGGACTGGATGTTATAATGGAGAACTTATAAAGATTGGCAAATTTTCTGTATTTAGAATCAACAATTTTTTGCGAGAACTGGGTACCATTGTCGCTTCTCACTACTTCAGGAATACCGTGACGTGCAAAAATGGACTTCATACGATTAACGACTACATCGGAAGTAAGATGATCTAATTTTGCCACCTCAATATACCTAGAATAGTAATCCGCCATTATAAGATACCAGTTACCACTAACTTTGAGAAGGTCAGCTCCGACTGTTTGCCAAGGTCTCTTTGGAAATTCTGATGGGAGTAAAGGCTCTTTGAAATACTTTTGTTGCTAAATACACTTCTGACAGTTTGAGACTAAATTCTTAATTTCTGACGATAATCCTGGCAACCAAACAGACTCACGAGCTCTAGCTCTGCACTTTGTTATCCCAAGGTGACCATCATGTATTCTATTTAATATTTCTTCACGTAATTGCAAAGGTATAATAATTCTCGCATCTTTCATCAACAAATCATTTTGTATAGAAATTGAATGCCGATGTTCCCAGTATTTTAAACATTCTTCTGGCACTTCATTTTTCCCTGGCCAATCATCTCTTGAAAATTTAATCAGTAATTTGCAGATTGAGTCTTCTTTTTGCAACGCCCATATTTCAGCTAATATAGAATCTGATGAAGGAAAATCTTCTACAATCATTTGCATATAAGCAGTTATTTCTTCGGTTAATTCTTCCTTTCCTTTTTCCGGTAAAGAGCTTCTGGATAACGCATCTGCAATGACAAGCTTTTTCCCTGGAGTATATTTGATGGTATAGGAATACACTGTAAAAAAAATTCCGCAACGTTCCTGGGAAAAAAATGGGCAGCTGAGTTGCCCATTATTTCCAAGAAACATTTCTTGAAAATGACTGGAACTTTACTGTATACGTTAAAAGTTTTCTACAGAAATGCCAGTAAGTTTCCTGCGAAATACCAGGAATATTTCTGCTGACAGCAAAACATTACTGACATTTCACAGCATGCGGGATCCGCAGACGATTTTTACATTTCCAGTTGACAATTTTCGCTTTATTATCATTATTTGTTAGAATGAAAAAATATTTTGAAATTGACATCAAAATTATTATTTACAATTTACACGAAAAAATAAATTTTCAGTTAAAATTCAATAAAGTAAATATATATATGATATATTGTTTCTGAACTTTGCTTAAAATATAAAAATATATAAATGTAAATAATAATTAGAAAAAAAATCTAGACATAAAATATTTTGGATTTTCGTTAGTAATTATGTTAGTTTACAAGTTAGATAAAATACATATAAATTTTCATGAAAAAAAAAAAAACCTAAACGTAATTGTATATTTTTTCCGAAAAAAAAAATCAAATTTGCAGCAATTCAAAGTGTCAAATATATATCAAATTTAAATTTAATTGTAATAAAGTGTTAAAATATAAAATTAATTAAAAAAGAAAAAAAAAAGTCCAGAGGTAGCATCGAGCTTTAGCACGAGCGGTAGCACGCCGTACGGGTGGCGTGCGAGCTTTCTGCGTCCACACCACGAAAGACACGTTGAGAGCTGCAAATTAATGGGTATTTGAAACGTATGCTAAACCTCGGCATCTAATTTCTGAAAATCTAAGTCCCATTTGAAGAAATCCTTTCACAAGAATAATTAGAGATAAGAACTCTAAAACATACTTTAAATTAATCAAAATCGGTGAGAATCATGTTTGATGGTCCCCTGGTTAATGGAGATCCAAATAATAGGTGTATTTTTTTTTACATGGTCTGCTCCTTAAACATTCCACAGACAAGTACGAGAGTACTTGTCTCTTAGCGATGTCACGGAGGTATTTTATTTTCATCTGGATTGTCTTGACAATAGGGACGTAAAGGATTATGTCGTCTATTGATTTATTTTCATTCCATATTGATTTTTTTACATTCATTTAAGGAATTCTTTTTCGACACTCGCGCGCGAGCAACGGATTATAGCAAAAAAATAATAAATGGCGGCCGCAGCGTTTTGCAGTTTCCAACTTTTGTTCAGGAACGTTTCAGATAAGAAAACCAGAATTTCACAGGAAAGAGCTAAATTATTCTGAAAACCTGAGAAAAGGCGAAACGTTCCTGGATTTTACATGGAACGTTACCATTTTTTTTACAGTGTATCTCATCATTCGGAGTTTCATACGCTGGAGTCTAGGAGTTAGATTGTCTAACGGTTTCGACATTAGAATGGGTACGAGAGGTTTATGATCTGTTTCTATGCGAACTTGTAGGCCAACAATAAAATCATGAAACCTTTCACAAGCCCACACAATAGCTAACGCTTCTTTCTCTATTTGTGCGTACCTTTTCTCTGTATCGGGCAATGTCCGCAATGCATAGAAAACTGGACGTAAGTGACCATTATCCTTTTGACACAAAACTGAACCAAGGCCGTAAGATGATGCGTCGGCTGATATAAAGGTTTCTTTCTTTGGATCATATAATGCTAATTCAGGAGTATGGCAAAGTTTCTGATTGATATCTTCAAATGCCATTATTTGAGATTTTCCCCAAATCCATTCAACATTATTCTTCATTAACCCGTAAAGAGGTTTTGCAACATCAGCAAAATTGGGAAAGAATTTATTCAAAAATCCAGCCATTCCTAAAAATCTTTTTAATTCAGTCACATTCCTAAGTGTTGGAATTCTGGAAATAGCTTTTGTTTTTTCAGGATCAGGTTTTATTCCCTTTTCAGAAATTATATGACAAAGAAAATGTATGGAATCTTTTGCAAACTGGCATTTTTCAGCGTTCAAAGTCCACCCAGCCGCTTGAAGTTTTGAAAGAACTTCATTTAGTCGTTTATTGTGCTCTTCCTTAGTAGAACCAAAAATTACAAATTCATCCATAAGACCCACTATACCAGGACCTTCTTGAATAGTTTCACGAATTCTTTTTTGAAACACTTCAAGAGCTGTCTTAATTCCAAACGGTAAACAATTGAACATAAATCTTCCAAAAGGTGTAATAAAAGTACTTAACTTTGCAGAAGCTGGATCGAGACTTATTTGCCAAAAACCTGCATTTGCATCAATAATACTAAACACTTTAGCATTACTAAATTGACTTAAAGTATAGTCAACTGAGGCCATGGGGAAATATTCTCTTTCAATGTTTTCATTCAGAACTGATACATCAACACAAATTCTTATGTCACCTGACTTTTTTGGAATAATAACCATAGGCGCACACCATTCTGTGGCCTCGTCTACTGGTTCAACAATTTTATTCCTTGTCATTTCATCTATTAATTTTTTTAATTTACCCCTTAAAGCTAATGGAACTCGCCGTGGTGCAGATATTGCGTAAGGCTTAGCATCATTCTTTAATTTTATTTGATACGGCTTCTCAACCTTTCCAATTCCGCTGAATAATTTTGGAAATTTCTTGACAGGATCTAGTTTTGATTTCAATTCAAATATTATCTGGATAAGATTCAAATTCTCACTAGCTGTACAGCTTAGCAATGGGTGCTGTAAATTATTTATTACATACACATCATCTTCAAAACTAAAACTTTTGTTCTTTAATTTAACGCGAATTATCCCAGCTATCTTCAGATTTTTCCCATCTGTACCGCAAATGACTTTACTTGATCCCTTTAATTTTATATGTTTGAATTTTGAATCATAAATAGCCTTAGGAACGACCGTCACATCAGCTCCTCTATCGATCTTAAATTCTAGAGGAGTCTTTTCAATCAATACTTTACATTCCAACGGTTATCCGATATTCTAACAGGGTTATTTTTATCTGAAGTATTCATTATGTAACCTAAAAAATCAGAAGAATTCGTCGATTTTGTTTTTTCAACTTCGTTAACCTGCATTTTTGATTTACAAACTTTAGCATAATGACCAATCTTCTTGCACCGGTTACAAATCGCTTTACGCGCAGGGCATTCCGATTACAAGCTTGGAACATTAACAACAATAACAAAGCTAGCCTCGAACCCAGAGTTCCGGATAAGTTCTTTTAAAACTGTTGCCAGATGCATTACATCACAGCATTAATTATTTTGTCTGTCTTTCCGTTTAGGCCACGAAATAAGACACCTGTTACATAATCTGTAAGTGTCGGTCAACGATGACTGACGCGGCTTAAACGGAAAGATCGGTGTCGGTCGCCGGTGGCTGACGTGACATTCAACGTGTTAAGAAGTGCACAAAAAAAGGTAAAAATATTACTATCCTGGAGATATATTTTTTTTTAAATACGAATGCAATTTACTCCCATGGGCTTAACATTAGCCGGGAGAAATTGAGATCTCACTCACAAACACCGTTAAGGAAACACCCTGCATATTCACATTTAAAAACTTGCAATATCTTTAAACATTTTTTATTTATATAAGAAGAAGCTTTCTTTGAATATGTAAGCGTTCACTTTTAGTCTGTCTTTAATTTTTATGCAGAAACATAAATTTATCAAGCACTATAAACTTCAGAATTTTTGTGAATACAGTAGAACCTCGATTATCTGAAATAATTGGGACCGACCATGTTTCGGGAAAATTGAAATTTTCGAGTAATCGACAATGCTTCAATTTTAAGATTAAGGAAAAATAAATATATGCAAAATTTACACAAAATTTACTATGAGATTTTAGCAAATTATATTAAAAAAGTTTTAAAAATTGATTTAAATTGATTTTTTTCAATTTTTTCATTAAAATTTAATAAAATTTTTTATATTACTCTTAAATTTTTAATTTTAAATAGGTGTAACAAAGTTTATTTTAAGTAACAAATATGTAGACAGATATAAAGGACATTTCTGAGAAGTTTCAATAAAATTGAAAGGAATGTGTTGCGCATGGAACATGTGAAAGTCCCGAAAACGGTAAAAATATTGATTCTGAGAAAAACAGGTTTTAATGATTCATATTTTTTTTTAAATAATATTCATAATTTTTTTAAAGATTATATTGAAAGAATTTTGGATACAAGTAAAGGATACAATATTATTAATAACCTATATAACAGTTTTTTATGTCTCTAAGAGAAATATAGATGCATACCTAACCGGTTACAGAAACGGGGCGACACGGCAACGTTGTCGCAGAAACTAAACGACCTATTTCAAAATGACCTTCTGCAGAAAGATACCAATATATATAATTTCTTAACTTTCTATGTATATTTATAATGCAAATACGAACTAATGAACAAAATTTGGTTATAATAACTCCAATAGGACTCGAGATATTCAAAATTTTAAAAAATTATAAAGGACGAAAATTACCATATTTTTAAAATCAAAACGCTCCATGCGCAATCAGATTTTAGACACATTTACAATAATCTCATATAATTATCTTTGATTGCACAAAAACAAAACTTACTATGAAATTTTAGCAAATTATTTTTAAAAAGCTTAAAAAATTGATTTAAATTGATTTTTTCAATTTTTTCATTAAAATTTAATAAAAATTTTTATATTACTCTTAAATTTTCAATTTTAAATAAGTGTAACAAAGTTTATTTTAAGTAACAAATATGTAGACAGATATAAAAGACATTTCTGAGAAGTTTCAATAAAATTGAAAGCAATGTGTTGCGCATGGAACATTTGAAAATCTCGAAAACGGTAAAAATATTGATTCTGAAAAAAACAGGTTTTAATGATTTAAATATTCATATTTTTTTTAAAGTTTATATTTAAAGAATTTTGGATACAAGTAAAGGACACAATATTATTAATAACCTATATAACAGTTTTTTATGTCTCTAAGAGAAATATAGATGCATACCTAACCCGTTACAGAAACGGGGCGACACGCCAACGTTGTCGCAGAAACTAAACGACCTATTTCAAAATGACCTTTTGCAGAAAGATACCAATATATATATAAAATATATTAACTTTCTATGTATATTTATAATGCGAATAAGAACTAATGAACAAAACTTGGTTATAATAACACCAATAGAACTCGAGATATTCAAAATTAAAAAAATTATAAAGGACGAAAATTACCAAATTTTTAAAATCAAAATTCGCAATCAGATTTTAGACACATTTACAATAATCTCATAAAATTATCTTTGAATGCACAAAAACAAAACTTACTATGAAATTTTAGAAAATTATATTTAAAAAAATAAAAAATGTGATTTAAACTGATGTTTTTCGATTTTTTCATTAAAATGTAATTAAATTCTTTATATTACTCTTAAATTTTCAATTTTAAATACCTGTAATAAATTTTATTTTAAGCAACGTTCAACTCAACTTATCAAGAGTCGACTGTATGATAAATTGAAATATTCCCAAATGCTTCTAATTACAATACAATACTTACAATGAATGAAAACGATGAAATAAAAGAGATGCATTTTATCGTTCACAGTAATATGATAGTTAAAAGCTTTCAATACATAACTTTTAGATAACTTATTGTTTGTCAAGAGATCAATATTCAATCTTTGATTTATAAATGAATAATGAATGCTTACAAAAAAAGGGAATGCAGCATAAGCATATATTGTTTCTAAATATTACTGAATACTAGTACAATAAATTAATTCAAATACTGTGGAGAATACAGTACAATTTTTTAAAAATTTTCCTGCTCCATAAGTATCACCTTCTTTTCTTTATATTTCGTTTTGCTAAAGCAGTTTGTTTATAATTTTTTGCGTTTCTGTCTTTTTTAAATTGTTCTGCAGATTTTCGTTTTTTTTTTTTTTTTTTTTTTTTTTTGCGATGATCGTCAAATCTTTGGGCAATTGTGAAAGAATAGTTCCCGATACTGGTATCCTTGTTACTTAATTTCAAACTTTCAACATATCCTAAATTACATTCTTTCACAGCTGTCGTTACAGCAAGTTCAAGTCTGTTTTTGGACACGAAGACATCTTTTGAACATTTTCTCCAAATACAGCTTCATTTGCATTTTGGGTTTTCCCTGAAACACAACGATGTAGAATTTCATCTGAAGCCAGCCGTTGATAGACTGGCATTATTTTTGCCACCACGTCTTCAATCAGCTGTGTTTTCATGGATTTATGCAATTGTGGTGTTTTGTCAGACGCCTTTGCGCGGTTATAAAAACACCATGAAAATTCACAGTCAGGACACTTCGTATGCATTGGTTTAGAGTCTGTCGACATGCAATGAAATAATGTTGCAAAAATTGACGATTTCATTTTGACAACATCTGGAGCATTATTTACAATTGCCTTTCTATAAAAGTTCTGTAATTTAACAATTGTGGTTTCTGTTAAACTTCCTTGTTTTCTTCCACCCAATGTAACGCCCTTTGTTCGCCACTCCTTCACCTTCTGCCTCAATGCAGTTCCCAAGCGTTTAGCTACGTGGTTTATACATTCTTCCTTTTTAATTGTAACATCCTTGCCATACACTTTCTTTTCATTAAGATACTGATAAGTTTTTGCATCTCAGTCACAAACAACTGACGTGTAGCGCATTCCACAATCCAATATCGATCTTTTCCATAATACATATGCTGCATGCATCTCCATACTACCTGGAGACCCTTAAAAATTTTTCTGGCAAGTTTCTGCGTGTGAGGATTTTCAAATTTGAAATTCTGGGCTGCTTTCACCTAAATGTATTGCGGTTATGCTGCATTCAGGGCGATATTTTGACAAGACATGGAAGTCAACATTGAGATTGGTTACAACATCAATCACTATACCGATTCCATACAGTGACGTGTGGCCTATTTTATGCCATGTGTCATCATACGATACAGTGATATCAATTATGTTGTCATATAATTCTGACTGATCTGTATCCAAATTTGCTTTCCTAACAATGTCTTGAGAAACACGTAGCATCTCAACCCTTGTAATTTCATTTTTTTTTTTTTTTTTTTTTTTTTGACACAGATCTTCAAAATTTTTGGCAAATGTTTTCCAATCAATGTATGGTGAACCTAAAATTTTCGAAAAATTTTCTAGTGCGGCATGACCTTTCCCAAATGATAAAAATTCAGCTGTAAGTTTGCTGTTTATATCAAACTTTTTTGTTGATACTTCACGTTCACTAGTATAGACATATCCATAAGATTTTGCTCAGGTTTCACATACAAGTTCTAATTTTGATGAGAATCCAAAAGAATTATGCTTCAATACATTTAATTTACATTGGTGACACTCACTACAAGGTACTTTTTGAAGTAAATCTGCCCAAATAGAGTTGCTTACTAAACTGTATTCAGTAGACATGGCAGATAAACTATCACAATGATAGGTTGTATCCATCGAATTTCCAGGAACAGTTTCAGGATTAATATTCTGGATGGAATCAACATCAATTGACGGTATTTCAAATGATTTCCGCTTTAAAATATTTGCAGAACCAGCTTTGCTTCGCTTAGTTGGTCGGCCTTTAGGCTTCCGATATTTTGAACTTATGCAATGAATTTTTACTAATGCATTCAGAAACCAAACAAATAAAAAAGATAATTTAGTAAATTACCCTAACAAATACTTAAATAACATTCTAAAAAACAATGTTGTTTACCAAAGGCAGTTGTAGTTCTTAAAAGAACTTTTTTTAACCCCTTGGGAACGAGCGACACGTATACGTGCCGCATGAAGCGCTCAGAATCCTTGTTTTTCCTCACCAGTAAAATTTTACTGTAAAATTTGCCTTATTTAATCAGAGCATTTTCTCGATTCAAGAAGACCCAAATTCCTGTTTTTAAAAAACAGTGACAAAAGATTAAAAATTTCGTAAAAGGCTCCCGTCCCGAAGGGGTTAACTGAAATTATAACCAGAAAGAACTGCAACGAAATTCAAAATACGAAAACAAACGAGGTAAATAAACGCGGAAACAGCCAGTTTAGGTAACAGTTAAAATACTCTGTTGCCAAATAATAAAGAAATATATATCCTTTATGAAAATTACATGGAGTAAGCTCAAGAAAATCATGTAGCCGTGATTTCACAGCTTTTAGATTACGCATATCTACGACGCGAAACAAGAAAAACAATAGCAGAAAGGTAAACAAAGGGGTGTGGCGCATAGCTGTTAAAATTAAAATGGCTATAACTCCGGCAAAAATCAACATATTTGAAAAAAAACTGCATCCGGTAGGTAAGATTATCTATGTTATTTTTACATTAAAAATGAAAAATCGACTTTTTGATATATTTTCGCGAATTTCATAGTACCCTTAAGGAAACTCAAAGTTTGAAATTTAATATTCATGCATAATTTGTACCTCTGTTCGATTAAACTGAAACAAAATGAGCAAAGGTCCGATTTTATTGAATTTATTTTTGACATTACCTTTTCGGTATGGATTCATCGTATGCAATTAAGAAATATACACATGTTTTGAGCTAATGCAAAATACCTCTCTTTACTTCTGTTTAAAATTAGGCGGTCACGACCCACTGGTGTGTCGTGAGGTATATTTTGTTGTATCGCAAAACATCTTTCAAAATGTATTACTAAAATCATCTGCTATAAAAACAGAAGGAGCATAACATGCTACGAATTTAAAGGAAATTATATAGATAAATAACTTCGTGAAAAGACTTTACCTTGCTAAAGTTTGCATAGATAACGGCTCGAGGCTAAAATTAATAACTTTTAAACATTTTATATACTTTCTCATTAGGGCAAATTAATGTCATATATGACATCAGTTTTAAATTGCATTTTTTAATAATACATTCATTAATAAACGTATATTTTTACCTAGTAAAAAGTTATATCGTAAGATATTTTTTATTAATGTAATCACTCGCATAATTTAAACAAAAGTTAAAACATCCCATGGGATAGATTGTGTTAAAGAATCTATATATATTTACATATTAGTGGGTTGCGAACATTCTTCAAATTTTTTGCTGGGTCGCGTGACAATAAAGTTTTGAAATCAATTATGTAGTATATTGAAGTCCCTAGACTATATTATTCCACTGAATAATATTTATGTACACTATTTTTATATATAAATATGCTTCAGAAATTTTATTTCGTTTTGTGTTTCAAAATTTTGATATGCAAAATGTGACTTACAGTAAATATGTACCACTAGAAAAACAAAAGTCTCCAATCTAATGTAAACTTCCCATCTACGCAGAATTTATTTGAAGGAAACAAAACACAAAAGTATAGACACGATTAAATTATATTAATAAAAAGAATTTTCTAAACATTACACATAGTAAATACTGACTTGTGATAGCATTGTTTATGCAATAAACAAAAATTGTACTTCATACTATTCAGTAGTAAAACATTTATAAATATGTTTCTGAATTTATTTACTTGCGTTTAGGTTATCTTTTATTATTAACATTTTACTGTTAAAACACATTAAAATAGCGTTAATATATTGAATATAACGAGTCTTGAAAACAACAAATATGTGGAGCAAACATTCAAACCATGCTTTCTCCTTTAGATACAAATTTTTTAAAAACACAAAAACTGATAAATTAGAAAATAACTTGTATTTAATTCTAATTTTTACTGTGTATTTTTATTACTGATTATTAGAAAGAATTGGGAGCATACATGAGATATTAAACCTAAAACAAATTAATAAAATGCATTTAATATTTGGAAAAATCACGTTTTGACCGAATTCAGAGGAGGAAACATGTTTTAATTGTTTGACAAGTGGATAAAACACTTTTTGAATGAAATAAGTTCTAACTCACAAATTATACAAAAGCATTAGTTTATTTGAGCAAATACTGAACTTCAGTTGATTATTGATAAAATAAAAGGACAGATTATGGTAACTAGTAGTATTCATAAATATGTACTAAATAAATACTCTTTTGCCAAAAATCCACTCCAAATGTTAAAACTAATATCTTCATCTAGACAGTCACACACTTCCCCTTCTTCTTCATTGCAGGCTGGTAAATCGTGGTTAATGCGGTTGTACCCTTTGAAGATATCATCAGGTTGATTTTGTCACTGTTTACCATACAATACCTTCAAAAAAATTTCAACATCTTTTTTCTTTTCAACTGATATGGCGTGTCTAAGAGGAAAAGATTCTAAAACAACCCTTTGAACACGGGTAACAGTAACTCCCATTTTAAGAAGATCGACACCATATTCTTCTCTTAGATCTTGAAATCTATAATTCTGGAGGCCTTTAACCTTAACAGTTTTCTTATTTTTCTCTAAAACAATCCGTTTCAATTGTGATATGTATGGTAGGTTTCGAAAGTGCACATTATGTAACAACTGTGATTGGCAGACTGGAGAAATCACTGTTTGACTACATGCAGGCTTTGGAGGAAACACTCTTTGATTGAAACGCCAAGTTTTAAAATTGGTTTATAAACGAAAAAAAATTTTTTTTTGTTAAAGCAACCGGTTATTTCTGTGCAATTTAACACAGAGTTCATAAAACTAACAATAACTCATTTTTTTATTTTTTTGTGAGAAAACACGGTTTGCATGTTTGCTCCTCATATTTTGACTACTATTTTTAAATAACATTTTAAACTTTTTTTGAAAATTTCACCAGTGTAATAAGATCATTTCTGTATCAAAGTATATTTTTTTAACTAAACATTTATTTATTATTTCAAATACATAGCCATCACTTTTACTTTAAAATATGTATTTCGCCAATAAATTTAAACATGTCACATGAAAAGCCTTTTATTCTCAAGTTTGTAAAGAATATTCAAAACGTAGGTTCTTTCTTTGTAGCTCTACATAAAACTCGTATAAATCTTTCACTCAATAATTTATGCTACCATA
Source organism: Maratus speciosus (assembly GCA_963932465.1). Taxonomy (NCBI): domain Eukaryota; kingdom Metazoa; phylum Arthropoda; class Arachnida; order Araneae; family Salticidae; genus Maratus; species Maratus speciosus. Next base: position 61,614,229 of record OZ010789.1, read on the forward strand.
GAAGCTGAAATGAAAAGATGAGAACGCAGATACTTGCTATATGTTTACAATAGAATTAAATATAATAATATCTGGGATTTTCTTTTCACATATCTATGTAAAACCTTCCATGGAATACTATATGTATTACATTAAATTTCAATTCATTTCTTTTCCGTACAGATAGTTCCCAAATAAACGTTTGAGAGCTTCACATAAAAATATTTTTTATCCTCAAAATGGTAAGATGAGGGGTTCATCTTCCGGTCCCAGGCCCTTTTCAGGCCCATTTGTCGACGCAAGGAACCACCCGTGAAGCAAGCCCCGCGACGCGTCCCGAAGGTCGCCGCCAGACAAGCTCCAACAGAGCGGAACCCCACGCAAATTCCGGCCAAACCGACGCCGCTGCCCAGCGCACACGGCGACGGCTATTCCCAAGAACAGACGAACGGCCGCTGCGACAGTCCTCACCACCCAGCTAGAAAAACCAAGTGGTCCCTAAACTTGGTTACTCGAGCCGGTAGACCCCGCAAGCCATTGCAGGAACCAGACGCCTATAAAGACGCTGGGCCCACGGACTGAACCGAGGCTTCCCGACCCGAATTTGATTTACGGACAGGCCCCCAAGATCAGATACCATTTTCCGGCAGAGACATTTTTATGGGCCAGCCGATAAGAAAGTTAATGAAGGGCCCCTAGCTTGAAAACCAGGGAGGACGGGGAAAATCCCTCCGGCCGTAAAGCGGCCCAGCTCCTGGCTTTTCGCCCAAACCACCCGGCTCAACCGACGGAACCCCTCGCGGATCACGCCGGGAGCCAGTTGGCCCAGACTAGGTGCCGTTAGCGACCCCAGGCGGGCACGGAAAGCTCCACCTAGACGGAATAGACTCCGCCTCGCTAGGGGGTCGGACGGAACGGAGTCCCGCCAGCCCCCACCGACTCGACTCCATCCTAGGACAGAGAAGCCAGTGGAGGCCGACAGAAGCCCGCCCGCCACTACCTTACCTCACGGCCGTCGAGGGTACCCAGGCCCGAAGGCCCCTGACCCCTTGCAGTGACCGACCGCTACCTTTGTTAGTGCGTTCGAAAGTTAGGTGGAGACACCTCTAGGTCCTCATCACCAGGCGAGGCAAACTCCGGTACCGCATAGACACGGAGGACCTGGATCGGACCAAGAGTTCACCCAAGGCACGATGAGCCGCCGCGTTACCGGCGAGCCTCCGGCCCGTTTCCCTGCGGGAGTAGTGTTCGATGGTGGACCTGCCGGCCGACCCCTCCCATGGGGCACGGCGCGACGTGAAGCAACCAGAACCATACTGGCCTCCCCACGCGACCGCTCCTTGGTCAACGGGGGCACCGCCAAACCTCACCACCCTTAGGGTCGGCTCCCAACTGCTCCAGCTGAGGTCCTCGGAGGGATGAGCCACCCAAGTCATAAAGTAACCTGGGCGCTGTCCGAAACCCTCGCCCTTCGGTTGCTCCGGGAGTCCCTGCATGACGTTCCCGCGAGCCCCGTCGTCACTAGCGAGCACCGAGGACTTTCCACTACAAAGCCCTCACTCATACTTCAGGCTCCCTCTTAGTCAATAGGTGGATGGGGTCCTATCGCCTTAGCTAGTCTTTGCCCGGCGACACCGTCCGGCCCGTAGACCGGCACCGGGATCGATCTATGGAGCGTCGCTATCCGGCTTGGCCAGAGAACCCGGCTGCCGGGGGTTGCGTTGAGTCAGGACCCCGAAGGGCCTACGCACCCATGCACAACGTCCGTTAACCGTGGCCACCGTGCTCAACGCCTGTCGGAGATGAGCCTCTCGAGGAGGTGGCGAATCGTCCCCATCCGGCCCCCTCGCATTCGTACACAACGAACTCTGCCGAGCTTCCGGTCGCCTCTCCCACTCAAGGTGTCGGGTCGGAACCACCCGGAGGGGCGGCCACTCCTCAAAATGGTAAAGGCGATTTAGTCTGTTTACTCTTTCCTTGTAGCTCCAGATAAATCTCATATAATTCTGTCACCCAGTAATTCATGGTAGCGTAGAGGCAGAAATAAAAAGACGCGAATACACTGTAAAAAATCGATGTAAATCTACAAAACTAGTTTTTGTAAAAGCTACAGAACTATGTTGCTAAACTGTAAGTTTGCTGAAATTTTACTTGTGCACTCTAAAGTAAAAAGATGTAAATCTGCAAAACTAGTTTTTGTAAAGCTACAGAAATTTGTATGTTTACTAAAATTTTATTGGTAAAACGGGATAATTTCATAATTTTTTTTTTGTTGTTGCAGTTGCATAAAAAGTTTTAGGCATCTCAGTTTCCTAGAAAATTCTTAGTCAAATAACAGATTTTTTTAGCGGAAACATGAATCTGTTACATTTGTTGTTGTTGTTGTTGTTGTTGTTACATAAAAATTTCTAGACATCCCAGTTTCGTAGAAAAAAAATAGTAACCTCCTAGATTTTTTTACTGTGTATAATTGCTCCATTGTAACATTACGCCAGCAATAAGCATAATTATAGATGAGATCTTTTTACATATCTAGTACTAGTAGAAGTATAATACCCGAGGTCTTTCATTAATTTATTTTTATAAATTTATCTATTATGCCGCAAAGAAAGGCAGATTTTGCAGTCTGTGAAAGCTCTTAGAAGAGTCATTTCGTAAGATTCTCTTACGGTTTTGAAATGAACATGACTAAAAAAATAAGAAAGAAAAATCCTTCTTCAGGTATAGATCATGAGACTTTCCAACAGTAATGTTAGCGATTTATTTATTTTTAATCATTTAACAAAATAAAATAAAATAAATAATTGTCGACCTTAAGGAAATGCGAGAAATTATTAAAAACACAACGCGCCTTTTCTACATGAAAACGAATATACAAAGTAGCTATAAGATAAAATTCCTTTTTCGTACTATGTGACTTTGACTTTCATTATCTATTGCAATTTTTCTCATCCCCCCACCCCCATTTATTTTCTATGCGACTTGTGATTAGTACTTTTATGAGTTGTAATTTTATGTGAAGAAAATATTGTTTTAAATTCCCTTTTACGGAAGAGTATGATGTGGGCAAGTTCTCATAGAAACTGCTGGATAATTAATTATCTTGGTTGATTCAGTGTTTGGTGCTGCTCTGTAATTTTTTTTAAGTTAATTATTCTTGATTATCTATTATTCGTTTTATATCGTTATATTTAAAACATAAAATCATCAAATGCACCGTAATCCATTTTTCTCCATAGATCATAATGTAATGTAATTATTTCGTGCATCACTGTAGGCAATCTACAAATTCTATTTATTCTATATTTTTGAGAAGGCATTTTGTAACTAACTTCAATGATGCATATCAATTCCATTATGTTTCGAGTATCGTAAAATCAATAAAATGCCCCGTAAATGAATTTTTATATCAATAGAGCAGAGTTATGAAAACACAGGGTTTAAGGTCCTGGGTGTGACGTCAAATATATAGCACATTGATGAAAAAGTTTAATTTGAAAATAACAGTTCCATTTATTAATTCATCTTGAATTTAAAAATTAAATAATAAAGACATATACATTTACTTCTAGCCTTCTCTGGCAACTTGGTTCTATTAACAAATTACAAACGTAACTGCAACAAGGAGTAAGCTTAAGTTCATCGGTTCAATCGTCCTTCTATCACAAACCATAGAGTTGTTTCACACAAGATATAGGGGAGGTAGGGGAGGTATGATACACTTTTTTTTACAAATTTTTTACAAGCCTTAGAAACCAATTTTTAAACAAATTTCTTGTGTTTTCTTATAAAGTGATCTTTTATTCATTTATTAAAAATATTGTGAATTAAAAAAATAATCATTCAAAAAATATATTCCAATTATTGTGAATGGTTACTACTGTATCAAATCTCCCCATTGCTGGTGAGGATTGATACACTAGCAAGGGAGGTTTGATAAATTGTTATGTAAATTGAAAAAAAAAAATGCAGACAATTCAATTTATATGTCATACATTTTTTTATGATAAATCTTGAAATATTTGAGTAAAATTTAAAAAGAAATGACATTGACATATATTTGTTTCAGAAATGTTTTTTACAAAAATATTTAAGCAATTGCTATTATTTAAACAATTGTATTAACACAATTTTTAGAAAATAAATAATGAAAAAAACCCTACAGATCTTGCTGCAAGAAAAAATGAAGTGAAAATTGCTGATTAGCAAACAATTTAACATAAATTTAGCACATTTAAGATTTATTTAACCCTTTCAGGTCAAAGCATTTTCAATGCTAAAGTGTTGAATAAATGAATGGCACCGGAATTTACCAACAAATTTAATTGGAAATAAGAAAAGGGCTATATTTCACTTTCATATTAAATGGAAAATATTTTACAATATCCTGGTACCAATGTGGCGTTTGGGAATTAAAATTAAGTGGTTTCATAAACATACCACCACCCCTGAAAGGGTTAAGGGTCATTCCATACAAAATGAGAAATCACCTGTGGCAGACATGTCACAGATTTTAAGGAAAATCATTTTGTAAGTAGATCATATCTATTTATGAGTAAATGTAAAATAATAGATTTTAGGATTGTTTATTTAAGTATTAAAATTTATATTAAAAGTGGATGCAAAATCGTGCTTTTGGCTACATGCTTGAAGTTTTAATTTTGGTTATTAGCCTTAAGAATGCAAAGACTATATTAAAAATTATTTATAATTAGGAATGAATGATAAGTAACAGATTGACGTAAGTTAGTAATTGTATTTTTATTCCTTAATGAGAAAAAAATTATTTTTGAAAAAATTTGAGGGAAAAATGCAACGTTTCTATAGAAATGAAGGACACCTCTGACAATATCAAAATTGCTTGACGTTATAGCTAAAAGTTCATATATTATATATTTAAAGTTTAATTCTTGTCTTTTTTATTTCTTAATGAGAAAAAAAATAAATAGTAAAAAATGTTGAGGATAAAATGCAATATTTTTATCACTTGTTTCGACGTGAAAGAAATCTTTTTTAAACTTTTAATTCTTTTAATATGATAGATAACAGTGTATATTTTAAACATAAAAACTTTTATACTTGCTTTCAGTTTATTTTTTCCTCAAGAAGATTTTTAATTAAAGTAGAAAAAAAAGCTCAATTGAACAGAAAATTATATATTAATTTCTAAACCCACATACAGAAAATAGATGGCAGCACTAAATTTTTTTCACCTTGAAATCGTGCAATATTTTAAGAAACGCGCGCGAATTTAAAAAAAAATAGCTCATGGAATATAGTTAATACTGCCTTTTTTAACCCAATTTTGTGACGTTAGGAATCAAAAAGGCATGCTTGAATTTTTTTTTATCAGATTATGGACTTATTGATCTTTATGTCTGTGCAATAAATGTAATGTGGGACATTTCCTTCATTGTTTTTTTTACCTGTCAATAAGAGGAAAAATTATGATTTTGTCATTTTTTTTAAAGTTTCTAAAATTTTTTAAAGGTGAAGGAAATACATGGCAACTTAAAAACTTTAGTAATTCGATCTTAATATGTAAAACTGCATCAGGCATTAATTTCTCAGATGTTTTTGAATTCCTTTAATTTTTATTACGTTTTTAATTTTCTCAAAATTTGCAAATTTTCAATTTTTACAACCAATTAAAGAATAATCATGGTGTTACCAGATTATTATTGCTCAATAAATAAGAAGATAATTTTTCAGAGGTTACATTATTAAAAAAAAATTCATTTCAGTTAAATAGTTTTCAAGATACAGAACTTCAAACCTGCAACTTTGGACGATTGCACACACGCCATTATTTATCACAAGTTTTTTAAATGTCCAAAACTGCTAAAATAATTTATTTTTCGTGAAGATATTTTGCAGAGCTCTATTTGAATATGAATTGAACCTGTATATCAAATTTTATTAAAATCTGTTACTATGTGGCCACGACTTTTTTTAAATTTTTGCTCATTTTACGTGGAATGACCCTTAAAAGAAAAACTAATAACTCTATCATTTTGGTAAGTAAAATAGTGTGGATTTAATGTTTTTTTGCAATTTGCCCTTCGTCAATTATAGAAACATCTTCCTTTTCAGGCCATTTAATTTTTTTTCCTTCTACATGACGAGCAAAACGAACTAACCATCTACCATCGCACTGCTTTTCTATGTAACCTACATAATGTCTATGAATAGTCTCTTTGTTCTTCCTTACCAATTTCAGTAGCTCTTGCTGTAAAACAATAATGAATATTACAGTCCTATATTAGTTTACAACTTAAAAAAAACTATTAAATTTCAAATATACAAGTGTATCATTTCTCCCCAGCACTAATGTATCATTTCTCCCTATCATGCCTTATTAGATTTTCAATCACTTTGTATAAAAGCAGTAGCAAAATGCCAATCTGCTTTCTGGTAAAACTCACCCTAACAATGTCAAATAAAAAAAATTACAAGATAAAAAAAAATACAAATAAAAAAATTACAAGATATTATCTTCACAATAATAAGAGTTATGAAAGAAAATCTATATGTAAAAAAATCTACATTGGCATTCCAAAAGTCTTCAAAATTAAAAGAAAAAAAACGTTGTCAGTTCTTCACTGCTAAGTCCAGCTAATGATGACCTCTGCTAATAAAAGAAGACTTTACATCTGTTACAATGCCTGTTATTGCCATTTGTTGAGAAAAATTGTCAATGTATCAACCCTCCCTACGTATCAAACCTCCCCTTACTTACTCAGTACTTCAAACTGGAATAAAAATATGCACACAGTTACAGTTAAAAGAGAGTGTCTTTATTACCGAAATGGAAAAAGAAAAACCGGTTCGGAACGATATAACTTCCAAACAAACCACACGACAAATTTTGGGGGACAAGACTTTGTCCAGATTTCCAACAATTTTCTCTATTGATCATAGCGTAACGTGATACTTTTCAGTGCCCCAGACGCGAAGTATAAATGCTACACGCGTCAATTTCAATACCAAACCTTCAAACTTTATACTAAACCTCAATAAATTCTAAACAGTACATGTCAATCCAAGTAAGTATATTTAAGAGCGTTACAGCACGAATAAACGGACAGACAGACATACCAAATTCATAAACTCTTTTCATCTTTCTTGGAAAGTGTTAAAAATCAGATTATTTCATTTTTGTTAATAGGATTAATTGAAGCTACAGTTGAAAATGGAATTTAAAACGATTCTGTAAAAGAAAAGGTAAAGAAAATTCATTAATAGCTTCTGAATAGATGATAGAAAGAAAAATCATGCGTTAAGCATAGATTATGAAACACTTTCCAACACTTCCTGAAGGCTTTAACAAAACTTCGTTAATTAGGGAAATAAGGTATATAAGATAACTAAGCAAACATTTTAGAAAACATATAAAACATTTGAAAACTGATTTCATCAGTTCCCGTCCATAGCCAAATGTGTATTCCAATTTTTTGAACAGCCCTGTATTTGATCTGTAGGTTGATATATATGTCGTAGGCTAATTGAGAAATCCGGCTCTTTGCAAACAGCCTAGGCTCTTTGCAAAGAGCCGGGCTAATTGGAGAATCCATCTCCCTTTTTCCAATTAGCCTGATATTTTTCAGGCGTATTGCAAAGAGCCTAGAAAGCGTTAGGCTAATTGAAAAATGACCACTTATTAACCGATTAGGGTGATATTTTTAGCTCACAGGCTATCAAAGACTGAGAGCTTATGTGCCCGCCGATTCTCTATGTACGTGTGTACGTACGTACGTACGTTCGTATGTACGTAACGCGATAACTCTAGATAGAAAAATCCGATTTGCTTCAATTTTTTTTCTAGGTTCATTCTGATAAGGTGCTTCCCTGATTAGTTTTTGGGGTTCATTGGTAAAGGATAAAGGGTGAAAAGGGGGCAAGTCCCCCCCCCCTTAATTTATATAAATGGGTTTTTCATGCAGAATTATTCGATTTGCTCCAAATTTGGTATACCGGTTTATTAATTAAGGAGCTGCCTTGATTAGATTTGGAAGTTCATTAGCTACATATAAAGGGAGGAAAGGGGGGCTATCCCCCCCGTAATTTAGATAAATGGGTTTTTCATGCAGAAATATGCGATTTGCTATAAATTTGGTATACCGGTTAATTATGTTATGCAGCTTCCCTGATTACATTTGGAAGATCATTATATGTATAAAGGGGGGAGAGGGGGGCAATTGCCTCTCCCCTTAATTTAGGTAAATGCGTTTTTCATGTAGAATTATTCGATTAGGTCAAACTTGGTATACTGGTTTATTATGTTAAGGAGATGGCTTGATTAGATTTGGAGGTTCATTAGTTAAGTATAAAGGGAGTAAAGGGGGGGAGGGGGAGCCCCCCCGCTTAATTTAGGTAAATGCGTTTTTAATGCAAAATTATTCGATTTGCTCCAAATTTGGTATACAGGTTTATTATGTTAAGGAGCTTCCCTGATTAGATTTGGAGGTTCATTAGTTAAGTATAAAGGGAGGAAAGGGGGCTACCCCCCCCCCTTAATTTAGATAAATGGGTTTTTCATGCAGAGTTATTCGATTTGCTCCAAAATTCGTATACCGGTTTATTATGTTAAGGAGCTGCCTTGATTAGATTTGGAGATTTATTGGTTAAGTATAAAGGAGCGACAAGGGCTAGTGTCCCCTTAATTCAGATAAATGGGTTTTTCATACAGAATTATTCGATTTGCTTCAAATTTGATGTACCAGTTTATTACGATGTGGCTTCCTTCATTTGATTTGAGGTTCATTGGTTAAGTATAAAAGAGTGGAAAGGGGGGTAATTTCACCTCCCCTTAATTTAGATAAATGGGATTTCATACAGAATTATCTAATTTAGTTTAATTATTTTTCTAGGTTCATTCTAATAAGGAGCTTTTCTGATTAGATTTGAAAGTTCATTGGTTCAGCATAAAGTGAGAAATTGGGGAGCTAATACTCCCCCTTAATTTAGTGAAATGGTTCTATCATGCAGAATTATCTGATTTGTTTCAAATTTGGTATACCAGTTTATTATGTTAAGTAGCTTCCCTGATTAGATTTGGAGGTTCTTTGGTTAAGTAGAAAGGCGGCAATGGGGACTAATCCCTTCATTTATTTTTCGAGGGGCATTATTCTTTGAAATAAGAGTATAATATACTATTAGTGTGAATAGCCTGTGAGCTCAATGCCATCAGTTTAACTGGGCAATTTTCTTTTTATTAGGTTTATTAACGCATAACCCTACCCAAACCCGAAAAATAAGTTACAACAGACCGTACCCCGATCCGAGCAATACAAAATAATTTCAGTCTACATGCAACCCGACACGAACCTGAGAGTTCCATTTGAAAAAACCCGAAATCCCGAACCAAATCTGATAAACAACAAAAATATTCCAAAGACCGGATCCGAGCAAGACAAATTAGTTTCCGTGGACACACAACGCTACCAGAACCTAAAAATTCCATTCGAAGTCAACCTGAAACCAGTCCCGAACCAAATCTTAACCGACAAAAATATTTCAAAGAACTATAACCCGATGCAAGCTAGAAAAAATAATCTCCGTCCACCGGCAACCCGATCCGAACCTGAAAGTTCTAATTGAATTCAATCCGAAACCTGGTTGTGGTCTGTTTTCGGGTTGACTTTAAATGGAACCTTCAAATTCGGATCCGGTTGGAAAAAAATTAAACTAAATTAGATTATTATGCATGAAAACCCATTTATCTAAATTAAGGGGAGGGGCAATTGCCCCCTTTTATACTTAACCAATGAACCTCCAAATCAAATGAAGGAAGCCATATCGTAATAAACTGGTATATCAAATTTGAAGCAAATCGAATAATTCTGTATGAAAAACACATTTATCTAAATTAAGGGGACACTAGCCCCTGTTCCTCCTTTATAATTAACCAATAAATCTCCAAATCTAATCAAGGCAGCTCCTTAACATAATAAACCGGTATACGAAATTTGGAGCAGATCGAATAACTCTGCATGAAAAACCCATTTATCTAAATTAAGGGGGGGGGATCTATCCCCCCTTTCCTCCCTTTATGCTTAACTAATGAACCTCCAAATCTAATCAGGGAAGCTCCTTAACATAATAAACCAGTATACGAAATTTGGAGCAGATCGAATATGCATGAAAAAACCGATTTATCTAAATTAAGGGGGGTAGCCCCCCTTTCCCCCCTTTATACTTAAATAATGAGCTTCCAAATCTAATCAGGAAGCTCCTTAAGGCAATAAACCGGTATACCAAATTTGAAGCAAATCGAATATTTCTGTATGAAAAACCCATTTATATAAATTAAGGGGGGTTACTAGACCCCCTTTTCCCCCTTTATCCTTAACCAATGAACCCCAAAAACTAATGAGGGAAGCACCTCATCAGAATGAACCTAGAAAAAAAAATTGAAGCAAATCGGATATTTCTATCAAGAGTTATCGCGTTACGTACATACGTACGTACGTACGTACACACGTACATACAGAATCGGCGGGAACATAAGCTCTCAGGCTTTGATAGCCTGTGAGCTAAAAATATCACCCTGATTGGATAATAGTGGTCATTTTTCAATTAGCCTAACGCTTTCTAGGCTCTTTGCAATAAGCCTGAAAAATATCAGGCTAATTGGAAAAAAGGAGATGGATTCTCCAATTAGCCTGGCTCTTTGCAAACAGCCTAGGCTGTTTGCAAAGAGCCGGATTTCTCAATTAGCCTACGACATATATACTATATAATGGGTAAATTTAGTTTTAGTAAGAAAACGCATAACAGGTTGAAATTTCTCTTTCAGCAATATATAATAATAGATGGAAACATACTTGGTAACTTTTGTACAACCCTGTAGTTAACCTAGTATCTTTATTACACGCCACTATTTAGTTAAAATTTAATTCAAACTAAAAATCTCTTAAAACTACTGAAACACATTTCCAGAAATTATCATTTATAGACGGTCATATATCCAATTCTTTGTGTGACCCTGTATGTCATTTTATCTATATTCTACAAACATTTCTTAGTAAACTAAATACAGTTCAGCGTAAAAATGCAATACTTATATAAAAACCACCTTTAAGCAAGTTGCCCTCAAACCCAGTAACCATTACGCATTCTTTTGTGTAGCCCTGTATATGAATTATAGCATTTATACACATCATATAGTATGTATAAATATACTAAAACATAAAAGCGCATATCATAATTAAAAATGCATTTCCAGCAATCATCGCTAATGTACAGTACTTCGAATAATATATAGTATCTGAAACCTTTTGTGTGTTCCTGTAAATTCTATGCACTTCGTATTAAACATGAAATAACTTATTGTAAATCCCAGCGACGTATAATAATTTCATTATACATGTAATAATTTAACATAATTAAAATACGCCGCAAACAATTCTCTCCACCCTATATCATTATGTAATTGAATTCTTTTGTATGTCCCTATTAATGAATAATAACTATTCTTCACACCGCATATTCTTCAGAATGCATACTTTAGTGCACTTCATTAATGCATATCAATTTTATTATGTTTAAAAGCGTGTAACACCGTTAAAAAATTTTAGACGATTTTTTCTCATAGGCCGTAATATAACGGGAAACTTTTGACTGTCCCTTTAAATGAACTAAACATGCTAAAAACTTCATTTGAAATAGGGGACGTGCTATGGTAAACGTCAATAACATCCAAAAATTTCAGGACAATCCGAGTATATTTACGGGAGTTAGAGCGCGGACAGACGGACAGACGGATAGACAGCCTGACAGACCGAAGTCATAAACACTTTTCAACTTTGTTGGAAAGTGTTAAAAAGCTTATGTATTTGAGTCTTTTATCGATGTTTCAAATGAAAATCAAATTTCAAAGTAATTGCTTAAAAGGCGCAAAGGCCAACATAGTGAAAAAGATTCCAAGCCGGGACTCGAACCCGGGCCATCAGTATAGCGCACTGACGTTCTACCGACTAAACCACTTGGAACGATACTCAGCAATGAAAATTTCTCACTATTATATGTTGGCAAGACTACAAACACAGCACAAGATGGAATATTTTTAACGTGAGCCACCGACCTGTGGCAAACATGGAACATAATTAAATCCAGCATCGATAGAAACTATATTAATACATGTAATTATTCCAGAGGAAAACATACGCCTTGCATACAATATTTCAAATGAAAATCAAATTCCAAAGTAATTGCTTAAAAGGCGCAAAGGCCAACATAGTGAAAAAGATAAATAATAAAAATATACCATATAAAAAATATAAAAATAAAGTATAAAAATATTCCATCTTGTGCTGCGTTTGTAGCCTTGCCAACATATAATAGTGAGAAATTTTCCTTGCTGAGTATCGTTCCAAGTGATTTAGTCGGTAGAACGCCAGTGCGCTATACTGATGGCCCGGGTTCGAGTCCCGGCTTGGAATCTTTTTCACTATGTTGGCCTTTGCGCATTTTAAGCAATTACTTTGAAATTTGATTTTCATTTGAAATATTGTATGCAAGGCGAATGTTTTCCTCTGGAATAATTTCCATGTATTAATATTTTATCGATGTATCAAAATTATTTCTTTATCAAAGTATATGATTTTTAATTAACTATTTATTTATTATTTAAAATAAAATCCATCTGTTTTGTGTTATTTTTTTTTTAATTCCTTCAAGTGTATCGAATGAAAATCTTTTAATCCTCAAGTTTTCAAAGACTACTAAAATAGATGTTCTTTTTTTCGTAGCACGAGATATAACACATGTAATTCTGTAAGTCAATAATTCGTGCTAATTCCTGCTGGTGTAGAAACTAAAATGCAAAGATGAGGACGCAAATATTCCCTATACACGATGTTGAAGTCAGAGGGTAGCCGGGGGAATATACTTTCCCCCCGGAAGATTTGAGATTTTGTGTTTTCAATGGTCCAAAAGTGCAATTTACCCCTTGGAACTCTATTATAATTCCCCCCCCCCCCCGGAGAAACAGAAATCCCTCCCGGAGAAAAGTGTCTGAATTCAACACTGCTTATACATTTACGAAAGAAATAAGCATGATGACATTTGAAAGCTACCTTTCTTAACGGCAAAAGTGTACTACTGTAAGCGGTAGTCTTTTATCAGGGATTCTCCTAATAATAATATTTCTTAAGACAAAAAAATATTGTAGATTTTTTAAGACCACGTAAGCTCTTACAAGATCATTTTTTGGATATTCTCGAATGATTATTATAAATTAGCACATTAATCCCTTAACCCTTTATATACTGAACTATGAATTCATGAAAATTTTATCTTCTAAACCATTTCTCGTGAATTATTTAAACTAATTTAGAAGATTTACATAATCATTTAATAAATTTTAGAAGGATTTTAGAAGGGTTGAAGGAATCATTAAATTTAGAAGGATTCAGAAGGATTAGAAGGATTCATTAAATTTGAATTTATAGGGATTTTGTGCAATATTTATAATCCCACTCAAATCTTTTATTTAAAATATTTTCCTTAGTATTTTCTAGAATTACGAAATGCATAAATATAATGTTTTTACTATAGAAATATAGAAATATTTCCGAACTGAAAAATTCTCTTCCCCCCTTAACGCCAAGAAAGCTGAAAAGATAAAAGAGATCATCCTTTTAAAAATATTTTTGTTTTGTGTTGCCCATAATCCTTTTGGAACAAGATAAACTAATGCATCTATAACACATTCTAAACTGTATTACTAGTAATCTATACATTAAATGAATTTTATAACAAGTTATTTTAACGGTACTTATAAGTACCATAAGTATATAAAGGGTTGCATCGCGCCCGATAAGTATAGGCTATTTTTTTTAATTCAGATTGTTTGATTGCCACCACTTTTTTGAGGTAGAGATATTCACCTTATTTAATTACAGATAAAATGATGCGAGAATAAAGTCAATTACACTATTTTAAAGAACTGATGGGAATCAAACAATATGAATTTTATAAAAAGTAACCTACGCTGAACGTCAAAGTCACGGGTGCAAGAATTAAAGGGATACGTGTAACATTATTTGATAATTTCTAATTTTGAAGCAAGTTTAATTAAACAATTATACAATTTTTATTGGCAATTATGGTCAACATTTAAGCGGTCTCAGGACTATTAAAATTGGAAAATAAACAATTAAATTTAAAAAATCAAAAAAACCCGACTGCGTAAAAAACGAACTAATTAATTACTTCTCATCAATGTGAAACTATTTTTTTTCAATTCCTACTATTAGCTCACACTCTCGCTATATATATCTTGTTCAAATTTTCAATCGTTAATACAATACTTATTATTCATCCAATCAAAATCAAATAAATTCTTTTAAACTTGTAGTGGATGACACTTGATGTTAATCCAGTTTTTTTCAAATATTAATTCATTAATTAAATTAAATTAATTAATTTTCAATAATCGAGAGAGAAGAGGTTCTTGATCAAGGTATTTTAAGACCGAGAGAGCCTTCTTCTTGATCAAGGCATTTTAAGTGCCACTCAGGAGGAAAGAAGAATAAAGAAAAAAAAATTCTCCTATTGACCTAAGTAGGAATTAACTTAAAATATTTTTTTTTATATTACTTGTTTATATTACTTACTTATTTTTTTTATTTACTTGTATTGAGGACTTTTAAGTTGTGTTTAATTGTTAGTTCCTATCTATAAACACTGTTTTGGTGAGGTCTATAGATGTCTATGATGGTTAGAGTTGCAGTAAAGCTAGACCTCCTACATACACAACTGCTGACGTTGTACTTCCAGGTTGTATACTATTTTAACGGAGCTTCTCACTGTAAAATAATCAATGAAACATCGTCTTCATTTTGAAAAACCTATCTAATGATATGCCACTTAATAGGTACGTAAATTTTTTTTCGTCTCTACCGCTCTTTTGTGTTTTACGACCGCCATTTTGAATTTATAAAAACAAAACCCAGCCTATAACCATCGGGCCGTTAAGACGAATTGATAGAGACCTCGGTCATTAAAATCCATTCAGCCGTTGGGATGTTTCGAGGGTATAAAGAAATCCACATACACAGATACGCGTGAAACACATAACCCTTCTTTTCAGTCGGGTAAAAAAGGGGAAATAAAGACCATTTTCAGCATTTAATATCTCAAACTGTATAAGATTTTACAACACAATTTTTATTGGGATGAAAGATATAAGTATGTCCTTCCATTTCATGTATATAAAAAATTGAAAGATGCAGAATTAGCATTTTTTAGGAGGCTCCAAATTGTCAGACATTTGACGAGCAGAAAATTGTTATAACAGTTTATGCGCAGGATTACACAATAAATATTGGAACTAGAAAAAAATTTTGGCGTCTACTTATACTTAGGATTGTAATAATTACCCTGAACCTAAATATATTTGTATTTAAAGCATTTATATATTTTTAGTACAAAGTTGCATTTAGCTAATACCAAATTTTGAAAATTTCAACAGTATAATCAACTAAAAATATATTTTTTTGAACAATAGAAAGGAAATTTTAGGTTCAGTTTATACAGACTAAGATGAAACATAAGTTTTAAAAATTTCATGAAAAAATATGCAGAAGTTTTTGAGATATCCTGCGCGTTATGCCCAAAAACGTCATTTGGAGAGAAATCACTTCAAAGTTTCGGAAACGCTGCTTCAGCTATTACGCGGGTATAATTCTGAAAGCCATAACTTCTGTTCTAATAAGAATTTCAAGAAAACAGTTATATCAAAATGTTCAGAAAAGATAGAAGTTTAACATCCAGAAAAATTAACATTTCGAAAATTTTGAAGCTTTAAAAGACCTGAGACCACTTAAAAGTAAAGAAAAAAAAATTTCTTTTTTGTGAAAATAAGACTAATTGAAGACTGAATCTGCGACTAATTGTAAAGCGAAAAACCTTTTATGAAAAATCATATTCTGGTAGAGGAATAAACTCTTTGTAACGTCTCTTTCTGTAATTAACGGTACAAATGCAGTGGTCCATTTAAAGCGGTGGTCCAAATATGATTGCTCTCTCCTGTATCCTGACGGTACTTTTAAGTACCAAAGAAAATTCAATATAAAATTTATTTAATTCTTCTACTAATACAACTAGACTACACTTTTCCTACAAAATAATTTGCTCAGTCATATTTAGAAGGCACAGTGAAACAGTCGAAGCTAAATATTTTTTAATGTGGTTATTCTCTCAACCACTTACCTAGCTATTATCCTATTAAAAAATGTTATGCGAAAAATTTGTATCTACAAAACACTTTTCTGTTATAGATTGGACCACAATACATTTATTTATACTGTTCTTATAAGAATTGTGAGATTTTCGAAACAGTATTTTTTCTTAATGACATTAATTATTCGTGAAAAAAATGTTATGCGAAAAATTTGCAACTACAAAACACCTGTTATAGATTGGACCACAATACATTTATTTACACTGTTCTTATAAGAATTGTGAGATTTTTGTAACAGTATTTTTTCTTAATGAATTTAATTATTCGCGGAAAAATGTTATGCGAAAAATTTGCAACTACAAAACACTTTTCTGTTATAGATTGGACCACAATACATTTATTTACACTGTTCTTATGAGAATTGTGAGATTTTTGTAGCAGTATTTTTTCTTAATGAATTTAATTATTCGTGACAAAATGTTATGCGAAAAATTTGCAACTACAAAACACTTTTCTGTTATAGATTGGACCACAATACATTTATTTACACTGTTCTTATAAGAATTGGGAGATTTTCGTAACAGTATTTTTTCTTAATGAATTTAATTATTCGTGTAAATATTTTTCAAAAATAGCTCTAAGTACCGATTTACTAAAGCAGTTTTAATTAAATAAGTTATTTAAAATTCAAATTAATATTTTTTATGTTATTCTGGATATCTTAGACATTAACGTAAATAATTATTCGGGTGAAATAGTTTTTATTCAAAATTCAGGATAAAGATTAAATAACGTTTAAAAAAATATATGACACTTTTATTCAAGAGTCAATATTTTTTCTGTATCAAAATGGCAGTGAATGAAGTGTTTCAAAATGGACATTTATTCCTATTTTAAATAGATGTCTAACTTTTTCTATGGAAAATATATCTTCAAAAATGTTTGAGCATATCACACGAAAATCCTTTTATCCTCATGTTTGTAAAGAATATTCAAAATACTCGTTCTTTCTTTGAAATTCCGAATAAAGCTCGTATAATTCGGCACCTCAATAATTCCTGCTAAAAGAGAAGTAAAAATGACAAAACCAGAACACAAATAATCTCTATATGCTTTGCGACAGAAATAAACCTAAACACATCTAAGATCTACCTCTCATACTTCTGTGTAATAGTATACTTCTAATACAGGAGATGGGAAAATTCTGCATTTTGTTTTCTCATAAGAATGTCTCTTGTAACATAAAGAAGAGAATAATTTTACAAAGTGTACAAGTTAATAGAAGCAGCATTTTTTAATAGTCTTGAATTAATTTTAAACAGCCGATTTAATGATGTGTTTTTTTTTTTGCTGATTTATAATTTTAAAACATGAGTAATTTTAAAATTTTTATAGATTATATGATTAAGTAAAAAAGCTACAATATATTTCCTTCATGATAATGTGATCAATTACGTTTAATTATGCAATTTTATAACATATTTCTGCAAAATAATATAAAAGACAAATTTCTGAGATAACTTTAGAATATGTTTAAACAATGTTTTTCAAAATATACTATGTATAGCATCAAATAAAAAATCCGTACTGTTAATTTGTTCGACTTCATGATAATTTGTAAAATATTTCGATTAATTTTCTGTACCGTTTTCGTTGCACAGATTTCTTTATTGTATTTTTCTAATCTCACTGTAAGTATAAATAAATTATTAGATGTACTACAAGATTATTCTTTAACATAAATATTACTTACTTCCAACAAATGGATTGCATTAAAATTCTTTTATTTTCTTGTTTGTAAAGAATATTCAAAGCACATGCTCTTTCTTTGTAACTCTGGATAAAACTCATATATTTCTGACACTCAAAAATTCGTTCTCAAACAGAGTCAGAAATGAAGAGGTGAAAATGCAGATGTTTTTTATT
Source organism: Maratus speciosus (assembly GCA_963932465.1). Lineage (NCBI taxonomy): Eukaryota > Metazoa > Arthropoda > Arachnida > Araneae > Salticidae > Maratus > Maratus speciosus. Next base: position 61,632,323 of record OZ010789.1, read on the forward strand.
TGTTTAAGACAAAAATAAACCTAATAATAACAAAGATCTTCCCGTCATACCTATATAACATATAGTAAGTTTTGTAGTACTCGAAATCGAAATATTCTGTCGTGTTTTTCTATCTTTCTTTAAAATCGACATGCAACAACATACAACAATTTACATAATTCTGTCACACAATAATCCAGGCTGACGTGTAAGCTGTATTGAAAAGGCGACAACGCAAATATTTCCTATATGTTTGCGACAAAAATAAATATAATCATATCTGAGATCTTTCTTTCATACGTCTGTATAGTAGTATTTAGTAGATGTGTAATACCGGAGATGGACGTATTCTGTCATGTATTTTCATAGAAAAGTCTCTGATGACAAAAAGGATTGCAAATTGTTTCATACGCTGGAGGATCTTAGAGTTGTCATTTTGGTAAGTCATTGGATGGTTTTATAATAACTCGTTAAATGCAATAAATAAGAAGCTAGGAGTTTTGCAGCTAAATAATCTTAAATCGAGCGTAATTTTGCATTTCTTATTGATTATACGTTTTATTAAACGCATATAATTAGCGTTTTATTAAACTCATACGTTTAAACATCACACTGTAAAACATTTAATGTAACGTTACTCCATCAAATTGGTTGCAGCACTGCTGCCTCCAATTTATGAAGTAATTTAACCGATATAACTGGTGTTACGTTACATCATAATAATGTGATATTTTCACATTATCATGTTGTAATATTACACAAGTTATATCAGCTTAAATTACACCAGTTATATCAGTTAAATTACTACATAAAATTGGTGTCAACATGGTGCCACCAATTTTACGGACTAACGTTACACCAATTTTTTGCAGTGCACATCGTTTAAAAAATGTACAGTACTGATGAAAAACGCACCACGCTCGTACTAACTCTACCGTAAATCCTCATATGAAAATGTGACTCTGTTAGTAATAATGTCTACTAATTATAGCTATTCTTAGTGCGTATTAGTGCGTAACTTTGCACATATTCAAACAACAGTGTTTTGAATTTAATAGGTTTTTTTATTCGTATTTACCCAATTCACACCAGAAAATTAAAATAGCAATATTTTCTTTAATTAATAACAGACATTCCGTATTTAAATACAGCGAAATTAACCATTGAAACTTTCTGGTGTACAGTCAGATTCTCTGGACTACGTAATTTCTAGAACGTATTCTATCATGAGAATTAAAGGGTTAAAGGTTAAGTTTTATAAAATAAATTATTATATAAAATAAGGTATTTGGAGACATACTTATTAAAATATTTACTGATTTGCAATATTTTATCGTAAAACAGCCACACGACAGTAATTTTTACTTATATTGCAGATGTGCAACAGAAGAAAAGATTGACGTAATATATGAAAAATGTATCTCTGATTTTTTTTAATTATTTTTCCTGTGTAATAAACCTTTCAGAGAATCATATATATTTTTTTCGGAACAAAATAAAAAATCGTGCATTTAAGGATTAAATTTGGCTTATTGCTCACCTACATATAGGAATTGTAACAAGTTTTTAATTTTTCAATTCTAACAGCTAATTTTAATGTATTTGGATTCTTTGGTATGTTTTACCTTCGGATACTAAAATGGCAAGTCATTCAGTGAAAGATTTTAAGAATAATGCAGATTTTAAATTTCGAACTTCCATTGTTAAATTCATTTTTAATCGTTGCAAAACAGATTGCAATGCATCCAAATATGACGCCAAAATTAAGTGTTATTGAATACAAGAATCCCTTAACATTCGCGGATTTAACATTCGGGAGTTCTGATTATTTGCGAAATAAAAAATGAAGAACTTTTCAACATTCGCGAGTACTTAACTTGGTTACTCTCGAATTTTGTTCCATAAAGAATATCTTTTTACAAAGTAAACTCTTTTTGTTTTACCAATTCCATAAAACTATTTCACATAGAACATCTGCATTGTACAGTACAGACTAAGTACCGAGAACTTCAACTCTTGTATTGACGCAAAATATAGATCAGTAATTCAGAGAAACACGAAACATAAATTGATGCTAAAGCTAAAAAAATCCTAATTTCCTAAAAATCAAAATTTTTATTGCAACTGAAAAATTTTCTGGAAAAATTGTATGAGAAATTTTAAAACTTCAACAACAACGTTTTGAGAAAGCAATAGAATGAGATCTTTAACTGGTGAGTAATCTCAAATTCAAAAGAAAAATCAAGACACCAATTTTTCCTTATATGGAAATTCATAAACAAAAGATATCGTCTTCCAAACAATCGTATATCAATAATTTTTTTCAACCATCAATTAACAACTAAACTTTGTACAATATGTTTATAATTATTCAAATTTATTTACAGCATGTATTTTTTAATGCTTAATATATATTTTTTTACGTTTCAATTACTTTTTTTCCATTGAAATAAAATCTTAAAACCTAACCCCCTTTTATGCACGGGAAGATAGTTTCAATATTGGCGATTTTGACATTCGCGGAGTTTTCCGCGAACCTAACCCTCGCGAATGTTAAGAGATTACTGTATTTTAAATTTTATTACAATTTCTATGTATTCCCCTCGACTAAATTCAAGTATAGCATTAACAAACAGACCTTCTTACATATATATTCGTACCAATCACATTCTTATACGATGATTTGTTGTATAGTTTGCAGGTAGTGGTGTCCTTTTCTTCCAGGACTGTACAACAAAATTATACTAAGATCATTACATGTGACTAAATGAGATGCGATTCCCTATAGTTTTGTCACATTTACGGTATATCTGGCATTTTATTAAATAAATATATATTTTGTTTAGGAGAAAAGATTGGATGATGTGTTTTTAATTCAAAACTAACTTGTTTTGAAAAAAATTAAGTCATTATCTGTAATTTAATCAAACAATATACGTTTGTCGTATTCAGGTCATTCTTGTCACATTTCAAGTAGTTAAAAATTAAATGAAATATTCAAAGTACCTAAATGTGAGAATGAATTTCATGCATGTCAATTCATCTTAAAATATACATTTAATTGCTATAATTTTTTGAAATACTTAATAAAGAGTTGAAATACATATGACTGACAGTTCAAACACTTTTTATTCATCGAATATTGGGGTACCTGTGCGTGGCCTATAACCCCTTTTTCCAACTATATGAGTGATCTAAATTTTCAGTTGGCTTTTGTGCGGTCTAAAGCCGATCTATTGTATTTTTCACGCGCTTAATTTAAGTTTCTACATAACAATATTACCCAAGATATTATTATTTAAATCGATCAATAAACACAAATTCTATACACAAAAACTCGAATCACTGCATTACCATCAGTTACGTCAGTTACATTGGATGGAAAGAAGCGAGATTGCTGGTATTGCCACTGTGCTGCGAGTTATCCCCACCGCCCTGTTGTCCGTGATACAAACAAAAGATAGTATTAGGAAGCTCGACATTTAAAACACGACACTGCACTTACGTCTCTGAAAATAATTTTTAAGGAGGTATTAAGGCAAGACGATATATGGGTTTTCGTTACGGTCCAAATTTATGTCCAAGTACCAGTCTGTTTCGGTGAGATTTTAAAGACGTTTCACGTTAAATGTGTGTTTTAGATTGGAGTAAGTATGATTCATATTCATAGATGCCAACATCTCTTAATTATTCCGGAGTCTAATCCAAGATGAACACGTTTTCAACCGGGAATTTTATTTAACCAAAAATTTCAAAATAAAATCAAAATGTACCTTACAGAAAGAAGGCACATTTTCTTATATAAATTTTCCGGTTTGAACATGCAAATTTTGGATTAGACTCCAGAATAACTAAGATATGTTGGCATCTTTGCATATTTCAAATTAAATATTTATTTTTTAAATAAAATACACCTTCATTTCATTTGCATATTTCCCCATGTTTAAGAGTATAGCATAAAAATCATTTTATCCTCGAATTTATAAAAGAAAAATATTCTGTACACATGCTGTTTCTTTTTAATTCTAGAAAAAAATTATAACATTTTTATTGCTCAAAAGATCATGCTGATATAGGCGTTCAAAAGAAAATACGAAAATGCAAATGCTCTCTGTGCGTTGCTACGCACAAAGAACATAAAGCACTATCTGTACGAGAGAAACATACATAATATCTGATATATTCCTCAACATATATGGTCGGCAAAGGTATAATACTAAAGATCGTTGTAATCTGTCGCAGATTACGCTTATGATACTGATTCTTAAGACAAAATGAATCGTAGATAATTTTTCAGGTCCGCGAAGCTCATAGAGGTATAACTTTCTAAGACACTTATAAATGATTTTTAAATATCCCATAAAGTTAAACGTTTTTTTTCTAATTCGGCAACGTTATAGCAGGCTTAATTCCATATTTTTTAGAGACCATATGCTTTAACACTAAAAAAGAATCATATTACTTCTTTTGTGAAAATAACACATAAATTGAAGCTAAATAAAACATCAAAAATATTTATGGAAATTCAAATTCCGGTAGAAGCATAAAAGATTTTTGAATACATTTTTAATAGTATTAGAGACTTTTCTTGTTATGTCATCATTTTTCTGTATCAAAGTATAATAGAAGAATTTTTTTTTAAACTAGTAGTTTATTTCTTCTTTTTTTTTTAATACAAATTCATCCCTCTTAAGTTAAAATATTTCTCCAAATACATTTAAGCGTATCACATGAAAATTCTTTTATCCATAACTTTGTAAAGGATATTCAATATACATGTTCTTTATTCGAAACTCTGCATAAAACTCATATAATTCTGTCACTCAATCATTCATGTTAGCATAGAAGTAAAAAGGAAAAGAAGAGAACGCAAATGCTCTTGTATATGTTTACGACAGAAATAAACATAATCATATCTGAGACCTTCTTTTCATACGTTTATGTAATACCTGGAATACTTGCGATATCGGTTGGTTGTATTTATGACAACCAATTATCCGCACGAGGGATATAGACCCTAAAGGGTGGAATGTCCTCCGTGAGGGGTCTTTTTAAGGGGACCTAACCCATATTTACGCTTGGAAAACCAAGGTTCGAAGAAAACCACGACAACTCCGAACGATTAGGCGGACGGGCGCGACTGCGATCGAACCCAACACCTCCCGTCTACAAGCTTCGATAGTAGATTGCAGTATTGGAGATGTAAGTATTCTCTCAGGCTTTTCGTCATAAGAACGTCTTTTACGACTCATAGTATTGAAGATTAATTTCAAATACAATAAAGAAATCAGAATATATTTACACTTTTACAATTTTAAATCATTCGTAATTTTACAATTGTTACGTATGAACTATCTCAGCAGCAAATAGTAAAATAATAAGATACTATATTATTTTTAAAACAGGAACATATTACTTCTTTTGTGAAAATAACACTAAATGAAGCTAAATAAAACATCAAAAATATTTATGGAAATTCAAATTCCGGTAAAAGAATAAAAGATTTTTGAATACATTTTTAATAGTATTTGAGACTTTTCTTGTTATGTCAACATTTTTCTGTATAATACAAGAATTTTTTTTTAACTAGAAATTTATTTTCTTTTTTTTTAATACATATCCCTCCCTCTTAAGTTAAAATATTTCTCCAAATACATTTAAGCTGATCACATGGAAATCCTTTTATCCTCAACTTTGTAAAGGATATTCAATATACATGTTCCTTATTCGTAACTCTGCATAAAACTCATATAATTCTGTCACTCAATCATTCATGCTAGCATAAAAGGAAAAGGAAAAAGAAGAGAACGCAAATGCTCTTCTATATGTTTACGACAGAAATAAACATAATCATTAGACCGGAGTGAAAAACAAAAAGTTTTGCAAATCGAATCGTAATAGTGCGGAAAAGTTGCTACTCGTCAATACAAGCACAGTGAAAAAAAAATTTTTGAAATCGAAGAATATCTTCCGTTCGCGCATCGTGTTCAAAGTTTTCGAATTTGAACAAAAATTGTACAAATATACGAAAAATCGTAAAAAGGTGTAAACTTTTTCCGATCGAACACATTTTTTTGTACCTACCATGACCTTGAGATGTAGAATGGAGGAAAAAATACCACACACTCCTCCTTTATCCCCTTCTAACCCCTCTCAAGGGGGTGAAAATGGCCAAATTTCGTGGAAAATACCGAAATTACAGGAGATGTAAATATTGACGAATCGACCTGATTTTTTTTTACATAAAGCAACCTTGAGGCTAAAAGTCGAAAACAACCCCCCCCCCCTCGACAGGTCCTCTATCCGCTTTGAACCCATTCGAGGGGGCGACTTTTTGCGGCAAACATTATGTTTTGGTTTGTTTGCCGCCCGGTCACTCGACCTCTCCATCTCGTCAGCCCCTTTCTTCTTCGGTGCACTGTAATGCTCGCTGCGCGTGCGCACCGCTGGAATTCCGAGAAACGGAGTGGGGGAGGAGCTAGCACAGTACCCGTACCTGGTAACGATTGCTGTGCGTCACTCAGTTTTGCCTCAGCGTCGCTGCGTGTTTCTGCTTGTCTGGCTTGTAAAAGAATATATCTCGCCTATAAAAGAAGCGCTGCTCTTGCTGAAAACTTTTCTTGTCGGCTTCGTTTAGAATCCCGTAGCTTGAATTGGATAACGGTTTCATCGATCAAAATTTAGCTTCTTTTATCATCATTATGGCGCTCACTCTCGCTGCCCATTTTTTGGTGCACCAAAATCACTGCCATCGGCAATTCTTCCCACCAATGCTGACGTTGTCAAATGTTGGCATGAGGTGCAATACGCCATGTTATTGCAGTCTGGTGACTTTAAACCTGGAAGGAAGTTGAGCTTTTTAGAAGTGGCAAACACTGTAGCTCAACAGATTGAGTCACTGTATTTGAAGGCTTCGATTCCTACAGTTTGTCACACAAGAGTCGTTCAAAAGATGAAACAACTACACGATCGCTGTTATTCTCTTCATAAATCATATCCAAGAGATAAAGACACGGCTGGGAAACAGAAGAAGTACAATGATTTCATCCATCAGTCGTAACACATTATTTGACATATCAGATGCAAATGCGAAATGACACTAGAATGCACTTGAGGGAAAAACTTTGACAAGTGTATTTGTCCTAATTCTATAGCTGTCAGCTGCGATTGGCCTAAGGACAGGAAAATATCTACATTGGAACTGATGTTTCTTTACGCACAAAGACACCTTAGATCAGGTAAAATAGGACCGACGGTGCATAAAAAGGAAACACAAAAACTTACATCATGGTTGCAAAGAAAGGCTCGTCATCTTGATGTGCTTAGCACACAGATGCAAAGCTTGCCTGGTTGCAGCATTGATCCTGAAAGAGGGGAGACAAATGTTGATGTCAATGACGATCAGGATGATTTATATTTTCAGCGCACACGATCTTTGTCTGCTCTGTCAAGGAGCCCAGACTCTTCACAAATGTGCATGTCGCTTCCAGCTACTGCTTTGACAAGTAATCGCTATGGTCTGTCAGACAGAACAACAGCTGCCATTACCTCTAGCGTGCTAAAAGACGTAGGTCTTATTACTGATAGTAATACATCACTGATCGTTGATAGAAGCAAAATTAGACGAGAAAAAGAAAAGTGCGGGGCAATTCTTACCAATTCAAACATAGATTACCTGTCCTCCTCTATTGGTAAACATTTCTTCAGCTGACATTGCAGACTTGATTTCCAAGGGGGAAAAGCCAACTCTTCCTTTGAATCTGGCAGACATACCATGTCATACGCAAGCCGTAGAGCGCAGTGTTAAGCTGGTAACACAGGCCTCCTCAAAAGTGTCTTGGCAAGAGCGACGTGATGGTTTTATAAGAGCCACCCTCGATTCTCGTGCTATCATGATAAAATTTGACACTAAATCAGAATTCGCAGTACCTGAATCTGCATCTGCATAATTCTCCACGCCCACATTTTGGTTGGTTGGTTGAGTAGGGTGTGGGTGGGACTCGCAGTTCAGCCACCTTCCCGTGGTGAGTCCTGAGTCATCCTTAGAAGGACGTGCCAAGAGCTGCACAATTTTGATCTCTCGAGGGGGGAGGGGGATTGTTTCCGACTTTTAGCCTCAAGGTTGCCTTACGCAAAAAAAAATGAGACCGATTCGTCAATATTTACATCTTCTGTAATTTCGGTATTTTCCACGAAAATGGGCCATTTTCATCCCCTTGAGGGGGTTTGAAGGGGATAAAGGAGGAGTGTGTGGTATTTTTCCTCCATTCTACATCTCAAGGTCATGGTATGTACAAAAAAATGTGTTAAATCGGAAAAGGTTTACACCTTTTTACGATTTTTCGTATATTTGTACAATTTTTGTTCAAATTCGAAAACTTTGAACGCGATGCGCGAACGAAAGATATTCTTCGATTTCAAAAATTTTTTTTTCACTGTGCTTGTATTGACGAGTAGCAACTTTTCCGCACTATTACGATTCCATTTGCAAAACTTTTTGTTTTTCACTCCGGTCTAATAATCATATCTAAGTTCTTCTTTTCATACGTTTGTGTAATACCTGGAATATTTGCAGTATCGGAGATGGAAGTATTCTGTCAGGCTTTTCGTCATAAGAACATCTTCTACGACACAAAGGATTGGAAATTTTTCCCAGACTATGAAAGCTCTTAGAGTTATCATTTTGAAATGTCAACGATTGTATCTAAAATAACATTTTAGTAAAAATATCAGGATATATTTTCTCTTTTACAATTTTAAATCATTTTTAATTTTACAATTGCTTACATATGAACTATCTCAGCAGCAAATCATAAAATAATAAGATACTATGTTATTTTTCAAAAATTTTAACAGTTAAACTATATTCAACGCAGAGTTTTAACATCACATCTGTCTACAAATTTATAACTGGAATATATTCATTGATAGAAAATCTGTCTATAAAAAAATTAATTTAAATATTTTCTTTTTTTTACAAAAGAAACGATATAAATACTCTGCCTTCCAAATGTTCATAATATTTTTATGTCTACTTTTCACACATATGAAAATAAAGATCATGAGAGGAGTTAGTGAATAAACACTTATTTTTGACTCACCGATTACACTCTAAAAAATAAACGTGTAAAATAGTCACTTTTACATAAATATATGCTTAAAGTTGTAAAATTAAACTTCTGTCTATAAATTTACACTCTTGTCGTGAAACTTTACATATATTTATGTGTGTTTATCGTCTTAATAAAAGTGTGTATTTTGTTATCCTTGCAAAAACTCAAACAAGTTTATAAATATAGAAAAGTGTACAAATTTAACCGAATTAATGTGTTAATTTAAATATACAAATTTTGAATATTACACAAATATCTTTGTATTTTGCATATTGCACCGAAATATGTGTAAAAATATTTCACGGACATATGCATAAGTTCAGACCATTACACAGAAATGTGCGTACGATTTTTACACAGAATTATTTGTAAGAATATTACACAAAAATATGTGTAAGAACAGAATATTACCTATATATATGTGTACTTATGTGAATATAATAGATATTGATACTTAAAAATTTGGCTTGTGTAATAGTAGCTGAATGGTCAAGGTGGTGCTTTGGAGTTCCAAAGTTGCAGTTCCTCAGTTCGTATTCCGTTTCAGTAAGTTTTTCTGTTTCACTGTAGATTGAACTAAATTGTGGGCTTTTCCTCTTGATCTACATATATCTTTGAAAATTTGCGATTGAAATTGATAGAGAAAAATATCCGGCAAAATACGGAAATAGTACTGGCGTCACAATTTCATTATTTTATTGAATTTTTTTTAACGTGAATTTGCTTTAGATTATACAGGTTCTGTACATAAAATCTGCATACGATTTTAGGACTGCAAAACAACTCTAACATAAATGGCATGCGTTAAATATAATTACAGAGGATCCTGTTTCTCGTAAATTAAGGTTAAACCAATTTGTGTTTTAAACGAAATATGCTGTAAAAAGAAGAAACCCACCAAGCACATGAGTTTTTTCTACATGCAAATGTGTTTTGCGACCATAAAAATATTCATTTCAAAATTTACACCCCAAACAATACGCTTGTGTACTATGTACACAAAATCTATTGATTTTGTATATTAAACAGATATATGTGTACTAATGTGCAATTTACACGTTAAACTGTGTATCTGATAACTTTTCCCACACCTAAGCGGTTTAACGTGTTATCCTCAAAATACAGACAACAGCGTGTATTTTGAAATTGACGCACCAAGCGCGTACTTGACAATTTACATCCCGATTTACGCATATAGACAAATCGTTGTTTGTATCAATAGTATACTTATTTTAATGTGTAAATTTACACATTTACTTTTTAGAGTGTAGGATTTTTTGAAGATGTTATAATTCTTTTAAAATAATAGACTGAGTTGAGTAATTAGGAAAAGGATAACATAGCGGCCGATCAGTGTTGCCAGTGGGCTGCTTTTTTTTAATTCAGATTCCTGGATTGACACCACTTTTTTCAAGTGGCAAAATTCTTCGTGTATTCTCAATTAATATGTCATTAAATGAGACGAATTTTACCATTTAAAATCAGTGGTGCCAGTCGAGAAATGTGAATCTAAGAAACGCAGTTCACTGGCAACACTGCGGCCAATAGGAATGTTGAGGATATATTTAAAGAAAATTATCAATTTTAAAGGAAAGATCTTTATCATTCGATTGTAGGCCTAGCCGATGAGACTTCATCCTATAAATTTCAAAGAAAAATATTGATTAATTTATTAGTTATTCTTAATTAAACTCTCTCAGATTATTTTTCATATATTGGAATTTTATCTTTTTTCCACTCACCCATTTGATTTTGTGATTATATTTGATGCCTTTCGGATTCATCTTTGTTTAAATGCTTTGTATAAAATCCAAAACATAGACTGTAGCAAATGTGAATATTTAATCATTAACTTGGTAGGTAGCAGCACCAATCGGCATCAGTTCCGTCTTGTCATGCGCGCGCTCTCAGAGTCTCTTCAGTCTACGCCGAAATCTCAGAGGTATAGGTTATCAATTACGGCGTGTTTTCGCGCGGAATAATGTTTTCTCTGGAAGGGATTTCTTATATAATTAATCCTTTAGTATATATTAATTTATGTAAATAGTGTAAATAAATAAGCATCGTAAATCATGCACTCAAGAAGCATATATTAAAGCTTTTCTAAATGCATTCCAAATTCCTGTCTACCTGAAGAAATGTCTTAATTAATCTTCAACATTTGTGGAGTCTACTTATAATTTTCAGAAGTGGTTTCACAAGACTACTTTACCAAATTTTAATGTACTTCAATTATATCATTTTCTGTTCATAAGAAACGCTCATAGCACTATGATTGTTTATTACTCGTGTACTTTGTATAAGTAAAATCAGGCAAAACGTATCCAAAAGCTGCGGCAGGGTTATGAGCGCTTAGTGACAAAAAGATTCGAATCTAGATCATAAAACAAAAAGTACCCGAGAGTAATGCAATCTAGATCATAAAACAAAAAGTACCCGAGAGTAATGCAGACGTCATATTCACGTTGGCAATGATCTGACCAATAAATTTCACGGCAATTTTTTTAACATCTAAACTTCAAAGAATTTCAAATTTTCTAATAGAAAAAAATAATAAATTTACTCTTAAATGTATTTTTCAACGGTATCCAATTTACTGATATAAATGTTTTTTAAAATAACTTTTAAGAATGGTTTGTTTTTTTAAATATGCGTGCATGCCAATTGCAGAAGAATAACATGTTTGCATCTAAAACAATACAAATAATTCAGTATTTGTTTGTTTCCGTGTAATATTCCATAACTAAAATTATAACTTTGCAAATAAATAAATCTCTAGATATGTGATTCAATAAATGCCAATTACGCCCTTTAATACTGAAATAAATATAATTACTAAGGTTAATAAACTCAATAGAATTACAAAGCTTAATTTTGATATAAATAGTGAAATCTTTCACTATTTGCCGCAGACTTGCGATTGATACGAAAGTACCAAAAACGTGTTTTGGTGTAGTGAATGGGGCAATATAAGAGAATATGCTAAATATAAACAATCTATGACTTTTTTCAATTACAAACAATCTTCATCTACATTCTGTACACCATAGTCAGTATATCGGGCATCTTTGACCCGTTCCCAAGGTTTGATCGCCTGATTTATATAATTTAACTGCATTAAAACTTTTAAATAAATTTATATTTCTTATCTTATATAAGAGACATTATTTAATACACTGTAAAATAAAACGACATTTTTACAGTACAAAGTACTGTTCATCTCGCGCACAAACTCGATCACAGTGAATGTCCTGTATCTTTCTTTGGTTTCCTGACTATATTAACATGGAAAATACAGTAGTTGCATAAAATTAACAGCACAATGTGCTGGCAATTTGGACGCATTTTTTTACAGCACAAACTGCTGGCGGCCAAATTGCCAGCACATTGTGCTGTTAATTTTACGCAACTACTGTATTTTCCATGTTAATATAGTCAGGAAACCAAAGAAAGATACAGCACATTCACTGTGATTGAGTTTATTCTGGCAAATCTACAGTGGCTTTTTTACAGTGTAATCTTTAAACAAAAATCAATCAGACAATCCGTAAATGTCGAATTTAAATTATAGTAAATCAAACTTCTTTTTTTCAGAAAAAAAGGACCCTATCGAAAGAACTAAAAAAATACACTTCTACCTATCTCCTTTTAAATAAAATTGTGTTTTAAACAACAATTTATGACATTTTTCAAACTTTAATATCCAGTTTATTTTAATATTACATAATTTAATTACTTTTGAAATAATTCTTGTTGGAGAAAAAATATCAATGAAAATTTTCTGAAAAATAATTACATAAAGGGGTATCAATAAGGAATATGTTCGCTCCTAGGTGTAGCATTGGAGACATGGCTGTTCCACTGCGCCTATCAAGTTATTGGGCTCCGCTGCACTGAAACTCCCCGATCGCGAAATCCCATGTTAGTCTATGGGAAAACTTTGAAGCGCGATTACTCATTATCTAATATAATTATTAAAACACTGTTTTCGCCATCAGAAAGTAGACGTCAGATGTCGATGATGTCTGTTTAAAAATTATCTCCGTAAATTTTAAGTATATAAAAAATTCCTAAATGATTTCAACAAGTTTAAAGATCAACTACCGGCTTAGCCTAACCATTCGTTCTATACTTTGTGCTTCTCGATAGATGTCAATAAGACCAGTTGTAAGGTCAAGCATTATCATTCACTCGAATGAATATTTCACCAACAGCGACAACGTTATGATTTGATATCACAATGGTGAGAGTTCTTTCATGGAGCACGTGCGATACAGTGTGGCCACCAAAGAAGATTCCGCCCAAAACCGTGATTTCATTTTCTATAAAAGTATTCCTTTCAATTTTGCTAGATTGTTTTTATATGGTGTCTTGTTGCTTCTAGAATAGTACAAGACATCACTCTCCAAAGTAAACCTGGGCATGTGTAAAGAGCAGGGGTTGGAAAAGCTACTTTTCTAGTGTACTGAACTATTACTGTAACTACTTTATTGAAAATGTAGTTAACTACAACTACAACATCTACACTCTCAGAAAAAACTGTAAATTTATGAGCGTTTGCCCTTCAATTTTCACGGACAACAGCCTTATTTGCTGAAAAACGGTCTGATTCATTAAATAAGCGACCTTGTTCCTTAGATCCTTAGATACTTAGAAAATTAAGGGCAATCCACATATTCTTGCAGTTCTTGCTCATCTGTTAGCAAAAATTCTATCGACCCCATATATTTTTCCTCCGCTAGGGTGTAACCTTTCATTTTAGTCATGTTTCGAAAAATAATATCACTTAACCGCCACCGTAACATATTTTTAACCCTCCAAAAAAGCGATCCTCTGATGATTATCTAACGTGCTACGGAACAGTAAGTAAAGTGTTATTGTGTTTTAAAGTGCATTATATCCTGTTTTAAGGAATTATATTATTTTGCCCCGTAAAATTACGGGCTACACGAAATGATGCGCATAGATTTTTTTACGGGGTATGACAGAAACCTTTGCTACCGGCCTCTGTCCGTAATTTTACAGGGATATTTTTAACAGTGTACTTGTTTTACAAAGTAGCGACTACAACCTACTTTTCAAAAGTATTGACTATTTCGTTATGTTGAGATTTTTCAAATGATTCAGTTTATATTCGCAACTAACGTGGATACAGTTACACCTCGTTATATCATGTCTGCCAGAACACAATTAAATAAGTGCGATGAAACAAAAGCCATTAAAAAATAAGAGTGATAATATGCAAGAAAATGCTGTGTTTTTATCTCCAAAATGTTACTTTATACATAGATTATAAATTTCTTAATGAAATTAAGAGAGATACATAATACAATCAATATTTAAATAAAGTTACTTAAAAAATAATAAGAATTCACTCGACTTTTCGAAAAATTTACAGTTTATTGTGGGTTTAAATAATTAGTTATATAACAATAAATAAAAACTTAGTTCCTAATTTTACAAAGATGAGCTTTGGGAGCCTGAAAACGTGATTAAATTTTAAAATACACGCATGAATATGGAATCATAGTAAATATAGCTAAAACAGATTCAGAGCTCCTCAAAATTTAAAATTTACCAAAGGATAATTTTACTTAACTCTTCAATACACTATTATTATGTTAATTGTGTTCTGTTGACATTACATTAATTTGTCTAGCCTTATAATCTAAAAAATTACAGAAAAACAACTGTAAATGCAAACAATAGATAAAAATGTCAATAAAGCAATTAAAAATATTGCATTAAAACACTGAAGTCTAATAACGAGTAAATAAACAAGTGTTGTCAGCCGAAAAGTAAATTCATCTCGTGAATTAATAATTGATATTAGCATCAAGTGTAAATGGGAAAATCTATGAGTTTATGCGATACACTGAACCATAACTGATGGTTGCTATACAAGCAAAGATTTACCACTGAGTTTAACAAATTGTTGAGCAGAACAAATTTTTCGCAAACGAATCAAATTTTGGTCACATGATTTGTAGAATGGCATATTTTTTCCCCTGAAGTAGCGTTAAAAGTAGCGTCGGTTCGCGCTACAAACTACTGTATCACTCTACTCGCTAAACTAAATTGTTCAAAATGTTGCGTGCTACATTACAAACTTCTCTAAAAAAGTAGAGACTACTGTAGTTTCCTTACTTTTAGCGCGCTATTTACGAGCACTTGTAAAGAGCGTGCCTGGTCCAGACAATGTGCTTTCGTGCTCGTCGTAAAAGTACACTTCATTGTTGTCAGCTTATACACTGTAAAAAAAAAAGACAGATGTTTCTTAATCTACGAAAATATATTATAATCACGAACGAAATTATACAATAACCTCTTCCGTGTCACCCAAGAATCCGGAAAGAGTTCTTTTATCTTTAGAAACCTCAGAAAACAATTTATTTTCGAAATTTAAAGAAGAATTTATAAAAAATAATTTTTATTAGCTGTCCGTAAATTTCAGGAACGTTTCTGGGTAGCTTTACAGTGTAGCGACACACATAAGTGGTCTTCTTCCGTAAAATGGTTGATTCGGAATACATATTTGCACCGCACCAGCAGGTATTCTCCCTGTCGCGGAAAAATAATCTGAAGTAAGCTGGTGCATAGGAGTTTTCTTTCATTTAGTGGGTCAAACATGCCAAAAAGAGGTATGACGCAAAAATTGTAATATGTATACAACCTGGAATAAATCTTTTTGTTATTGATTTCCCACATTCAAACTTATCTGAGTTTTTAACACGCACTTCAAGACACGTTAAGCTTTCTAGCAACATTAGCTTGGGATAAACCAAAATCTACACATCTAATCGTCCATGATCGTCATGAATGGGGTAAACGACTGCTCAAAATGTTCTCAACAGTATCTTCATATCAAAAATTTTAAATAAACAAGCATTTTAAATTTTAATTGCTTAAAAGGCGTAGAGCCGACAGAGTGAAAAAATGTCCAAGCATGGAATGGAACGAGGGTCATGGACTATACACGCCAATGCTTTGCCACTAAGTTACCTGGAAGATTCCAAGCCTAGCATTTCTTACTCTTATCTGTTGGTAAGGCTACAAATTCAGCACACGATGGAATAATTTCCAATTTTCTACGAAAATTTCCAAGATTACATAAACAAGCATTAATAAGAATTGCACACAAATTATAAAATTGTGATATTCACAGATTACGTTATGTGGAATACCACTAAGTGCATTCCACTAAGTTACCTGGACGATTCCAAGCCTAGTATTCCTTACTCTTATCTGTTGGTATGGCTGCAAACGCAGCACACAATGGAATAATTTCTAATTTTCTACGGAAATTTCCAAATTACATAAACAAGCATTAATAAGAATTGCACACAAATTATAAAATTATGATATTCACAGATTACGTTATGTGGAATTCCACTAAGTGCATTCCACTAAGTTACCTGGACGATTCCAAGACTAGCACTTCTCAACCTTATCCGTTGGCAAGGTTGCAAACGCAGCACACGATGTAATAATTTCCAATTTTCTACGAAAATTTCTAAGATTATATAAACAAGCATTAATAAAAATGGCACACAAATTATAAAATTGTGATATTCACAGATTTCTTTAGCATCTATATGTGTTATTTTTTTATAGAGCTGACAATAATTTATTCATTTAATTTAATTAATATTACCTAACATCATTCATAGAAGTCAATCCCATATGTGACGGAATGACATTTTGAGATGTAGTATTACAATTAAAGCAATTAACCCTGAAGCAATTTTCAAACAAAAATTGATTTTTCAGTTTGCACATGACAATTATTGATTAAAATATCAAAAGAAATTCTGAAATATTTTTTTGTTATTTTATTCTTTCATTTTTGAGTAGTTTCTTTTTGTGTGACGCAGTGACATTTCTGTTAACAAAAAAATCATTCTGTCACAAAATAAGAAATTACTAAAAACCTGAAAGAATAAAATAGTTAAAAATTTGTTTCAGAATTCTTTTTTAATCTTTTAATCAAAAACAGTCATATGCTAACTGAAAAATAAATTTTTGTTTGAAACTAGCTCCAGACTAACTACTTAAATCTTAACTTAAAGTTAATTCTACAACTCAAAATGTCATTCCGTCACATATGGAATTGCCCTATAAATTATATTTGTTATCTTTCTTGACATTCATTTATCGGCTAGCATCAAAAGACAGATTGCACTTTAAGCCAGGTAAGTAACTTTGGTAAGTGTATGTAATAATAATAAGAAAACCATAACTAATAAAAAAAGAAAACTACAAAACCATAATTCAATTTTAAGATCTTTAATTATTTAAAAAACATTCGCGAAACGGTTTACAGTTTTCCGTATTATAAAAAAATAAATTCTAAAAATGCGCAATTACGTTTTCATGTAATTTACAAAATCATAAAAGTTTCTTTACATCGTCAAAGACCTCGTCAAATGCAATATGAAATCAACATATTTCAGACGAACATAAAGCATACATTTGAAAATGATGTTCTCCCTAAACGGAAGTTTCATTCACAGCAAAAATGAAATAACCTAAGAAGATATTCTGTGAAATGTTTTCCGTGACATAAAGACAGATGAGTCGCATTTTCTTTATAGAATATCATGAAATAACTCTTGAATGCTTTTAAAATATGACGAACTATTCTGGCATATTAATTTTATTAGTTTTCAGAATGTGCATCATGAAATATTTATGGAAGATATAACAAAAAATGCATCAAAAGAGTTGGCTCAAAGCTTCTGCTTAAATAATTCTTTTATTGTTTTGTATGAAAGTGTGAAGTTCTTTGCATAAAAATTCGCTATTTTATAATCAGGATTTTCATAAAGAAATAGCTGAGTAAGATATAACCAATATTATTTTGAATTAATTTCCTCATATTTTCTGTTTAAATACCTTTTTCCCGACTGCCAAAAAGGGTAATGTGTTTGACGCGTATCTGGGTCTGTGGGTATGTGGATTTCTTTATATCCTCGAAACATTCCAACGGCTGGATGGATTTTAATTAATTTGATCTCTATCGATTCGTATTAAGTGTTCGATGGTTATAGGCTAGGTTTCGTTTTCATAAATTCAAAATGGCGGCCGTAAAATACAAAATGGTGGGGGGAAAATACGCATCATATTGAGTTGCATATACTTAGATAGGTCTTTCAAAATGAAGACGATGTTCCCTAGACTATTTTACAGTCATAAAGTCCGTTTAAATATTACACAACCTAAAAGTTGGGTAGGTAGGGTCTCTAGCTTAAATGTAACTCTAATCTTCATAGACATCTATAGGCCTCATCAAAACAGTGTTTATAGATAGGAACTAGTAATTAAACACAACTTTAAAATAATCAATACAAGTAAATGAAATATTAAATTTAAAAAAATAAAAAAAACCGACTGCGTAAAAGCGAACTAAAAGGAGGGAAACAAGATGACGTAGGAAAATAGTAGAGTGTGTAATGGAAATCCTTTTTACGTAAGTAATTGCAGTCGGAAGCAAACATGTAGGTAGAAGAAGCCGCTGTACATATCTAAACATGAATTTGATGCCTCCGACTGCAATTACTTCAGTAAAAAGGATTTCCATTACACACTCTACTATTTTCCTACGTCATCTTGTTTCCATCTTTTTAGTTCGCTTTTTATGCAGTCGGTTTTTTTTTAATTTTTTTATTTAATTTTTTATTATTTCTTTTTATGAAAGTGGTAAATAATCTGTCTTTTTTTTTCAATATTATTCAGTTGTTCATCACACATTATATTTTTCTAGTTTCTAAAATAACATTTAACTTAATAAAAAATTTATTAAATAGAAACATAAGTTAATTTCTTCAAAAATGTTATTATTTTTCATATTTTTTCTAATTTTCTTTGCTAAAAAAAATGTTGGTTTAACACTAGAAATCTAATTTATGTCATTTTGACGTGCATTCGTCATTAAAATATATACAAGCATTGGTATAGTCGTACAAAAACCAAAAGATATGCGCTACAGACAAAGGGAATATATTAGGGAGTATATGCTATAACTACGGTGGGTATACGGAGTTATCCAGAACATATACGGCATACATCAACTTATACCCACCACTACATCCTTGACTACAGGCTCTTGATCACCAGCATTTTGTATTAGTGATTGTAAAAAGTCATAAAATTTCTTTTAAAGTGAATGAAAAACTCCGAGTTACTTCAGAATTTAAATATTAAGCGACAAACTGAAAACATATACGCTTTTTACGTGTACAATTAACTATAAGTTTCAAGATTTGTGATCCGTTAGATGACAATTAGACATTGAATCGATTGTAAAACACCAATATGCGGTTAGCACATAGCTAGACATTGTCCAAATTGCTTTCAACATGATTAATACATTTATTTCTAATATTGGAAAACACAATATCTCATTTTTCATTTTTTGAAGTAGGGGAAACTAGGGACGGTTGACCATATACGGGAGGCTTGACCCACCCATCAATATTCATATTTAAAAGAATTTCAAAGTTTTATCAATACGTGTCAACCAAAGCTACTGGAATGCTCAAACAACAGACATAATCGAAGACATTTCATAGACATAATCGAAATAAGTGTGGAAAAAATCAGTTGTGAAGGTTTTCAACCTAAAAGTTGTGTTTTTTAGAAATATTTTGTAAGCTTTTTTCAGATAAATTATATCATAGAAATTTAAGTAAGTAGGTTGAAATTAATGTAGAAATATAGAGCTTTCATTCCAGGTATAAAAATTTTAGAGTGGTTTTGGAAATCTTTTTATTATACACTGTGCTTAATAAAAAGTTAATGCTTATATATATAAAAGAATGTAAATATATTCTGTAAAGCTACAGTAAAATGGTGTGATGGAAAAAAAATGTTTAAAACTGACTAAAGAAAGATGTGAAAAATTGCTAGAAATCTGAAAGTTGATAGGAACTTTTTTCCATTTAAATATTACTTACAATAAGTAAATAGAAACAGCGGGAAAGACTAGAAAGGATGAAAACAGCAGTTTAACCCTTTCAGGGGCAGTAATATGTTTATAAAACCACTTAATTTTAATTCCGGAACGTCACAATGGCACCAGAATTTTGATAAAATCTTTTCCATTTAATCTGCATGTGAAATATAGCGTTTTTTTTATTTCCAAATAAATTTGTTCGTAAATTCCGGTGTCAGTCCTTTATTTTGACGTTTTAGTACTGAACGTAGTTTGCTCCATAAAGCTTTAAATCATGTTAATGATAAGTTAAGTACTCATGCGGCTGCAAAAGAACATAGCATGGACCGAAAAACTTTAAGAAGCTATGTAGACAAATTTCACCAGGGTCAATACAGTGAGATGAAGCCAAACTATGTGACAACAAGAGTTGTCTGGTTGAGTGTCACAAAAAATAGAAGAAGGAGACAAAAAAAAGGGACAGTGGCTGCAAAATCCGGAAATAATAACATGAAACACTATGAAAACGGACACTGTCTCTAACAGAATACTGCCTTAAATGTTAAAATTTCATTTTCCCTGCTGTTCAATTATACCTGATCATACAAAATCCAGTTTAAAACAAAATTTGTATCCTCTGACTTGCGATTTCATCTCAACAGGTTTGTTTAAGCATTATATTTTTAAAAAATATTTTTTCTTATAATAAATAAAGCATGTAGCATAAAGTTATTTTGCTTTTTTTAAACTGATTTTATTTCTTTTCAAAATATTGCAACACAAAACAAAGTGGGTCAAGCCTCCCATATAGTGGGTCAACCCTCCCATATGTGGGGAGCTTTGACCCATTATTTTTTCATGATTAAAATGAATAATTTTTCAAATTTATTATATGTTACACTTATGTAGCAATTTTACTTTGATAACTGATTGTATATCGAATAAAATGATATATAAAACTTTATTCTACGATCAATATTTAAAAAATAAAAAATCATTTTGTAAAAAGTGGGTCAACCCTCCCTAGTTTCCCCTAAGAATAAAAAATATAATACTCTTCAATAATAAGATGTATTGTAAGCTGTCCAAGGGAGATTTATTTCCTCCTAATTTATATAATAATGTAGAGGTCTTTTAGGTAGCTTTCATTACAAAAGGTCTACATATTGCAGCCGTCTGGAGACAAGCAAGTCTGAAAAATGTTGATACATTTTTACCGACCGGCCCTAAAACTATGAGATACACACGGTGACTCTAAATTCATGGTACAAGGCACAGGACACTGTAACAATCATTTATTGTATAGGATTGTAAGGGCACAAGTGACGCGTTGAAGTACAAACACCAGGGGCCCAATTTGGCCCTTTTTTTATTTCAAACTTTCTCATTCGTACCAGAAAATTCCTATACTATTCCTTTCTTTATTTAAGACAGACATTTCATGATTACATAAAGAAAAATTCTTCTTTGAAAATTTCCGGTGTGCAATCGAAATTTTTGAATTTAATAAAAAAACCTCATACCGGAAAATTTAAAAGAAAAGTTTTTTCTTTATGTAATCACAAAATGTCTGTCTTACATAACGAAAAGAAGAGTATAGGAATTTTCTGGTATAAATGAGAAATTTTGAAATAAAAAAGGGGCCAAATTGGGCCCCTGGTGTTTGTACCGGAACGTGTCACTTGCACCCATACAAACCTATACAATAAATGATTGTTACAGTGTCCTGTACCAACCCTTAAAGTTTGTAAAAATTCTCGTATTTATGAACCAATTTGGATGTAACTTTGTGTATGCATAGTACTTAGCAATATCTCGACTGAGTTCGTTAGCCAGCTTCATCCTCTTTCTTGTTTCAAATGGCAGCCATTTAATTTTTTTAATTTAAAATGAGATGCAAAAGAAATAGAAATTGAAAAAGATTTTTTGAAGTGTTTGACCTTGATACAAGAATTACGGAGCATTTTTTGTTTCGTCTTTATCTTTAAAAATGGCTGAGATATAGCACTTTGAATTTCTAGTGTGTCTGATATTTTGAAACAATTTGACTTTTGTCACACGATAGCACGCGTATTTATTAACCAATCTGGATGTGACTAAGCATGTGCACAGAACATACCAAGCTCTCGACCGAGTTCGTTAACTAGCTTCATCCGCCAACTTGTTTCACAATGGGCACCATTTAAAACAAGTTTTAAATTTTAAATTTTAAAAGGGGCACAGCAAAATGGAAATTGAAAAAGTGCTTTTTTCTTAACCATTTGACCTTGATACAAGGATTCCTGAGTATTTTTTCTTTGTTGTTTACCTTAAAAAATGGCTGAGATACAGCAGTTTGAATTTCTAATGTAGCTGACATTTTGAAACAATCTTATTTATGTCATACGACAGCACTCGTATGTATCAACAGATTTCGATGTGAGTGAGCATGTGCACAGGACTTACCAAGGTCTCTACCAATTTCATTGATCAACTCCATCCATCATGTTGCTTTAAAATGGTGGGCAATTCAAGATATCGTCAAATTTGGTGATCAAACGTAACTCTCTCTAAATGAAATCAATTTGGATATAGCTGAGCAATTTCGCGAAATTCTCATTCATATCCAGTAGTGACGATAACTAGTATTGAAGCTTCAATAATCGGTTTCCACTAATTTGAACTTCGTGTGTTTGAGTAAAATAGGCTAGCTTTTTAAAAATAAGGAATATGAAAGTTACCCCTTCCTCACTGCACAGGCCGGAATGACTTTTTAATTTTTTTTTTCAAATATTATTGTAAACTGTGATCTCGAATAGATTTTATCATCATTAAAAGAGGTTAGAAGTCTGGAAATTACTTGACTTTATTAATTTTTCAAGCTATCAACCATCATTTGAAAACACTTTTAATTCGAATTTTATTGTGATAATAATATTCCATGTTTCATTTTAAAACAAATCGTTGAGTGCTTTTTATTGCTCTAAGAAAGAAAATTTCATTACGTCATTTTCCGTTAAATATCCGTTTTCATACAATTGCAAAATGATAATGGGACAAACATACTCTATAGATATATCTAATTTGAACAACTGAAGCATGTCATCATTACGCTAATATAATCAGAATTTTTTTATAAGAATATGAAGTTGAATCATAGGAAAGTTTTATTTGTAGTTAAACATTTCTAAAGATTATTATTTTTATTTTTATTAAACAAAAATGTATAACTTCACTTGAATTGCGAAAAGTTTATTCTAAATTTTCGCTATTGAAAACTACTGAATTCTACTATTATAATATGTCTTCATTGAAATTAAAAACATCTTTGACTCTTCTCCATGTGAATTTAATTTTTTTTTTTTTTTTTTTTTTTTTTTTTTTTTTTACATAAAGATTCCTAAAAATCTAACCTTGCATCAAAATCATAGAAACAATTATTTAAAAAAAAAATAATTTTACTTCAATCTTAAACTATGACTGACAACACACCCATCTTGCAAATCCTAAATCCTGCCATTATTTGTGTACACAAACCTACTTAAGATGGAAAATTATTATTCTTTTCTTCTTTTCAACTTTCCATCGCGCATCCTGTTATCGGAAACTTTACGAGAAACTTGTTTTTTTGGTTTTTGGGGGGTTTTTTACCGAAATTTAAATTTAATTTTTACTACTATTTTTATATATAATTGCTCATTTCACATGTCGCTTATATTGTTGTGAAGTATTTTGTGTTTGCAATAGCGTAATTAGTGTGCCTTAAAAATACCTCACATGTTTAATAGGCGAAAAAAAATATTTTCGTTGAAATGTTAAAGTTGCATTTTAAATTTGCTTATTCCCTAAGCGACTCTTCCATGATCTGATATATAAAAATAAAAATTAGTCTGCCTGTAATTCTATACAAGTCCACAGTTTGGAAGAATTGTGAAATGTTACATACATGTGCATTAAAAAACTACCGAGACAACTAAAATAATCCGGAATCGAAATAATGTATAGTTATTTTTTAATTAATAAAAAAACACCAATTTATCAGCATTTCCTATCAAATTGAAACGTTTTTCGTTATAACAGTTGCCAATAATTAAACATCGACATTGAAATTCTTACCGCAGCAATTACTTTTCTATTGCAAGATTTTCACGTGAAAAAATGAAAAAAAAAAATAAATAGTTTGACGAATTTAAAAAAAGTTAATATTATGTCATAACTTTTCTATTGCAAGATTTCTATGTGAAAAATGAAAATGAAATAAATAATTTGACGAATTTTAAAAAAAGTTAATAGTACGTCATATTGAAAATATAATGGACATCATCAGATGAATGTATAACGTCATATGAGTTTGAAAAAATGTATTGAAACATGATAAAAACCCGATTATGGAAATATTGACGTATTTTGATATTTTGAGGCTTTCTGAATTCCTTTCGCCATTTTTAAATTTGTTCCACATATATACGTGTGTGTATGCGTGTATATTAGAATTTACGCAAAGTTTAGGTCCCTAGAGCTCATTCTTAGTGAAGAACGGAAAGAAAGATGGCTTTACTGTTTTTTTTTACTGTTTGTTTCATACTATATGTTTGATTTTGAAATTGATTTTTCAAAAAAACATTTTTAAAATTCCGGGCAACGCCGGGTATTTTAGCTGGTAAGTGATAACATCTGAAACACTTTTAATAAAGTTATTCTTCTCCTGAGTGACATGACCTATCTACAAAATACATGAAGTACACACAAAGTTGTAGAAAAAAGCATCGTTCAGTTAAGCGGCGTTGTTATGCAAAGGACTAGTACTACTACTACTCCTACTTTCATTCCCATAATGGACTCTTGAGTATCGAACGCAGTGAATACGGTTGATTGATTGTTTTGTTTTGTTTTCCAAGATGTGACGATTTTCTCGTAAAAGTCAATATACATTATACAATGGTTTATTGCGTCTACATATATTTCGAATTAAATCACGTACATATTTGTGCATAATATGTATATACCCACCCAGCGCATTTTATCTATAACATGTCGGTTTAACATCTGAATACATCCAGAACGTTTTACACATATGCACAGCATTAAAAAATTAGATGCCTATCAGATATTTTCCATTTAAATATCTATTAGGCATCTCTTTAATTTCCTATAAACATATTTTAACTACCACTCTTTCAACGTCTTATGAAAATCCTCTTTCCACCGTTATTTGGAAATGCTGTTTTTAAACAAAGCTTACTAATCAGAGAACTATATTGGACTGATTATTTAATAACCTTTATAGTTTTTAATTCATTTCTATAGTAAAAGATTTCATTAAATATATGTGAGATCCTTAGTCTATAAAAAACATTTATTTCATTATTAAAATTCTTTTTCTTAATGTATAATATGAAAACATAAGTTCATTTTTTGGCGATTGCTCTCATATCTAATTAATTTCTAATCAGCCAAACATACTATGCAATGTGCATTATTCCCTGCATTTGGTTATCGAAATATAACTTAATAATACTTTACATCTAGCTGTGAGTTGATGCAACACCTTAATTAACTTCTGTGAGAAAACGGAAGATAAGATAACTAATGGCTAGAGATAGAAAATAGCTTCATTTTATATTTAATAGGTTTTACTAAACATCTGATATGGATGATGAATGTGGTGCTAACTCTGAATCAGGAAAAATTAATAAAAAATATTTACCCAGCATGACAGGTAAAGCTTCAATTAATTCCTTTAATTCTACCCATAATTATAAATAATTGCGACAACATAAATTATTCTTCTTTTAAATATATTTTTACATCAAACTTATTTATGAATAAACAAATAAATTATGCAGTATGCAACGTTTTTAATATCTAATTACGGAAATATGACATAATAACACTTTACGTCTCGCTACTAATTTACGTTAATATCTTTATTAAGTACAATGAAAAAGCAAAAAATAAGATAATTTATGTCTGTTACCAAACTGCATCAACTTATCTTTTATCGAAATTAAGAGCTCTCAGTGATGATGAATGTGCTTAATTTAAATCTAAAAAAACAAATAATTATATACTTTAGCATGTAAGATAAATTTCAGTTGTTTGATTCCTTTGCTACTAGCCATAAAAAATACATGCGATAGCAGAAATTCATTTTCCTGCAGATATATTCTTATTACCTAATTTATTTACGAGTAGCTAAATAAACTATGCAGTACAAAGTGTTTCTAAGATCTGGTTATGTCTGGCTGTGCCATTTTATGTCTCGCTATGCATTTATTTTATGTTATACGTTAATTACTAATAATGAAAAATAGAAAACAATATAATTGATTAGCTGAAATACAAATTAGCTTGTGTTTATATTTTATCAGCATTTATTAAACTAGTCATAGGTATGATGATAGGGATGCTAAATTCAACCTAAGAATAAAATTAAAAATAGCTTTAGAAAAACATTCATTAATAAACATTCAATGTTTATCTTATAAGAAAAACGTAATTTCATGATTGCAATTCATGTTCCTTGACAGAAATTCCGTTAAAATACGTTTGTTTTCCATGGTAGCCGATTATGGAGAAATTACGCTTAGAAAAAACGCAAACTAATGAACATTTAAAAATATATATAATTTTTGCTCTGTTCCTCTTTTAAGATATCGCAACAGGAAAAAAAGATATTAATTAAACCATTTTTTCAGATATTTTAAATTGTTTTCTTAAAGAATAATCACAATATTAAACTAAGAATGATATGGCACCATGATCCTGTATAAAGCGTAATTTTTTTCGATTCTGTTTTCAAGATTTCAATGAATCAATATTTGACAAAGCAGATTACGTAGTTCTGTATTACATATTTTATTATTACATATTTTAAATTTTAAAATAAGTCGGCTACTAGAAAATTAGTAGAATTATCTTTCTAAATATATTTTGCGGAGGAGGGGGGACGCTAAAGTCCATGTTTGCCCTGGGTGCAAAAAAGGCTAGTTTTGGCCCTGAGTGGATGCCTAAATAAACAATTTAGAAAATGCATAATGTAGTTACCACCAATAGTCGAAAAAATATCCGTGTTTTGTGCAACCCTGTATATGATCTATAGATTTGTATGTATACTACTTACTCGTCTAAAAGTTCATCCAATTACACGCATAGCGCAGTTCCAAATTCCTATTCAGCAATTTCCATCAATAAACGGAAATATACTTGAGATCTTTTGTGTATCCCTATATATGATCTATAGATTTTATGCACAACAAGTAAGATGCGAAAAAATTCTTAAAATAAAGCATGTGTACCACAACTGGAAACTCACTTCCAGCAATTATTCTTCATATCCAATATTGCAGCCAAATGCTTTTGTGTGTCCCTGTAAATAAACGACAAATTATATGCACACTAGATCCTACAATAAGCAGCTTGTAGTACAGCCTAGTGATATATATAAATTTCAATATGCTTAAAAAAGCGTAATATCATTAAAATACACCCAAGCGATTTTCCCTCATAGGCCATTACGTAATGGAATTCTTTTACCTAAAATTTTAAAAAAATGTATTTTTGAGTTCAACGTTACGAAAGCTTTCCACGCGATACAGAAAGAAAGGATGTTTTTCAAGTAACGTAATTAGCCCCTCTACTTTTGTCCTAAAAATATTTGTAAATGTTTAATAATCTGTAAATATGGGGGTCAATAGTCTTTATTACTTCCCCAATTTGAACTTTCCGCCTTCCATAGTTTACGAGTAAAAAGGCTTTGACAGACAGACACAGAAGTGATCTTATAATAGTTCCGTTTTTACGTTTTAAGTACGTAACTCTAAAAAATGTTGTTTTTGAGTTCAAATGACCACCCTTTTGCAAAAATCAGCTTTTTAAATTAAATGTTGCGATAAGCTGCAAAAAATTTAATTCCCTTTCATAATTTGACAACCAAAATTTGTTTCAGATGCTTGTGACTTGAAAAAAAACGGTTGCTGATTACAAGTTTGCGGCAGTCCTTCCCCTGCAGGCATTCACCGTCGCACAACGCACATTATTCATTTTTTTACATACAGAAATTTATAAGCGGAATGTCAATAAATATAATGCAACAATCTTTTTGTATTCAAGAGTATTTATAGCACAATTAAAATATCAATCTGTTGTTAATTAATCTACTGGCAAATTGTTCGTGTGCAGAAATTGGAAATTCTTTTGTCACAGAGAATATTAATTGTATGTAACTGATTGTAACTTGTTATCGTTGAACTCAGAATATAATTGTATTTTTTTTTTTCGATTGCTGATTACAAGTTTGCGGCAGTCCTTCCCCTGCAGGTAATTGTTTGCCCTAATTGTTTAAACCCTAAAATTGTTTGCAACTTGCCAGAACTACTGATTATGCTGCCCTTCGTCGGACTATTGGCAGCCTGGCTTCGGCCACACTTTGTAAATTAATTTTAACTTGATTAAGTTTTTTTTTATATGTTTTGTAAAAGATAGGTGCCTTCCCTTTCTGGCTGGGCTGGGTTTCTGTCTGCGAGCTCCTGCGTGTCGGGGAGACCCTCGGGTGGAGCATAAATAACTCTAAGCTGGATCTCTCATCAGGCGATCTTGCTCCCCTCAGGCCGTCAAATATAATGCAAAAAGCATGATGGGGATATCTCTTTTCCTTGTAGCCGGTAGAAAATCGCAAATATCATGTGAATTTTAGGTCAAAGAAAGAGAATATCCTCTTTAAGAAATGTGTTATTTATCTGCAGTGTAAAAACAGAAGATCTGATATTATATGGCTGGAAGTACAAAACAGCTTCACATTATATTTTAACT
Source organism: Maratus speciosus (assembly GCA_963932465.1). Taxonomy (NCBI): domain Eukaryota; kingdom Metazoa; phylum Arthropoda; class Arachnida; order Araneae; family Salticidae; genus Maratus; species Maratus speciosus. The sequence goes on from OZ010789.1 coordinate 61,661,138, forward strand.
CTTAAATACATAGTGTAACTTCGGAGTAACAGCTTTTTTTTTTTGCCATTCGGCGCATTTGATGGATCTTTTGTGAAATATTATGTGTTACTTACGTATGGTAACATGCATTTAAGGTCGTGAAGTCTGTTTTTGCTCTGATTTGTTATCACGGGAGTATCTTTTGTTGACACTGCTTGCAATGTGCTCGACTGACGTTTTTCTCTATCTTTATAAGGTAGTCATTTTTAATTCTGAAACTATTACAAGCATTATAAAAATTATTCTATCGTTGAATAGTTGTTACTGTGCAGTGCAAACACTTTAAACTAACACGGAAGGTCTCCTTACCGGGCATACTCAGAATATTTTGGAAAGAATACTAATTAAAATACTCATGTATGTAATAAAGGATCAGTCAAATTTAGCGCCGGAACTACAGTAGAAATTCTGTAAAAAAGTAAAATACTTTCGAGTATTTGGCGCGAAAAGACTAAAACGTTACGCGATTTGGCGAGCACCACTTTTCTTCGCCAAAAGCAAACGATTTTATTGCATCTGAAAATTGCTTGTTAATTGATTTTTAGAGCGAGTGTAAATAGTATTTAAAGAATTTATATTCAAACAATGAGAGAGTTTAATACATATATTTTTTGTATTTGCTTGTTGCTGCAGTTATTTAATTTCATATATAAAAAATTTTCATATTCAAAATTATATTTTCATATATTTAAGAATATTCCAAAATAAATGCGAGATGAAGAATCCTGCAATTATACATTTCTATATGTGAGAGGCTTTTATTTCCATAGAAACAAAACTAAATCAACAGTACTCTATTGGGCTTAATTTTGGGATTGAAACAATTTTAATTAATTTAATTTTTGTTTTAATTAATAAAATTTCATAGGTAACTTTCATTATAAATATATATATATATATATGAAAAAACTATAGTTAATACAAACTAAAACGGACAAAACTAAAGTTATTTAAATTAAATTTATTTAAACAAGTTCAACATGAAACATTTTTACCTGAAAGAGTATTTGACACAAAAAAATATTTTTTGAAATTTTCTTCCATCACCAACCGGTGATAAATCGTCAAACAACGAAATTTTCATTATTTTTTTACGGACACTCTACCCAGTTTCCGCCGACATTTTTTTTATAAACATATCTATCCTCATAAGAAGAACATTCCATAATTTTTTCAGATTTTTCGGAGCATACTCGTATGGCCCCCTTGTAAGTACATAATTTAAAATTTTCATTATTGAGCAAATTTTTTTATGAAACTCAAGAGTGGCATTATAACATTATGTCCAATATAAATAATTTTTCCCCTCTTTTTCTAGAGGATAATTGATAAAAATAGACTCAAATATAATTTTCTCCGAACAAAAGAAAAAAATCATGCATTAAAGGATTAACGATTTTCTACAAGTATTGATAAATGAGGTGCTAGCTTAAACATATGTGGGGCATTCTCACAATCTTTTGACTTTCATGTCTCTGAATAATAATTTTTATTTTAATACACTTTTTTGTGTTTTTCTTATTTCATATACTGGAGAACATCCCATTGCATGATTGCACAACAATATTAACGATATAAATAAGTTTTGGATAATATTGGGGGTCCAAACACCTGGAAAACTCCTATACCGTCCCGTGTCCCTGATGCTGATTTTTAAGTTTGGAGCTGTCTGGATAAAATTGTTTCAATAAAAATAATTCGATGTATTTTTTTCTGAAACTGGAACTATTGTTTTATATAAATATGTAGCTAAAAGTTAACCTGCACACATTTTTAGGGTTGTTATTGTTTTTTAAACTATGTCCCTGGGTTTTAGATTCCTTGCCGTCCCTCTTCTAAAATTATACAGAAAATCATTTCAGATGCAGCCACAGAATTTTTTTCAAGTTTTTTCTCATGCAGAAGTATGCTAGAGAAATAATGTCTAAAATTCTTTGGCAGGAAATTTACTGTAGCATTTAAATCAGCATTTAAATATCAGTTTAAAGCATCGTGGCTTTATTGGTAGTCTCACCGTCCCCAAGGTTTATTCCTGCACTTTTCGAGGTAAATTTAAAGAAAAAATTTTATTTAATCCAATGTTAACAACTGTTTCTAAAAATCAATGAACATTGTGGCTATCACTTAGTCTTAATATGATTTTCCTAAAAATAGGTGGTAATTTTCCTTACCGTTCCATCCTTACCGTCCCTTTTTTCCAATACCATTCCCTTTTTTTTACCTTACCGTCCCTTCTTTAACACCCCTTTAAGACAATGTTATACAAAAATTCTGTATTAAAAGTACTACATTGTTATTATTTCTTATTTGAATGTCCTGTGGGTACTATGCAAATTCATTATAAGTAAAAATTTAGAAGAAAATAAAAAGTAATAGGGGTAAAACGGTAAGGAAAATTAAACTCGCAAGTTTAACTTAAACCTCAGTTAAATAAAAAAATTTCGCTGCTGACCAATTTTTTTTTAATTTTGAATCATTAAGGCATTCGTCTATCAGATTAAAATGTTATTTTAGCAAGTTTAATTTTGTCAGATTTTATTTTCCCAAAAGTCAAAAGATTGCGAGAATGCCCCATATAACAGAATTAAGCATATACAGGGTGTTTTAAAAAAAGTTTGCATAATGACATGGCAAATCAGGCATTCAACAAGTATAAAAATCACATAGGAACATAGGTTCGAAAACCACGTATTGAGTCACAAATACAGGGTGTTTCATCCTAACTCAACCTGGGTTGACGGTCATACCTTTCCAAAAACTGAATTATATTATAATAACACATTTAATAGACATTCTCACATTTGTTGTAAATGTGATAACACTGAAAAAAAGTTGTAGAAGTTTGCCTCATACGCGCCAGCAGTATGACCTGGACGCCCCACATTTTGGACTGTGAATATCAATTCATATGATATCATCGATTGCTGGAACAACATGTTTTTCCATATCTTTTCGTGATGTTATCCCATTTCATACAAAACAAGATACAGTCGTGGGAAAAAAAGTAAACACCCCCTACTAACTCCTCAACAAATTATCTTAAACGAAAGTTACTGATACCGAACGATTGGAAATAAAGTCTACTTTTAAATGATGTATATAAAATTTACTTAGGACGCCATCTACAGATTAAAATGAATCCAAACTTCATTTTTTTTTTCAATGGCAATACCCAATTTTAACGAGATATTTCAAATCTTTGGTTCAAACTATGCCTAGACACCGAATTTCAAGTCATTTGAATGATAAGTTTTTGAATTATAAACATTCAAAATTGAGTGCTTCTAATGTTAAATTACATTTTCATATTTTTATTTGTATTTCCTGAAATTATGCTCTTAATGTGCTAATTTTTTGTATAGCAATAATTCTAATATACCCAAACATAAATACGCTGAATTTGCAATTTTTATAATTTTATGATATGAATTATGAAATTAATATTCGAAAAAATTGTGAATTGCAACCTACAATTTTTTTGATGGATTTAGATTTATTAAGTCCTGCTTTATAAAAATCCAAAATTTCACATTTTTCTTCCAAGTAGTTTTCAAATTATGCTTAAAAAACGACAAAATGATGGTTTTAGGGGCCGTCTATGATAGAAGTGAGTAGATATTTTGACATTTCTTCTGCTGTCCTGTAATCTAACCGGCTTCATTGACTGCTTGAGTGGTGCTTAAGGTGCCTTGATCAAGAAGGGGGCTCTCTCGGTTAACAATCGAGTACCGAACTTCAATTTGGATATAGTCCTTAAAATACGCTCGTTTTAAAATAATTAATTTCTCTGAAACTTATGGTACGAATTGCATAAAAAATTAGTTTTTAGGCTAATTGAAGGGTGCAGAGTTCGTTTATGCTGTCAGAATTGTGTACTTCTATTGAAAAAAACAATGTTATGGTTCGTTTTAATATGTAGATGGCTCCCTAAGCTAATTTTATATACATCATTTAAAAGTAGATTTTATTTCCAATCGTTCGGTACCAGTAACTTTCTTCTACGGTAATTTATTGAGGAGTTAGTAGGGGGTGTTTACTTTTTTTTCCACGACTGTACATATCGTTGCATTTTCCTTACAATGTTTTTATTTTTCTCGAAATTATTACCGTCAACCCGTGTTCAGTATGAATGAAACACCCTGTATTTGTGACTAAATACGTGTTTGCGACCACATGTTCTATGGCATTTTTTGTCCTTGTTGTATTCCTGATTCACCATGTCATTTTGTAAACTTTTTTTTTAATCGCCCTCTATACTCCAGCATGTCAAGAAAAATCCATTCATTTTGTTTCCTTTACTACACAAAATAAACACGTTCGATAGCATAAATGCATTTTCTTGTAGATACATTCTTTATAATTGATTTATGAATAACCAAATAAGTTACGAATATACAGCTTTTCTTAAATCTGAATATCGAAATATGACTTAATAACGCTTTTCATCTGTCTGTTAATTTATGTAAAATGTTGATTAACAACGGCATAAAAATGAAACATAAGATAATGAATAACTGGTGGCACAAAATAGCTTCAGTTTATATTTTCCCGGATTTATAAAACTACTCACAAGGATGATGAATGATGTGTTAATTTGAACCTGTGAAAAAAGGTATATGTTCTAGCATGTCAAGAAAGATTTCAACAACATTCATCAAAAATGTACACTACGTAATTATAGATATAGTATCATTTACATAAATATATTGACGTTACATTTTTCAAAAAGAAAGTATAAGAAATAAAAGGAAATATACTTTATTATTTATAGCTAAGATAAACATTTTTAAAAGGAAAATATAAATCTTGTATTCTTTTGAAAAAGAATTAAAGGATAATCTCTCTTAGTATAATGTTACAAAAATGGACCAAAAGTTTTATTACAAAGTTTACCTAAATATTATAGTACTATAGTGATAGTAGTATAGTACTATAGTAATACTATAGTGAATGTGGAAAATGTACGACTTTCCAATTTTTATTTACTTTTTTATTATTTTTAGGGGGTGGGGCGGGGAGTTCTCTTTGACTTTTTGAAAAATTTGATATAACGTAATTCGGTTATGTTATTTTGTATATTAAATTGTTTTTAGATTATTAATTTAAATTTAGATTAATATCTTGCTTTTTGCATTTCCTATATTTTCCTGTTTTAGTTTTTTTATTTTTTATTTTTCTTTATTGTATGTACTATATATATTTTTTTTTACTTTTTCATTGTCTTTTTTTCTTTCTCTATAAAATAACTTACTTTTTTACAATCTTAAATGAGATCTAGCTGCTGAACTTTGTAAAGTCTACAACAGCAAGATCTGGTGATACCATATACGAGGTAGGATTCAAAAGTTCCCGGACTGGCTGTATAACTGTAAAAATATTACCAATTACATTGCTGAAACACATCCGCCTTCGAAATAAGATCTTTGCGCAAGAACACACTTTTGTCATTGGCTGTAAAGGTCATCGAAGTACTTCTGGAATCCATTTTTAGTCATGTCCTTTAATTCAGCCTGCTATGCACTTTTAACTTCATCTGAAGATTGAAATCGACGACCCTGCAAGCGACGTGCCAGTTCAGGAGACAGGCTGAAGTCGCAGGGTGAGAGATCAGGGGAGTAAGGAGGATGGGAGAAAATAGTTGTTTTCGTTTTCGCAAGAATGTGAGTGACGACAAGGGATCGGTGTGCAGGAGCGTTGTCGTGCAAAAGCACCCATGACTACTCAGCCCACAATTTTGGCCTCTTCTTCCGGACCGACTCATGCAAACGACATAGGATGTCTACATAGAGTTCTTTGTTGACAGTGTGTCCTTCAGGTATAAATTCCAGATGCACGATACCCTGGATATCGAAGAATATCTCTAGCATGGCCTTCCCTATGACCCGCAATCCAAGAGAGCATCGGCAACGTGGAAATCACGTAAGCAGAAATTCCGCCAAGATTGCTCTAAAAGAAAGATCATGCTAGACATATTCCAGGGCATTGTGCATCTGTGATTTATTCCTGAAGGGCACATTGTCAACAAAGAACGCTATGTAGGCATCTTGCGTCGTTAGCGTGAGTCGGTCCGGAAGAAGAGACCAAAATTGTGGGCTGAGTAGTCATGGGTGCTTTTGCATGACAACGCTCCTGCATACCGATCCCTAGTCGTCGCTGACTTTCTTGCGAAAACGAAAACAACTGTTTTTCCACATCCTCCTTACTCCCCTGATCTCTAACCCTGCGACTTCAGCCTGTTTCCTGAACTGACTCGTCGCTTGCAAGGTCGCCGATTTCAATCTTCAGATGAAATTAAAAGTGCATCGCAGACTGAATTAAAGGACATGACTAAAAATGGATTCCAGAAGGGCTTCGATGACCTTTATAGCCGATGGCAAAAGTGCGTTGTTGCGCAAGGATCTTATTTCGAAGGCGGATGTGTTTCAGCAATGTAATTGGCAATAGTTTTACAGTTATAGAGTCAGTCCGGGCACTTTTGAATACTACCTCGTATATATATATGCATTTCATCTATATACACTGAGATTATTTGAAAACATATATATTAGAGCATCCTATCTTGTAGATTGGCTGACATCAAATTGTTCTATTCATGATAAAAAAAAAAAGAAAAGGGCAGCGGAAGCTTCTAAGCCTTAAACCCCTCAGTGTTTGGCTCCTGCTTGGTTTACTTATTCTTGATTTTAGTACTTTTAACATAATTCCCTTTTAAAAAATAATTTTTCAAAACATCTGGGTTCTTTAGTCTAAGAAAAATAAAAATATTTACGATCATTAAATTATAGTTTTACATAATTAAATTTATTTAATAATTTTAACTCTGCTTCGTATTTTTCTTCTTTTTAAATAGATGGGCCGAAAAGGAATTAAAATATCAAGCAGGATATTTTTTAACTGATTTTACCTGACTATACTATTTTAATTGAAAATTATTAAGAATTATATTATTTTTATTTATTACGATAGTATATTTAGTATATTAGACTGTATTTTTAGAATGCAGCCTGCACATACAAGTTGTTGTTCTATAATAAGAATTCATTTTGAAATAATCTTTGTTATTTTATAACAATGGTTTCTTTGAAAATATCGGTTGTTATTTTATAACAATTTGTGTTGCAATATATGGTTCATATATTTTGAAAAACAAAGTTCTTCTTAATAGTATTAATAATTTACTGTTCTTTTGTTATTCCATATTATATAACAAATATATAATGTGATACACATATGCGATATTCAATATAATCCTTTGCTGTATAACTTCAGAAATAATACCAACTGATCTTTTTAATTATATTTTGACGCGACATATTATTTTTAAGAAAGTTTTCCTCTATAAGCACTTAAAAAGGCTTCTATATTTCACTAGAAGTACAAAAGCTGAAAACATTATTTCAAAATAACATAAAAACACAGCAAAAAAGTATTCCAAAAGATTGTTTTTCATTTTCAACATTATATTTTCTATTAAAACTTCAGAACTAAATTCTGAAGTAAAATAAAAGTATACTTTGAAAAAGAATTTTGCTGTATTTTTATTTTTAATGTCTTGGAACAAAACAAACATATCCAGAAGGAAATGGACATTGACCGGAAACAATATGCTGCTGTTTGAATCCAAAGAACACGTTACAAAGCATTTCTTTTAAAATACTTTTTAGTTTAAGTAATGTGCATTAAATAAAATATTGTAATGGAACAACAACTTTCTTCCATATAATCTGTAAAAAAATAGTCCATTTAGATACGTAAACATAAAATAAACAGTAAAATTTAAAAAATAAAGTTGTTGCTTTTTTCACAGATATTTACCTATAAATAACTAAAAGACAAAAAACCCTGTGAATTTTTTTAACGAAATGAAAAGGGTATTTTGTGTAAAGTGGTATAAATTCGGAATATTTGGTAAGGGTTTGCAAAGAGCGATGTTTATTTTTGAAAATAATTTTTGAAAGTCATAATGTTACGTCAGTTACACAATAAAAGTTACGTCAGTTACATGTGTAAATGCCATTTTTTCTTTTTTATTATTCAAAAAGGAATTAAACAAGTTACTGTTATAATTTGGCATTACTTAGTGTTGTTGAGAACATTAAATCACTTTTTTTAACTGGACAGTTTTGATAATTTTTACACTTCAGTGAAGGCAGAAAAAATGTGTGTATATTTTATGTTACGTCAGTTACAGAATTTTGAATTGCAATTTTTGGGACTCAAAGACAGATTAAAATAATCTACAGGTATTTGGGTATTAAGACTTTAGTAAGAAATATTTTAAATTGTAAAAATTTGTTCTAGCTTTATTAGTAAATTTTCTACATAGATTTGAAAACAAAATTTGATAATAAAATGTTACGTCAATTACGATGGAATTGCCCTAATATATTGCATGTAATATCGACCAAACGTACTTTTGATTACACTTTCCTTCGACTTAATACCAAAAAGAGAAATATTAATTTATCCCTTTATATTTGAAAATTACTTAGTATTCACTACAAAATTGCGGATGTATTTGATTGATTGAGGTAAACTTTTACCAACAAGAATTTGTACAACATGATCATTAAGGTGTCTAGGCGAATTCCGGAAATAACTTAACCCAGGCATGTTTTCCTAATGAAACGAAGAGTAATTAAGCTTTGTACATCGTTTGTGCATCTTTCATTGATTTTGACATATGTTTTTATAGCCTAACAACATTTTCTTGAATAAAAGCTACATAATGATAAATGTTTATTAGTGAAAACAATATTGTTTAAAATAAAGCATACACAGTAATAGTTATAACTAGTAAGATTTAGAAAACGTCTTTAAATTGAGTTATTCAAACGAATTTGTGGTTTATATTTGAAGAATTCATATGATAAAGGTGGTATGTGACAAAGTACAGAAAAATTGAGTTTATCATATGATTGAAGATAATCAATGACCCACTACCATTTGTTAAATTACTATTTGAAAAAACTCAATACTCACAAAGATTTTAATTGATAAAGGAGGCATTTAACAATAAACGTAAATATACATTTGGAACCTTACAGCTCATTTTTTCAAAGAGTTGATTGTGTTACTTACCAACTTTATAATCTGAGCATTTATGCAACATGAAAAACGAGTTAATTTGTTTGGTAATTTCGTATAAATATTTTTCAATTTTAATGCTGATTGATATTCCCCACAAAAGAGAACATCTGTTATAATAATTTTTCTTACTGACATATAAAGGCAACAGATTAGCCGAATGTAAACAGACCCAAACCGTAATTTCGGTCGACATTATTTTTTCTTTCTGTTCCAGTTTGTGTTAGATTTTACACTTTTACAATTGCATGTAGAGCTAAGTGCTATAGTTTCATCTTACAGTAACAAAAAATGTGTTTTAGTTTAGCTTCAAAATATTATTTGTGTGTGTTTTTAAAAAATAGCGTTATCTCGATAAATGTAATTTTATACGGTTTTTTTCTTTTTAATTTAGAATGAATGCATTTCAACATGTTTTAGACCTTTCTGGGGTGGAAATAAAATATAAAAATATATTGAATAATATTTTTTAAAAAGTTAAGCCAGATCTGTTAGCCGTACCAACTTCATTTGTTTCATATTTTTTAAAATGTTTCTGTAGCAATAGTTGTATATACAGGATTGTGTCAAAAGTCATTCACCCATTTTAAAATTCCTTTTAAAATCGTGTGATTAGCATACGTGAATGTGGTTTGATCGAAAATGCTTCTCGTGATCTAAAGTTTTGTTTAACCCTTAAATGCCTGGTGTTGCTTTTCGGCAACATACCCAATTTAGGCTCTAAATTACTATTAGAATAATATTGAAGCTATAATGCCTAATGTTGCCAATAAAATGCATTCTGAAAATATTATTAAATCGATTTTCAACATGTAGATGGCAACACTTGTGTTGTTTAAGAATAAAGATAGATTTATTTTTTCAATTGTTACTACTTGTTCTTTTTCTTTTGTTTGGAAGCTTGCGAAATACCCTATTTTGACCTGCAATGAGCAAGTAAAATTTATTTCTTATTATAGTTCCTAAAATTCTTGTCTGTTTAATATATAGAATTTTATCAAGGGAAATTATTTTTTCAATTAAACACCAGTATTGCCGATTAGTAACAGACTGTTTTTTAGCCGTAAACTATACTTAAAACAAAATAGGTCTTTTTAAAGTATTTTTCCCATGATTTATTTAAAAAATGAAAGCCGAAAAACATTATTACAATGATTTTTGAAAAATCAGGCATTTAAGGGTTAAGCAAATAAAACAATTAGTTCCCATAATTATCCAAACATGGTGCCACTCCTCCAAAGCTACCGCTTAAATTCATCAAAATATTAATGTAATTATGTATTTGATCATGGAGTACGCCACTATGCGCTTCTACAGAAAAAATTAAACTAATATGTCATGACTGAAACTAAGGCAGAAGTTTTGTGAATCACACAGAAAAAAAATCGAAGTGAAAACGAGAACTAATTTTAACTAAAAATATTTTTAAAATATTTAATTACATAATTAACGAAAAGCATGACCCTTGACCACTGACCAAAAACTAACACGCTCATTTCGAAAGAGAGCATATATACAGTGGTGGCCAAAATTGTAGACATGTTTTGAAATTTTCCTGTTTAATAAATCTGTGTTCTTGAAGAACATAATAAATTTCACTTAAATGCAAATGTATATATATCAAATTCAAGGAAATTTAATACAGAATTTAATTTTAAAAAAAAAGTAATTAAAATATCTGCATTACAAAAAACGTGACGCTTACAAAAAAATAATATCTATCTTAGATTTCATTATATTTTAAAGTTACACATATACATTAAATATTTAGTAGGATAACCCTTGTTTTTTATTACAGCTTTACAGCGTCAGCAATTTCAGCCTAAGAGAGAGCATTTTCTCTCAATATGACAATTCTGCTTGTTTTTGTAGATGTCCAATCAGTTCTGGTTGTTGATTACATTGTTTTAAATTACATGCATTAAGAAAAAGAATTGAAATATTTAAAAAATATTTTATTCTATTTAGTTACACTAGTATTCACCCTTCTGTAAAATTCATTCCAGCATAATACTGCTTTTACAAATCCATATATATGTGGAGATTTCGCAAGCAACACCTGCATTAGACTGAGTGTCGCCGTATTTTCCGCTTCGAGATTAAAAAGGAAACGAGCCTCTACGAAGCTGTGTGAAGTGAAAATGCAGAAGAAGTAAAGAGAACGAAATGAGTTCGACGACGGAAGGTTTTTTTTTAAATAAAGAACAGAACATATTTCGATGAAATAAGATTGAATATTTACACGACGTAAGAAAATCTCAGAAATATATTCGACGACGTCCTAAATTATAAACTTTAAGCTAATTAAAGAACGAGAAGAGTGTTTATATCTGTATTTTTTGTTGTGTATTCGTCCCAATAAATGTCAGTGCTCGTCCTAAAAGTGAGTTGTGAGTTATGTATGAGTCTCGCCCCCATAAATTGGCGTCAGAAGTGACAGTTAACCCACCAATAAGATTAATTAGAGTTATTCATCCTACATATTCAATCCGGATATTTTTCTAACGGTGAGTTCATTGCTATTATTTTATTATGAAGTTAGTTGAAATACCAGAACTGGAAGTTGCGTTTAAAAACGAACGAACGCATAAAATTAAATTGCTGCATAAATTCCTATTTGATGCTGACGGTGATCGCTCTAATAGAAAGAGAATACGTGATTTTACTGGTTTCGGTTTTCAAACCGACTGCACCGAATTCAAAAATAAAATAACTAAAGTTCAAACTGATTTTTCATTAAATGATCTGATTACAGTGTGCAATCTACTTTGTATTGATAATGAGGGATTTTTAAACGATCTCGCAACCCGATTAGTGACATACCTTTCAGACTTGACCTTACTACAAAATAATATTATACAAAATGAAAGTGACACCGACTCGGAACCCGAACTGCCTTCAAATAATATGACTTCAAGTAATAACACTCAATTATCAAATTTTGACAAACAACAGCAATTTCCAGTTCAAAGTTTTATGCCATCGTCTATGAATTTTACTGATATTGAAAGTGTAAACCTCCTTTCGATGGTAGTTCTTTTAGTGATATACACGTATGGTTTAATAATTTTGAGGATGTTACTAATATGTTTAATTTATCTGACTTTCATAAATTCATATTTTGTAAAAGATCATTACGAGGAAAAGCCCAGTTATTAACACAAACAGAATTTCATATCAATTCATATGATAAACTTAAACAACTCTTAATATCAGAATTTAGCACCACTTATAATTCTGCCGAGTTACATGATATATTAAATAAACGAAAATTGCAAGAAAATGAATCAATAGAAGAATATTTTCTTATCATGAAACAAATATGCTCGCGTGGTAAAATCGAGGATTCCGCATTAATGCAATACATCATAAACGGTATACCCGACCCAGTTTTCAGAAAATCAATGTTATATGGATGCCAATCCATTGTAGAATTCAAGCAAAAGCTCAAAATTTATGACAAAATTCGACATGACTTTGAGAACACTAAATTTCGTAAAGTCAAACCTGAAATGCCAGTGAAAGACAAATCCTTTCGACCAAAATCTGATCTTTTTTGCTTTAATTGTGGTTTGTCGAATCATAAAAGTAGCCAAGCAGACATAAAGATAAAGGCCCTCGTTGTTTTAATTGTTCGAATTTTGGCCATAAATCGGCTCAATGTGATCAACCAAGGAGGCCTAGAGTTAAGTCAGAACCCTCCAATGTTTCCACTGTCACGTCGAACACTTTCATGACCAAACAAGTCATTATTTCGTCTGTAAATGTTACATAATTGGTAGACACAGGTAGTGAAAGAAGTTTACCAAAGGAAAGTATTTATCGCAAACTCCCTACAATTTCGAACCTTGAACATTCAACTATCACATTAACTGGATTAGGAAATACTATAATCAAACCCCTAGGTTTTTTTCTCTACGAACATTATGATAGATGATTTTAATTATACAACTAATGTTTATGTAGTCCCAGATTATTCCATATCTTTTGATCTTATTATTGGTACAGGTATCATTCAACAAAGTATTTTAACAATTTCTGGAAATAATATTTCGATGCAAAAAATCGAGAAAAATGACGATACGTCCAATAATTTTTTGATTAATATTGCTCATGTGTTAGACGATCTTAATCTTGATTTATCTCATATTACCGATGAAACAATACGTTCAAAAATTTCAGAACTTATTCAAAATTATTCCCCTAAAAAAATAAAGACAACTGATGTTAAATTATCAATTCATCTGGAAAACGAAGAACCTGTTACTTGTCCTCCCAGGCGCTTGGCGCAAATAGAGAAAAACTTCGTCGAAAAACAAATTTCTGAGTGGCTCGAAAAAGGAATTATTCGTAAAAGCACTAGTAATTTTTCATCACCTATTGTCCTAGTAAAAAAGAAAGATGGTTCATATAGATTGTGTGTTGACTATAGGAAGTTAAATTCTAAAACACATAAACAACGTTTTCACCTCCCAGTAATTGATGACATTATTGATCAGTTGCATTCTGCAAAAGTATTTACTACTCTTGACCTTAAAAATGCTTTTTTTCATGTCGAAGTAGAAGAAAATAGTAGAAAATATACTTCTTTCGTAACACATTCTGGTCAATTTGAATTCTTATATATGAATTATGGCCTTAGCGATGCACCGTTAGTGTTTCAAAGATATATTTATAACGTTTTTCGAGACCTCATTAATGAAAAAGTACTTATTGTCTATATGGATGACTTCATAATACCAGCTGAAAACGAAGTCGAAGGACTCCAGAAATTACAACGCGTCCTTACAACTGCATCCGAATATGGTTTAGAACTGAATCTCAAAAAATGCCACTTTCTACAACGAGAAATTGATTTTTTGGGTTACCACATTAAAAATGGTCAACTGCACCCATCCCCCTTAAAAACTAAAGCTGTCCTTAATTTCCCAGAACCTAAAAGTATAAAAGATGTCCATTCATTTGTCGGATTAACTTCATATTTTCGTAAATTCATTCAAGATTACTCTTTAATAGCTAAGCCTTTAACAGATCTTCTTAGAAAGGACACTAAGTTTCACTTTGGCGACCAGCAACGAAATGCATTTAATCAGCTGAAACACATCCTTTCTTCAGGTCCTGTTTTAAGCATTTATAACCCTAGTAACGAAACAGAAGTTCACTGTGATGCATCTATTGACGGTTACGGAGCAATCCTCCTTCAAAAGTCTTCTATTGACAATCAATTTCACCCTGTCTATTTTATGAGCAAAAAAACCACAGATGCCGAACGTAAATATTCGAGTTATGAATTAGAAGTTTTAGCTGTCATAGAAGCCCTTAAAAAATTTCGCGTTTACATTCTAGGTATTCCTTTCAAGATAGTCACAGATTGCAACGCATTCGCCCTTACTATGAATAAAAAAGATCTTTGCACCAAGATTGCTCGATGGGCTTTAATGTTAGCTGACTATAACTATACAATCGAACACAGACAAGGTACACGCATGCGCCATGTCGACGCTTTAAGTAGAAATCCAATATGTATGGTCATTCAAGATAGTTTTACTACCAAAATCATACAATCACAGAACACTGACGAACATATACAGGCCATCAAAGAAATTTTGAAAACAAAGCCATATGACAACTATTTCCTTAAAAATAACGTTCTCTATAAAAATCATAAAGGTACCGATCTGATAGTTGTGCCGGATGAAATGCAGCTAAATGTCATTAAACACGTTCATGACAAAGGACATTTTGGCCGTAAACGCTGTGAAGAACTCCTTAACGAAGAATTTCTCATCCCTAATATGTCAAATAAAATTGATAAAATTATAGCGAATTGTGTAACATGCCTTTTGTATAATCGCAAACGTGGCAAACAAGAAGGTGAATTACATCCCTTACCTAAAGAAGAGACTCCTCTCCAAACCTACCACATTGATCATTTAGGCCCTCTTGAAACAACCAACAAAAATTATAAACATATTTTGTCTTTAATAGACGCATTTACTAAATTCGTCTGGTTGTATCCATGTAAAAGTACTTCTGCTACCGAAGTTATATCAAAACTACGACAACAAAGTCATACTTTTGGCAATCCTTCCATTATCATTAGCGATAAAGGTCCTGCATTTACAAGCAAAGAATTTGCTGATTATTGTCAAGATGAAAATATAAAGCACGAGACAGTTACAACTGGCCTTCCCCGTGCCAATGGTCAAGTAGAGCGACTTAATTCCACCATAATTTCTGTAATCTCTAAAATGTCCAAAGACGAACCGACCAAATGGTTTAAACATGTTCCTAAAGTTCAACAAGTCATTAATTCAACTTACCAAAGAAGCATTAAGAGAACACCGTTTGAAATATTATTTGGTACAAAAATGAAACAGAAAGAAGATGTACAAATTATTGACCTCTTAAACAGTGCAGTCGAAGAACAATTTATGAAAGACAGAGAAGAGCTCCGTAAAGAAGCCAAGAAGAATATTCTGGAAATTCAACAAGAAAACCGCAAGCACTATAATTTACGACGTAAGAAACCCCGTAAGTACAAGCTTGGTGACCTTGTAGCAATTAAGAGAACCCAGCAAGGACCAGGTTTAAAGTTGAAATCTAAATTTTTAGGTCCGTATAAAGTAATCAAAGTGAAGTCTAATGACACCTACGACGTAACGAAAATCTCATCAACTGAAGGACCGATAAATACTAGCTCCTGTGCTGAATACATGAAACCTTGGCCTGACGAAAACTGAAACTTAAAAAAAAAAAAAAAAAATTTAAATCCTTTCTTTCTGTGTCCTATAAACATTTTACAAGTCACTGCTTTCAAAGAAATCCCTATATGATGTTACGCTACTTCAACTATGATGTGCATATTAATTTTTTTTTCTTTTCCCCTAAGAACAGTTACTGGTTTTTGTTTTTTGTTTTTCAGATTCTATTTTACCACATGTCGCTGCGGCAGCTCCAGATGTCAGGACGGCCGCTTGTGGAGATTTCGCAAGCAACACCTGCATTAGACTGAGTGTCGCCGTATTTTCCGCTTCGAGATTAAAAAGGAAACGAGCCTCTACGAAGCTGTGTGAAGTGAAAATGCAGAAGAAGTAAAGAGAACGAAATGAGTTCGACGACGGAAGGTTTTTTTTTTTAATAAAGAACAGAACATATTTCGATGAAATAAGATTGAATATTTACACGACGTAAGAAAATCTCAGAAATATATTCGACGACGTCCTAAATTAAAGAACGAGAAGAGTGTTTATATCTGTATTTTTTGTTGTGTATTCGTCCCAATAAATGTCAGTGCTCGTCCTAAAAGTGAGTTGTGAGTTATGTATGAGTCTCGCCCCCATAAATACTACAGTTCAGTTACAGACATTTGAATGATTCTCAGAACAGTCATTGTGATTGATTAGGAAGCTTTTATTGCAATACACTTCAGAATTCTGGACTAACTGTGTTTGTATTTTAGACTAAAGTAAGAGTAACTTTTTGTAATGCAGATATTTTAATTCTGTTTGTTTTATTAAATTCTATATTAAATTGTCTTGAATTTGATCTATAAACATTTGTATTTAAGTGAAAATTAATATATTCTATAAGCACACAAAGTTATAAAACATGAAAATTTCAAAAAATGTCCACAATTTTGGGCACCACTGTATGTGAACACTTTAAAACCCGTATTTCCATTAATTAGATAATTAATCATTTAATCATATGTTTAATACGTTTCAACTACTTTAAATAAAAAATATTCCTCATAATAAAAATTGATTCTCATCATCATTACTTTGATTTATTTCTGCATGATTTACATTAATTCTGCTTTAAGTTGCTATTTCTTAGTTTAAAATTTTGCACTAGAAGAAAAATTGTAAACTAAGAATCTTTCTTATTTACAGCATCAAAGATAGACCCTATCAGTAGTGACGTCACAGACAACTCAACTCCGCATATCAACCGCGAATTGGTTAACAAACAAATAACAGAGTTCAGAGAAAGATAGAGGGGAAATGTGTTGTTTTCGCGTGAAGCTTAAATTGCAACCGTGAATCAGTTAAAAGAGATCACAATTCGGCCCAAACACTTGGGGCTCGATTTGAAAACTTCTAGTAGTCTAATAAATTCCGCCTTAGTTACACACGCCTCTCTTATTTTGAACGATATTTGGCTTCATATTAAAAGCAATTTTGACAGTATAGTGCATGTCTAGTAGATTCTGAACTGTATGGGTTTGTTTGAAACCCATTTGCAGTGGATATGCGGAGTTGAGTTGGTGACGTCACACTAATAGGGTCTATTATTTAAAAAAGGAGCGCCGATGCGTAATTTAACAAAAAAATAAATGTACCAACAATTTGCGCCATTTGTGATTAATGCTTTCTTATGTTAATGTTTTACGTCTTTTTAAATAGCCTTGAAGGTGTAACGCTATTTATGTGACATTATTATTGAAAATATTTTTTATCTGCTTAAATAAGAATTTCCATCATTAAAAGCATTTTCATCCAAACAACACATTTTTTATTGAATTTTAAACTGTATCAAGGACGTTTGGACCAAACTGTATTTTAATTATTTTTATATGTGATTAAATTGTTCTAGCTTTTTCAGCGTTCTGGCCATAATATATTCAGGGATGTAGTGTAGGGCATACGGAGGTATACGCCGTATACCCTCTGGATTTTTTTAAAGGAATACCGTATACCCTCTGCTTCTCAAGAAAGCTATAGTATATATATATTATGGTATACCCTTTGCCTTGAGCGTATACCCTCTGTTTTTTTTTTGTTTTTTTTTACGACCATCACTGAATATATTTTTTAAATAATTTATAGATCCGTGGCAACCGGCATTACAACTTATAACAGATTGGATATTGTCCTTTGGGAGATTGAGTTTATGCCACATTTTTTTAATAAAATGTACCCACAGAAAAATATTACAAATTCTGTGAATAAATAAGGCGATTGCGAATTATGCATTTTAATTGTTAAATAGCAGATTTCTTATATTTTATAAACGTGGAAAATTCCTTGAAAATTTGAAGTGCACGTAGACTTGGATTATCCATCGTTTTCAAAACTCTTACTTTTGACAATTTATTTTCATGCATTATTTAACGTTTAAGGGATCGCAGGACTCTTAAAATTGGAAAAAAAGAAAAAAAAACATTTTCAACATTCAATATCTTAAAATGTATATGATCTAACAAAAATATTTTTTAGAAATTAAAATATATAAGTATGTTCTTTCATTTCACGTATTTAAAAAATTGGAAGATGAAAAATTAAAATTTTTAAGGGGGTTTCAAACTGTCAGACATTTGTCGAGCAGAAAAATGGAATAACAGCTTACGCGCAGGATCACAAAGTAAATTTTGCAACTAGACTGAATTTTTTTGTACCTAATTATACTTCAGATTGTAATAATTACCCTGATCCTAAATAAACTTGTATTTAAAGCATTTTTATATTTTTAATACAAAGTTGTATTTAGCTATTACAAAAATTTGAAAATTTCAACAGTGTAATCACCTAAAAAAACATTTTTTTGAACAAATAAAAATGAAATTTTAGGTTTAGTTTACATGAAATATAGGTACATTAGGTACAGACTAACATGAAACATATGTTTTGAAAATTTCATGAAAAAAAAGTCCTTCCGGCCAGTGCCGGGAGGAAGAGGTAGCGTTCATATTCCTTATTTTAAAAAAGTCAACTTATATTATTCAAACACACGAAGCTCAATTAAGTGGAAACCGAATGTAGGAGATTCAATACTAATTTTTATCAATACTAAATCATTATGAATGAGAATTTCGCAAAATTAGTCAGCTTTATCCAAGCTGCTTTTATTTAAAGTAACTTATATTTCGCTGCCAAATTCGGGGATTTCTTAAAGTGCCTGCCATTTTAAGACAACATGGTGGATGAGGCTAACCAGTGAACTTGGTCGAGACCTTAGTAAGTGTCACTCACATCGGAATCAGTTGATACATACGAGTGCTGTCGCAGGCAAAAAATCAGATTTTTCAAAATGTCACCCACGTTAGAAATTGAAACTGCTATATCTGAGCCATTTTTTAAGATAAAGGCAAACAAAAAAATGCTCCTGAATCCTTATATTAAGGTCAAATACTTATGAAAGACACCTTTATCAATTTCTAATTTTTTTGCACCTCACTTTAAATATATATTTTTTTTAATTTAATGGCCGCCATTTTGAAACAAGATGGCTGATAAAGCTGGCCAGCGAACTTGGTCGAGATATTGATGTATACTATCCACATGCCTTCCATCGAAATAGGCGAATACGTGTGGCATCGCGAGACAAATACAAGATCGTTTAAAAGTGTTAGCCATGATAGAAATTCAAAGTGCTATAATTCAACCACTTTTTAAGATATAAACAAAAGAACAAATTTTCAGAAACAAAAACTGCTCCAGAATCTTTGTATCAAGTCCAAACACATAAAAAAAATCTTTTTCATTTTCCAGTTTTTTAATACCTCATTTTAAATTTTAAATTACATTTTTTTTTTAAAAATGGCAACCCTTTTGAAACAAGATGGCGAATGAAGCTGGCCAACAAACTCGGTCGAAACATTTTATGTATTATGTACAGACCAAGTTACATTCAAATAGGTTCATAAATACGCTGGTTATCGCGTGACAAAAATCAGGGCGTTTCAAAATGTCAGCCACGCTAGAAATTCAAAATGCTATAACTTAGCCATTTTTTAAGATATAGACGAAACAAAAACTGCTCCCGAATCTTTTTATCGAGGTCAAACACATAAAAAAAATATTTTTTCAATTTTCAATTTTTTGGTACCACATTTCAAATTTAAATTTTTCTTAAAATTTTAAATGGCCGCCATTTTTAAACAAAATGGCGGATGAAGCTGGCCAACGAACTCGGTCGAGACATTGGTCTGTACTATGTATAAACGAAGTTACATCCAAATCGGTTCATAAATACGCCTTTTATCGCGTGACAAAATTCGGGACGTTTCAAAATGTCAGCTTCGCTAGAAATTCAAAATGCTATAACTCAGCCATTTTTTAAAATATAGACGAAACAAAAACTGCTACGGAGTCTTTGTATAAAGGTCAAATACATAAGAAAAAAATATTTTTCCATTTTCAATTTTTTGGTACCACATTTTAAATTTTAAATTTTTTTTAAATTTTTAAATGGCCGCCATTTTGAAACAAAATGGCGGATGAAGCTGGCCAACGAACTCGGTCGAGACGTTGGTATGTACTATGTACACACCGAATTACATCCAAATCGGTTCACAAATACGAGAGTTACAGTGTGACATAGGTCAGATATATATATATATATATATATATATATATGTATGTATATATATCAATTTTGAACGGAGGGTGGTTTCGGGTTCTGGGGGTCATGATCGATGAAAATATACCAAAATTTTTTGAAATCGCTTTCCTCCGAACGGCTGCAATAGGTAGCTTTTTGTAAAGAAAGCTACCTAATATTCGGAAGTTTATGAGGTATCGTGCTCGTTAGGCACTAAAACGTCATTTGGAGAAAAATGACTCCAAAGTTTTGGAAACGTCTCTTCAGCTATTGAGATTGAGCGGGTATAATTCTAATAGCCATAACTTCTATTCTAATGTCCTAACTCTAATTCTAACGGAAACAATCATAGCAAAATTTTTAGAAAAGACAAAAGTTTAACATCTAAAAAAATCAAAATTTCGAAACTTTTGAAGCTTTATGAGTCCTGAGACCCTTTAAAATGATTCATTGTAATTAAAAACCTGTGATGCTTGATGAAAAGAGAAAAACAATGTTTAAATATATATATATATGTGTGTGTGTGTGTGTGGTCTGATAAAAAGTATCTTTTCTTCGAACTCGGGGAACATATTAGACATTTAGACATTTTCTCCTGGGATTCTTAGATAAAATACAATTAGCTGTGAAACTAATAATGGAAAAATGCATATATGATTTTTAAGTAAAAATCGCGCAGGATATGTATGTGTTAATACAAATACGAATTTTCGTGAATAAAAATATGTTTTATTATGTTATCCTGATATTTTATAATTACCTGTCTCACTCTAAGAAACAAAGTTCCGAGAATTATTGAATTTTGAAATTTAAAAAAAATTATCCTCGATAAAGATTAATGTTTCTTTGAAAGCATAAAGCTGAAAAAGGAAAAAAATGAACTGTATATTTCAAATAATATTAACTAAAATTTTCAAACAACTGTTCAAGAACTTATAAAAGATCCTTTTTTTAACTTTTTTAAAAGATTTAATTTCTCAGAAAAAGGAGAATGTTTAATTAACCTTTAATCTTGAGGGTTTAATATTCAGACAGTTCTTATAATGAATGTAACACATAATCCTTTATTTTATATTAAAACAACTGCTACTCTATTCGTATATGAAAATCTTTTAATACCATTTGTAAAATAGGAATAAGTTTTTTACGTTATTCAGTAATTTTTACTTTTGTATTTATTTTTACGGTCTGAAAAGAAACCGTGTGTGTTTCTTAACTTTTATTTCAAATAACAAAGCATAAAAGGATTAATCTAACATGTTTCTTTCCTCTGTTTGTTTAAAAATAAAATTTAGAGAGAAACAAATTTTATATTTGCATTTTTTAAAAATAGAATTTTTTTTTCAGTTTTATTAATTTTAATTTCACGTACGAAAATATCTTCCTTAGACGATTTTCTCTAATTTATATAGTAATGACATGTTCTAAATGCTTTATGTTTAAAACCAATGTTTAGTTTTAAAGCAAATAAGTATTCCCAAAAACTAAATTTCACTTTTCAGTGGATTACATCTAAAAGAAAATATGTCTAGATTTAGAATGCTACCTAATATCTCGACGAGAAAAGTTAGATAAAAAAAATTATTAATTCAGAACTAAATCTAATCAAACATCAATTTTCTGGCAGCAGAATTTTATTTTTAAATATAAGGTAAAGCCAGTAGAGATTGCGCGTTCGGAGAGATTGCGCGGTTGGAGAGATTGCGCGGTTGGAGAGATTGCGCGGTCGGAGAGACTGCGCAGAAAGAGGGTCTGGGGGAAGGAGTAGAGTGGGTATGCAGCGACTCCGGGTAGTTGTACAACAGCAGTAGATGAGTGTCTACTTAATTGTGCTGTGCAGGTTAACTGTTTCGAGCGTTTAGGATAAAACATTGCTATTTTGTTTTGTTTTCCCAAAGTACGTGCTTGAATTTTCGTAACTATTCGTAAGAATTTCTGTGGAATGTCAATAGTTGAAAAATATTTTAATCTTAAGGGGACCGGGAAAGCTCTATCTCCGCCATGTTAAATTCATCAACTTTATGTACCTTTTCCTCAGAAATGGTAAAATATAAAGGTCCAGATTTTTTAGAGTAGTTAGAATAACATGCTTTACGTATTTTAACAGACCATTTTCTTTCTAAGTAAAGCTGAAAATTAATAATTAATTATTTATTGAAAGTCATTTTTAAATTACCATTTTTAGTAAAATTCCACTGCCTAAAATTAATAATTCTCAACAAATCGTTAAATCCCTGTGTTAAAGTATGCAATATAAAATAATATAAGTATTAAAAAAAGTATGAGTTCTTAAGTTTAATAGATATTGAAAAAAAGGAACACAAACATGAAAAGTTTTGAGAAAAAGTCTATTAAAAATTTAAATGGTCATTAAGCTGTAAAGTACTTTTAGAAAGAATGATTAATTCCAACACTTCTTTTTATATATATAAACATGTGTGACACATCGCTGGAAAGATAAAAGTTTGAACTATTTACTGATATAGAAAAGTAAAAATCGATTTTTTTCCCAAATTTTGCTTACCTGGTCCCCTTAAGTGATTTCTGATACGCTACTACCTTGACTAATGGTATGAGCATCAACGGTTTGTTTTAGAAGAGGCCATGTTTAAATAAAAGGCCGTGCAATCTCTCCTACCGAAATTGGAGAGTTTGCCCAGCTGCTACTTCGGAGAGATGGCGCATTGTTCCCATTAGTTTCCATGCAAGGAGAGATTACACAGCATATTGGTAAATTTGCATAAATTGCAAATTATATGCAAAACATACGAATGAATCCATTTTGAAATAATTTTTGAAAACTCACAATTATAGAAACTAAATTTGTCAATGAATTAATTTTCTAAAAAATACTTTCGAAGATTACAAAAATGTATTAATAAATTAATAATATAGGTCTTATTAAATAATTTTTCATTTAAATATTTTCATATAAATCCTTGTAATGTATATATATATATATATATATATATATCCATTATATAATTACAATTCATCATCTTTTTCCTTTTACTAAATATAAAATTAATAAATTGAGCATCAATACATCACAATGATATATATCCCCTAAACAATTTCAACATCGATTATAAAAACATAGTAAAATTGGGATAAAAGAAATATATTGGAAATTTCTAGAACCAAGGTAAATTCATCAGGCCCTAAATGCCTAAATAAAGTCATCATCTTCATATAAGCCATAAAAATGCTAAATAATACAAATTTAGGCTACTACACACAATAAATCCAGAAATAAAACATTGGAAAACTATACGTTAATTTTACTAAACTATTAAGTAAACACATTTTTATAAAAATGAATTGAAAAAGAAAAAACTTACTACCACTTTGAGAGCGGTTGTTACCAGCAATGATATTGTTTGTTACCAAAAAAAATCAAGGGCAAAATTATTTGCACACGTTGCCAAAAACTTTTTTTAAATGATGATGGACCATGGAGCAATAATGCACCTGTATAGTCAGGTACAAACTGCAATATATGGGACCAACTCCCTCTATAGAACATTTAAAAATGATTCTACTTTATTGTCCAAGGAATCAATGAAGAGCTGCCATACATATTGTTTATTATTAGTAAAATACACTGCTCAAAACAATTAAAGGATATTGCAGTTTTAGGTGGATTTTGTATCTGGTAAACTGTTTAGCTGATTGATACATGGTCGACAGACATAGTAGGTTATATGAGAATACATTACACATGTTTGGCAGAAAAAAAATGCATTTTATTGCGCATTTGTGTACTAAAGGAAAAAAACACAATTTGTGCATATGAGAAAAAAAGAATAAGAAAATGTGTTTTCTTCAAAGAAAATCATTTTCAGTAGGGGGTATGGTTTCCACGGGCGGCCAGCAACGTTGAACACATTTGAGGCATGGACTCAATGAGGCTATTAATGACGAGTTGGGGATTCTGCACCACTCTTCCAGAAGAGCTCTTTCCAGTTCTTGGAGAGTTTGTGGGGGTTGTTGGCGGCCAGAAACTCGTCTTCCTAGAGCGTCCCAAACGTGCTCGATTGGATTCATGTCTGGAGAACACGCTGGCCATTCCATTCGAACGATTCCTTCCTCGAAAAGGAAATCCTCCACCAGGTTTGCACGATGTGGCCTGCAGTTATCGTCCATTAAAATGAAGTTATCTCCGATTGCTGCAGCGTAAGGGACTACAATAGGTCTGAGGATCTCATCCCTATATCGGCGACCAGTCAGAGCTCCATCTCGAATGATGTAGAGGTCAGTGCGCCCGTCAATGGAGATGCCACTATACACCAACACTCCTCCACCGCCAAATCTGACACTTTCGTGCACGAACGCAGGATTATTCCTACTGCCACGGTCCCTCCAGATGAAAATACGCCTATTATCCGGATGCACAGAAAAACGGGACTCGTCAGAAAACAGAATATTGCTCCATTCATTTCTCCTCCAGTTGACATGCTCGGTTGACCACTCCCTGCGGTCGCGACGATGCCTTGATGTTAATCTAACACATACCATCGGTCGGCGAGCATACAGACCTACAGCATGGAGCCGGTTTCGGACAGTCTGAGTTGAAATCGTGGTGCCTGTAGCCGAGCGAAGGTGTTGTTGGAGAAGAGTAGCGTTCATGGTTCGGTGTCTCCGAGCTGTTAACGCTAAATACCGATCTTCATTGGGAGTTGTTGCCCGTCTACGACCTTGCCCTGGTCTTCGGCCTGCACATCCACTCTCCAAAAAACGGTTCCAGATCCTGGAAATGACACTTTGTGACACTCCAACGGCTTGCGCTACTTCGGATTGAGTTTGGCCCCCTTCTAACCTACCAACAATTCTCAAAGCTTCTGAATCTGTCAAATGACTTCGCTGAGACATCGTACTCATCGAAACAAAGCAATCACTGAATGCCGATCATCCTTGTCTTCATTCTCTTTTATCCAGTTGAAAGTCAAATTTCATTCGCTGCCGCTGAAGCGACGTTTTTGACGTCGAACTCAAAATTTGCATACTCCACAGTTTGAAAACCAGAAAAATTTGCATTTGTGATTCTCTTCTTCTATTTTCGGCAAAAAAAATTTCGTTTATATCTTTATTTTATATAAAGCTTCAAATATCCTTTAATTGTTTTGAGCAGTGTATATATTTTGGGAATAAAAACTAATATCTATAATTAAATAAATATTTATATCCGTTATTGGATGAAGATTTAAAGCATATACTTTCTAGAGATATATAAGTGATAATTAAAAATCTATAATAATAAGGAAAGAAGTTTGTGTGTGAGTGTGTGAGTGCGTGTGTCGACGATGTTCTGAAGGGACCGCTGCACATAGAGCTACAAAATTTGGGGAAAAGGTACGTCTATATATGAAGTTTTGCCGCGATTTTCGATTTTTTTTATTAGATTTTTTTAATTTAATTTTTTATGCGATTTTTAGCGCTTTTTTAAATTTGAGGCGATTTTTCCACATTAGTGAAAAGAATACAGTTTCTTTCTTTTAACCCAATATAGTAAATTTTGTTCTCTTTTGCAAAAAGTTTATTCGGAATTCGTACAGCAATTTTTGAATTTTTAGCGCATTTTTATGCGATTACTGAACAGCAGTTAATGGGGCTTCATACCTATAAGGGGTGTTACCGTAGGGGGGACACAGTTCTGTCGCCAAATACCGCAAAGTTTGTCACCAACTTGGAAATACATCGCCAAATTTGTCGAACAAAGTTAGTCGCCAAAAACAACGCCCACTTGGCGATATCTCTAATATTTCTCCAAATTCCCATAGACTTCTATTGTAAACCAATAGTGATTAGTTGCTTACAGAAAATCAGCAAATTGAGATATTTTAATGCAACAAAAACTAATATTAACTTTAGGGGTTATATTAATTATATTTAAGGGAATCCAGGTAAATTAAATCTATAATAATAAAGAAAGAAGTTTGAGTGTGAGTTGAGTGTGTGAGTGTGTCGATGATGTTCTGAAGAGACAGCTGCTAGTAGAGCTACAAAATTTGGGGAAAAGGTCCGTCTATATACGAAGTTTTGCAACTCGAAGCCCGATATTCGTTTTTTTTTAATTTAATTTTTTATGCGCTTTTTAGCGCTTTTTTAGGTTTCGAGGCGATTTTTCCACATTAGTGAAAAGAATACAGTTTCTTTCTTTTAACCAAATATAGTAAATTTCGTTCTCTTTTCAAAAAAGTTTATTCGGAATTCGTACAGCAATTTTTGAATTTTTAGCGAATTTTTTATGCAAATATTGAACAGCATTTAATGCATCTTCATACCTAGAAGAGGGTTACCGTTGGGGGGCCACAGTTCTGTCACCGAATGCCGCCAAATTTGTCGCCAACTTGGCTTTATATCGCCAAATTTGGTGACCAAGATTAGTCGCCAAAAGTGACGCCAACTTGGCGATATCTCTAATATTTCGCCAAATTCCCATAGACTTCCATTGTAAACCAATAGGGTACCCCAAACCAGGGATTATTATTTGGGATTACCAGTAGGGTAATCCCAAACATACTTGCTTACAGAAAATGAACAAATTAAGATATTTTATTGCAACAAAAACTAATATTAACGTAAGGGTTTATATTAATTACATTTAAGGGAATGCAAGTAAATTAAATTATGAATAAAAGTAACATAATATAATGCTTAGCCTGCTTTCCCAAACATAACTTTTAAGAGAGCCCTTAGGTCAAAGGAATTAGATTTGAATGTTTTATCCAATTACAGTAAATTTTGACTTTTGTGATTTTTGAACTTTTTGTGATTTTTAATTCGATTTCTACGTTTCTTCGCGATCTGCTGCAATTTTTTGACATTCCATTTTTGGCCTATAATACTAAAGTAATTTCTGCCCTCATTTCAATAAAGTTCATTCGAATTTCGTAAAGCAATTTTCGAATTTTTTGGGAATTTTGTAAGTTATTTTTAGTGTATTTTAGCGATTTCCTACCATTTTTACACATTAGTGAAAGGAATCAACTTTCAATCTTCGAACACAATATATGATTTTTTTCTCTTTTCGAAATTTGTGCACCAATTTAAAATTTGTTCGCGATATCTTATCGTGATTTTCAGAGCTTTTTCGTAATTCGAGCTGTCTTTTGACGTACCCGGACAACGCCGGTCAAGTTTGCTAGTATTTTAATAAATTAATAAAATTATATAAGAAAAAATATGTAATTGATTTACTATTTAATAATAATATGTAAAATGGTTATATGGATGATTCATTATTAATATTTAACATAAATAAATGTACCGGACTATAACATATCAATATTTAAATCACAGTTACAACATTGCATATTGAATTAAATAAATATATAATAAAACAAAAATAAATAAATAACCATAATTATATTTTATGTATTTAAAAAAAGAGTTTAAATTTTAAAATTAATTTCATTTAATGTGTCCACAAACGTTATTAATATACACAATATAGCAGGAGAGTGTGCAACAAAGAATAAAATTTATAATTAAAACATGCACTTTACATGCAAACCCCGCGTAATAGTTGAAATATGCCAAGTGATATTTACATGACTATTTTTTATTAGAAGAACACTTTTTGGAATAAATCAAAAATTATAAATTAAATCACAGTTTGACTAAAGTTCCTTATAAAAGTGCAATAGGCAGAAATGAGATATTAATTTATAAGAAGAACTAAAACTAATTCCAAATAAGTGATAATTTAGAAAGTATTTTGAGGCGTTTATGCTCATTTCATACGCTTATTTCAGTATTCATTTGAAGTTTTGAATTTTTTAGAAACCATCTCAACACATTTATATCTTAAAATTAACAATCATGTCAAATTTTAAGCTTCTTGTCTAACAGCCTACCTCCTCTCTGATGTTAGTGGCCCCAACATAAAATGCCGAAACAGAGTTGAAATAGAATGTCTCGATAAATATTGAAACAGAGATTGTCATCATTAATTTGCAACATTAACCTTAATATCGGTTGGTATTTACTAATATTCTATAGAAAATGGAATTTAGATGATTTTAAAGGCTTTCTTGTTGCTCCTGCCAACCAGGTGGTAGTGATACCGGCATAAAATATAGCCCATAAAGGATCAGCTACTATCACCCTTTATTCGCAACCAATAACTTCTGGAATCGGTTTATTATTTCCTGAGATTCCATAGAAATCTTAATTTAGGACTCTTTTAGAATGCTTTTCGCTTCATCCCTTTTTAATTTCGAATTTATTTTCGACTGTTCTTAGAGGACATTTATATTTTATAAGTAACACCGTGCTATATTTAAAGTTTCTAGCCTCTTCAGTACCGCAGAAATCGAAATTTAGAAAGTTTCTGCTCCTACAACCCTCTAGGGGTTGTGGCACCGATGTAAAATATAGCTTATGTTTCAGCAGGATCTATCACCATCAATTTGCAACCATTATGTTTGAAATCAGTTTCGTATTTTATACGATTGCATAAAAATCGTAATTTAGAACGCCTATAGAATGCTTTTCGCTCACTTCATCCTTTTAAATTTGGAATTTTCTTTCGACAATTCTTAGAAAGCATTTGCATCTTTGAAGCAATTAAAGTTCCAAATTTAAAATATTAGACCGCCTCAGTAACACAGAAAACGAAATTTAGAACATTTTTTGCTCCTGTAACCCCCAGGTAGTAGTGACAACAACGTAAAATATAGGCTATGTTGGAGCGGGGACTGTCACCATCAATTTGAAAACATTACTTCTAAAGTCGGTTTATATTTCCTGAGATTGCGTAGAAATCGCTATTTAGAACATTATAAGAACGCTTTTCGTTCATTTTCACCACTTTTAAATTTCAAATTTTTAAGGAACTCTTCGCAGAGAACATTTACATATCATAATTACCATGCCAAATTTCAAGTAGCTAACCCATTCAGCATCACAGAAATCACAATTTAGAACGTTTTTTAAAATGCAGTCGCAAGGTGGTAGTGACACCGACATGAAATAGATCCTATATTGGAGCAAGGGCTGTCATCATCAATTTCCAAAAAAAATTTTTCAAACCTGTTAGGTACTTTCTGATATTGCGGAGAAATCGCAATTTAGAACGTTTTTTAGAACTTTTTCGTCCATTTTTACCCCTTTTAAATTTAGAAAATTTTCTTAGAGATCATTTATATCTTATAAGTAACTATCGTGCCTAATTTCATGTTGCTAGCCCCTGAAGTATTAAAAAAAAACGCAATTTAGATCGCTTTTTGCTCCTGCACCCCCTTAGGGTAGTGGCACCAACATGAAATACAGCCAATGTTGGAGCGAGGGCTGTCATCATCGTTTTCACACCATTATTTTTTAAATCGGTTCGGTACTTCCTGAGATTGCGTAAAAATCACAATTTAGAAAGTTTTTTAGAACGCCTTTCGCGCATTTTCACCCTTTTAAATTTCGAATTTTTAAAGGAATGTTCTTAGAGATCATTTATATCTTATAAGTAACTACCATTCAAAATTTCATGTTTCTAGGCCCTTTAGTAACACAAAAATCGCATTTTTAGAACGTTTTTTGCTCCTGCACCCCCTATGGGATAGTGGCACCGTCATAAATTATTGCCTATGTTGGAGCGTAGGGCTGTCATCATCAATTTTCAACCATTACTTTTGAAATCGGTTGGGTACTTTCTCAGATTGCGTAGAAATCGCAATTTAGAACGTTTTTTAGATCGAAATTTTTAAGAAATGTTCTTAGAGAACATTTATATCTTATAAGTAACTACCATTCCAAATTTCATGTTCCTAGGCCCTTCAGTAAAGCAAAATTTGTGTATAAAATTCTTACAGCTTTCACAATAAAAATATCCGTTTGTTGCATTCTTCTGTCAATCATTGTTGGTGTGATTTAACGTTTTAAAATCAGACTTCGTGGACACACTGTAGAAGCAACAATAAGATAAAAACTAAATATATGAAATACTGTATACGAGTTGGTTATGAGGTTGCCATGCATGATGTGAAACGTTAAATAATTTAAACACTAAAAAGTAGAAAATAAATTATGAATAAAAAATAAAGAGTGTAATATTTTTAATACGATTTTTCTTTTCGGTTTAGACTCTGAGTTTTTTCCATCACGTATACAAATTTAAAATGTGGTACGTTTTTTCAAATTAACGTAATGCTTTAGAATTTTTATTTTTATTTTTCTAATAGTCTAAACTATGAAAAATACTTCAGCGTATAATATCCTGCCAACAGTGCTTTAAAATAATGTGTAAAATATACTAACAACAAAAAAATATAAATTAAATATATGAAATACTGTATACGAATGTATTATACGCCAAACCAAGCACGATGTAAAATTGTAACAGTCAAATAGTTTAAACGCTAAAAATTAGAAAATAAAACATGAATAAAAAATAAAGAATGTATTATTTTTTATTACGATTTTATTTATTTTTTCTGTTTAGTCTTTTTTGAGATTATTCCATCACGTGCATAATCTGATATTAAAAATTTAAAAAGTGTTAGGGTTTTCAAATTAACGTAATGCTTTAGAGATTTTTTTATGTTTTTCTAATAGACTAAAGTATAAAAAATACTTCAACTTAAAATATTAAGCCAATAATATATTAAATCAATAAAATACACATTATCACAATTAACTGCTATTCGAAATTTTACCATTTTTTGCTATCGTTTCTCAAATATTTTTACATGTTTAAAGCTTCGAAAAATACTATCATATTTCATATACGCTTTTCAAAAGACAAAAGTATTAATACGATTCATGGAAATTTTATGTTTAAAATTATTCACACATAATTGAATTTGAATATTTGATAGTTATTTTTAAGTAACAGGGGATTTATTCTTGCATTAACTTGTATTCCCTGCATAATACATGAAATATTTTGTAAAATTTTAAATTAAACTTTTATATAAAACTATACAACTAAATAAAATTGCATATGCATTGAACTAATAATATAAATAATACTCATATTGAAATAAGCAAAAGAAAAAATAATATGTCATTTACAGTTTTGAAGTTTAATGAAGTAAAGCTGCATTTTCACCGAAATAATATCATACAAAATGTTCAAATTCAAACGAAAGAAAAAAAATAATGTGTGGTATATGTGACTATATGAAATATATTTCTATTATACAATGTTTTCCATAGTTTGAAGTTTACATTTATGTTACCCGAGGCGGGAATTTTGGGATTCAGACTTCTCATAAAAATGTTTTTATGACACTATGAAAGTCAAATATCCTAGATCCCGGAAGTGGTATGAATATCATTTTACAGGATTTCCATAGTACCTAGGTCTACATGGGAAATGCGATAAGATGTTGAATTTTATCACCAAACATAAACTGAAAAGTTGCAAATGATATATTTCGGTTATAAAGACATACACTCTTTGTGTATTTCTTTCAACAAAAGAATAAAATGAATTTGTGAATTTATAGACTTTCTGAGAGCGTAAATAAAAATAAAGAAAGTATTTACAACATTTTTTATTACGAAATTTAAGAAAATGAATCATTCATTAGTTTTACTTTGGAATTTCTACGCAAGTAAACGAAAAATACGTATGTACCTGCGTTTAAGATTAAACTTGAGTTAATGTTTAATAAAGTATATCAATTAAGTATATCAATGCTACATAGTATTACATTAAACATTTAAAAAAAAGATATAATGTTCACTGCAAATTAATTAATATACCATTATTCTATTAACTATTATGAAAAATACTATTAATGATCACTCATATAATAGCCCGTACATGAAGTATCCGGAATTCGGATACCTCCGGAAAAACTGTGCAGGACGAGAATCCTTGCTCCTCGCCGGTTGTACATATAAGTTGTCGAAAAATCCATACCTCGAAGACGAATAGTTTTCAAAAAAAAAAGCAAAAGAAAAAATATGACGTCATAACCTGTGTTTTATTAGAAATGTGGAAATTGTTTATTATATATTAGATATCGGATTATTGTAGCACAAGCAGATGCTCAAAATTATCCTCTCGCTAGACTCCCGCACGGGTCAGGGACAACAAGACCCAAACAAGAAATTTCTGCTTAAAGTAACCCGAAACCCGACACAAACCCTAATCACTTTAACCCAAAACCGATCTGAATCCGAAGTGAAAGAAAATTAATCAATATTTTAAAAGATTTATGAAAAGTGTCCCATAATTATATCTTTAATACCAATTTTATCTTTCTTGTATAAAATTGAGGATATGCACACTCATTAATATTCAAATATCCATTTTTTTTTCATTTAAAAAATAATCAGAACATCCTTTTGAAATATCGGGTCAACACGAAAAACTAAAAACCAATCCAAAACCGACCCAAACATGAAACCTTTAAAGTTAATCCGGACCGCAACCAAATAAAATAAATTTAACCGAACCGCGGTTAGGGTCAAATCAGATTCCACCTCACGTCTATTGAGCAATGAAACGTAAAATAAGAACGTAAAATAAGAGTGTGAAAAAAAATCCATTATCATAGAGCTAGATTCTTGCGCGACTCGGTCTGTATCCGACAAAATAAAACTCGATCCTAACCCGAAAATCCCATTTAAAGTCCAATCCGACTCGAACCGCCAAAAAAATTCCTCCTCCCGTAACCCGACCCCAACCCGACAAAATAATTTTCGGTGACCCGCAACCCGACATATTTCAACCTGCACCCGACCCGTACCCGAAATACTTCATCCCGCAACCCGATCCGAACCCGAAATGAAAGGAAGGTAAATGATGTTTTAATGCAATTGCGAAAAGTAATCTACATTTATATCTCTCAACTAGGAAAATGGACAAATCTATATTCTTTAATACATATACAGGGTGTCCGGTCTCAACGGTGTCCAATGGCTAATTCCTAAACCATTAGTCGTAGACATATAGTTCCAGTTACAAAAACGTTTTAAATAAGGTAAAGAAGTATTTTAAAAGCGATTTGGGTCAATAAAAACATTTCTTAAAAAATTACGAAATTTAAATTTTTATACGGTCCCCCGGTCCTATAAGTTACATTTAGTAAAATTTTCCTTTTACACTGACAAGTAATACAAAAAAAGTCCCATTCATATAACACTAAAATTCATCGAGTTATGAAACTTTAAAAATACATGACTTATGCCACTTTTCTGCTCTGAAAACAAATGAGTTCGGCTTGGCTTTGAGGGGCCACATACCAAGTGCTTAAAGTATTCGAAGATCTTATTTCATGTGTATCTGCGCTTTGAAAAAAATTGTACAAGTATTACGATTAAGTTAACATTCATTAAGTTTCAGATTGGCTAAAATAACATGTTTTATTTTGTCAGGATTTGAGACCGTTTCTTTTATGATTTCTTTTAACAAAAATTATGTTTTCTTTTTATAAGTTTTTATGTTGCTTCAACGATCATATGTATGTTTTTCCAGTTCAAAATTTGTACTCGAACTTTAACTAACTTTCAAATATCCGATCGAGATTACATTTTACATACTGGCGCAAATCCTATAACAATCTAATATTATTATGATTTTCGGTGGTTACCATTTATACGTATTTTACAGGATAACACAAAAAATTGCGGATAGATTACCGCCTAGAAGTTTAAGAAAAAATTCTAGATTAGGTAATACAAGACTGCGATTGTTGGGTTTTTTAACTTTTATGTATTTTTTAGCACTGAATCCAAAAATTACCTTAATTTTTAATCATCATGTCTGGATATTTCGTAAATCATAAATTGTCAAAGTAAAAGAATAACAAAAATCGGATACTATAAAGTAGAGTAGATGGCTGTGCTTTTTAACTTTTGATAATTGATTTTTACGTACTTTTTAGCGCTGAATCTGAAAATGACCTTAATATTTAACCATCACGTTAGAATATTTTTGGAAATCGCAAATGTGTAAGTTAAAATATAGCGAAAATCTCATACTATAAAACATATGTAAAACTTTTTTTTTTATTTTATTTTATTTTATGTTATTTTATTCAATAATTTATTCAATGTTTTTGCTTATCCTGGGACTCTTACAGCTAAACAGCTGAGTGGTCCGATGAGATGGGGGAGGAGGTTCAATTTCAACTTTGAAATTTGCGAAAAATCCTGATGTGATGGTTAAAAAAGAAGGTAAATTTCGGATTCAGTGGTACATAATACATAAGAATCAATTATCAAAAGCTAAAAAACATGACATAACCTAACTTTTGCACGCTAGTGCAATCTAATAATATTTTAAAATACGTATTATTTTGTAAAGAATTGAGCCTGTTAATTTAGCATCATTTTATTTAACAAAAGTTCTATTTTTTCTTTCTTCTTAAATGTTTATTACAAATTGTATATTTTGCATTAACATGTTAGAATTATTAAAAATTTCACATTTATATTGTAATGTTAATTTTACTCTCAACCATTTTTTTAATATATCTGACGAAATAATAATTTCGACTAAATTTGTGAATTACCTCAATATGCAGCAAAAAATATGCTCCAACTTTAAACAGCTATTAATCGGTCAATTTTAATCGTAGAATAACGGGTCTTTTTTTGTATTACTTGTTAATGTAAAAGGAAAATTTTACTAAATATAACTTATAGGACCGGGAGACCGTATAAAAATTTAAATTTCGTAAATTTAAGAAATGTTTTTATTGACCCAAATCGCTTTTAAAATATTTCTTTACCTGATTTAAAACATTTTTGTAATTGGAACTATAT
The DNA here is from genome assembly GCA_963932465.1 of Maratus speciosus. Classification (NCBI taxonomy): domain Eukaryota; kingdom Metazoa; phylum Arthropoda; class Arachnida; order Araneae; family Salticidae; genus Maratus; species Maratus speciosus. The sequence continues at coordinate 61,696,289 of OZ010789.1, forward strand.
GTCTACGACTAACGGTTTAGGAATTAGCCATTGGACACCGTTGAGACCGGACACCCTGTATATATGTATATAAGAAATGTGATCATTATCATAGGTTATTCTTTCTTTAAGAACTATTTTTCTGCTCTTGGAATATTAAACATTACCAGTATTTCGTTTTTGATACACACAAAAACACACTTGTATTTGTGATAGTTTATTCACACATGCACATGTTAAGTGCATTTAGATTGGGAGGTGCCCACAATTATTGGTATAGCCCTACAAAGTATGACTGTTAGGAATTGCAAAAGTGTTCGATAAATAGACGTGTCCGCTTTTCTGGAGTGTCCTTTATGGAGGTTTTATTACATATGGATTTTAATCTGAAAAAATATTTTGGTCATTCTTTTTGAAAAATCAGATCGATCCGAACCCGATCCGCAAAAGTCAAAACCCAACCCGAAACCAGAAACAATGAAAGTAAACCGGACCAGCATCCAAAAATAGAAGGCAACCCAACTCGAACCAGACCCGCAACCAAAGAATCTAGCGTCAAACAGACCCGACTTGCTGTTCGGCTCGGGTTGGATCGGGTGCGAGTAAAAGCGGATAATCCGACCCGATGCAGGACTCTACATAGATCCCACAAAAGTTCTTAAACGCGTTTCAGTTGAATCAGATTTAGTTCACCACTCGATAACGCATACTAATATGTTTCAACACGTGCAGAGTATATTTATAGATCTAATTGTGTAAACATAGTATCATAATACAAATACCGATGTTAATATTCAAGTCCATTTTTGGTGAACCGCATGTGACGGAAGGCTTTTTCTTTTTCACCTTTCTCGAAAACGATGCGTCGTAGGTTTATTGGAGAATTTGTATGTATTTATTGAAAGGAATATCGTTCTGAATAGCTTTTTACAGTGATATCTGAAAAGCCTCTATGAAATATTCAAACGTAGCAATATATATACTATATTATAATTTCTAAGTACATATGAGACTAACATAAGTTATAATTGAAGCGAACTTTGTAAATAAAACGCAAGAAATTGTGTCGTGGCAAATATTTCTTTTCAGGAGCATTAACTGAATTTACATTAAATATAGTATTATTCACTTGTGCACACGCATACACATTTGTAACATGTGGTGCGTGCTAGCGATGAGTTCCGGTTCCTTTTTCGGAACCCGAGCCAACTCGAGCGCGACGGTTTGATATCGAAGCTGGGAAAATTTTGTGCCACCAGAAACCGAACCGAATACCGTAAGTATGACGTAGAAAATTGTTAATAAAATTTTTAGAATGTTTCAAGATTACTTGTCTCATTTAAAAATCTCTTCAAACACATAAATAAGGATTACTTTTAAATACTCCTTCATAATAACATTTCGGGTTGGGTTGGGTTGATTTTTGACGGCCGATTATCTTCACGAGGGATATAGGCCCGGGGGGTTGCCCTCCGTGGGGGTCTTTCTAAGGGAACCTAATTCGTATTTACGCATGGAAAATCCACGGCTCGAAGAAAACCACGAAAACTCCGAACGATTAGGCCGACGGGCGCGATTGGGATCGAACCCAGCACCTCCCGTCTACCAGCTTCGAGAGCAGAACCTCTCGGCCACTGGTGGGGCAATAACATTTCGGGATTTTCATGTCTCTGAAAATCTGTTTAATAGGAAATTTGTTATTTATACCTATAGGAAGAAACTCCTATACATTTAAACTTTTGATTTAGCATACGAAGCATCTAGTACGTACATCACATTCACACAAGAACCCAATTTTTGAGCTCCAGCCCGTGGGTGAAAAAAAGCTGAAAAACAGTTTTGGCAGGGCCTGGAAAATCAAGAGAAACTCATAAATTACAAGCCCAGTTAGCACAACCATATTCTTTTTATTGATGGTTCTTTACATATTCTCATCCCTGAGGCCAGGTAGAAATTAAAGGCAGGTAGGTATCTCTGATTACACAATGGAATTTTGTAAGAATCTTCTGCCACGAAATAGCCGTGTATCTAGGTTTTGTTGAGATGGCATACATTGGATAAAACTCGCCAACATTTTACCAAAAGATAAAAATAAGACACAATTTGGCGAAAAATGAAAAACCCAATAAACTACATCTGATGACATATATGTTATTATTTCAAAGAATGTAATAACATTTTCAATAAATCATTAAATCATTTAGACTGAAAGTAGGAAAAACTGATTCTGTAATCAGCTGATAAATTAAATTATTCTTCTTGATTTATGAAGCGGTTTTCTTAAAAGGAAATTACTTTCTTGATTATAAGAAATCTTGTTTGCACATTGAAGATGCTGTTTGTATCTTATTTATTAAATAAATATATTTTTCAGGAAATTACAAGTTATATATGATTATTGCTTAACATCGAAATCTGAATTACACAAAGAAATGCGACCAGTTGATTTATATGGCATGAGATAGTGTTAACGGACACTTGAAATGCGTTATTTATGAGAGACAAAATTAATATTATATCTGAAAGTAATCTAATGAATAATATTTCACAGTGAAATCAAATGCTTTTATTTACAAAAGATGTAATGCTTAATGAAATAATTTGCAATACTTTTTATCTGCCGTTTATTAAGCTTGCAAAAGAAAATACTAAAAGAAGGAATGTTTAATGATAGAAAAAATGATTATTTTTAAAAGTAAATGAGTGTCTGATTAAAATAGCTATGTAGTATACTAATTAATGATTCTTAAGGAAATTAAGACAATTATATGTGATTGACATCACAATATCAAAATAAAATCAGCAAACGGCACAAGGCTTCCCTTTTTTAATATCATTGTACGAGCATGGCAAAAAGACATGAGTTCTGTTTTCAAATAATTCTAGTAAAAATTTGGGAAAAGAGTTTTCCGGCAATTCTGATAAAGGACTCAAACGGAAAGAGAGGATAGACAAGGTATGACCTACGGCTTCTTTGTGCAATTAACATGACTGTGGAAAGGCTTCAGAATCAAACAAATTATCCTTTTTAATATCCATTCAGTAACAATTAGTTCCCTTTGAGATTGATTTTTTTAAAGGGGTTTTAAAACACTTTTCTAAACTTTGACTACATCCTTGTCTTTCAAACAGGATTTTATCTTTTCCATTTTTAAGTTTCTGAATAAATAAAATTTTTACTTTGAGCCAGAGTCCGAAGATTGGTATAAAAATCGAGCCTGAGCCCATTTCGAGATCGGGCCCACGGATTCGAGTCATGCCCGTCTTATCTTTAATGTATACAATATACACATACAGAGACTACTACTGACAGATGCGAAATGAAAGTCAAATTACAGTAAAACTTACCATATTTATATTATAGTTTTGCAGATAGTTTGAGCATTAAATTGTTTTAATAGGTTCGCTGCCAAGCTACGAGTATACTCGTGGCTTTAATATTCGTGGCTTTCTTTGTCACCATTATTTTAAAATTAAAAAAATTGCCTTATTTATTTTCGGAAATTTCGCTGTATTAGTAAAGCGAAATTTACCTTTCTGAATTTGTGGTGGCAAACGACTTACAAGAATAAATTTGAAAATTCTTACTTTATAGTCTTGGCAGTGAACGTGTTAAAAACGTGCTAAAAACCTTTATTTAATATTTAAAAGTGCATTTTGAAGCATTTTTGTGGTGTTCGTATCTGCTATACTGAATTGTTAAAAATATTTTTTTTCTAAATGAGCCGTTTTGTTAAATCATAAACAAGAGTCTTTATTCTTATCTTTAAATGAAAATCTAACTAATATTAAATCATCTTTTGTTATTATTTTATCTATTTGTCCTGTCATGTAACGCCTAGAAACTCTCCTACACTTATTAAAATTTATGTTTTTCTTAATCCTAGATAATATCGTAAGCTGTTAATTTTGTTTTAAATAATTCGAATTTATTGGCGCAATGTCATAAAATAAAAACAAAAGTGAAATTATTTTTAAAAACAAAGAATATCATCAATGCCGGCAGGTTTTTGTTTCTTTAACATGGAATCTTTAAAACTAGTTTCAAACAACACAAATTTTGTGTATCGATCTTTAATCATTAGCTTGAAAATAATACACAACCAGTGTAAATATTGCTCAACTGAATAGAATAAACTAACTAAATATTTTATCATATAATATATGCAAGTAAAATCAACTAATTCCCTCATCTGAATCATATTACTCGCTGCTGTCTTTGAAAGCTTCGAGGATGTTCAGATATATTGCGCCATCTAGTGGGCACATTTTTCATAACGCTCTAGTACTTTCTTGAAAGTACTTAATAAGTTCGCTTTCTAATCTCTTTGCCTGGTTTTCTACTTGAAAACTGGCCTGCAAAAATGGTGGATCTATATAAAATTCAAATATATTCCATTGTACATTTTGGTACATCGCAAATCGAATCTTAAAATTATAAATTTTAAAGCAGAGCAAAAAAAAAAAAAAAAAGGGAAAGAAAGAAAAAAGTGTCGTACTTTAATAGATTGTCTTTATACAACAGAGCGATTGTGAACAACAAACTCTGTTTAATTTTTAAATTACCTTCAAGTTGAAAACTTAGTACATACTTAATACAATATCTCGTTAATTATAAAATTTCTTTACTTCATTATATACACACATACATGCATTTTACATGCTTACATCAATTTAATGACACAAACATATGCTATAACTGTTCAATACATATTCATGCCGGTCAGGGAGGCCTATCAAACGGTTTAAGGGGCTACTTCATTCGCACGAAAATTTCCACTCGCCAATGTTATTCCTATCGGACAGTTCTTTTAAAGTATCTCGATGGCATTTCAATATTAAACTAGTTGGATGTGCCAATCCCAAAACTTTCTTCTATCTTATACATCTTAATATTTCAAAACCTAGTTACACATGTTAATACTTCAATATTATTAGTTCAATACTATACCAACTTTGATTCTATACCAACTTTTTCATCTTAAATTTCTGCTCAAGTCAATTAAACGGACTAAAAACGAGTTAATCTATATCATGATATTTGTTAAAATTATTAATTTTTCCTTATTCTGTTGTTATCAGCTGTTTGCGAATTACCGGCTTAGCAGGAAGCGAGTTCCCGCCGCTGCATGAGCCGCCGATGCACAATAGAACTACGAAAAATCAAGAAAAGTATACAAAAATCGCTAGCATGGCGCCCCTTTACCGCGCAATATTTCCAAATTCAAGGAGGACCTGTTGGCCAAAGCCAAAAACAAGCACAAACATTTTGGTTCAATTGTATGCATAATTTTATACGCTGTTCGATGGTACAATAATGAAAATGGCACAGAGATCGGAATTATAGCGCCCCCTTCTTTCGGAATTTTTTCAAGTTCAGGGAGGACTTGTTTGCCATAGCCAGAAACATGCACAAAAAATTTGGTTCAATTATATGGATAACTTCATACACTTTTCGATGGTACAATAATGAAAATGGTACAGACATCGCAATTATAGTGCCCCCTACCGGCAGAATTTTTCCAAATTCAGAGAGGACCTTCGTGACATGACCAAAAATAAACACATAAAATTTGGTTCAATTCTATGCATAACTTCATACACTTTTCGACGGTACAATATTCAAAATGGCACAAAAATTGTACAAAAATCGCTATTACAGCGCCCTCTACGAGCGATTTTTTTACAAATTAAGGGAGGACCTCCTTGCCATAGCCAAGAACTTAAAAATTTTTTTGGGTTCAATTCTATGCGTAACTTCATACACTTTTCGATGGTACAATATTCAAAATCGCACAAAAATCGCTATTACAGCGCCCCCTAACAGCGAATTTTTTGCAAATTCAGGGAGGACCTGCTTGCCATATCCAAAAACTTAAAAAAAAAAATTTGGTTTAATTCTATGCATAACTTCATACACTTTTGGATGGTAAAATATTCAAAATCGCACAAAAATCGCTATTACAACGCCCCCTACCGGCGAATTTTTTCCAAATTCAGGGAGACCTGCTTGTCATAGCCAAAAACTTAAAATAAAAATTTGGTTCAATTCTATGCATAACTTCATACACTTTTCGATGGTACAATATTCAAAATCGCACAAAAATCGCATTTACAGCGCCCCCTACCGGCGAAATTTTTCCAAATTCAGGAGGACCTGCTTGTCATATCCAAAAACTTAAAATAAAAATTTGGTTCAATTCTATGCATAACTCCATACACTTTTGGATGGTACAATATTCAAAATCGCACAAAAATTGTTATATCAGCGCCCCCTACCGGCGATTTTTTTCCAAATTCCGGGAGGACCTGCTTGCCATAGCCTAAAACTTCTAATAAAATTTTGGTTTAATTCTATACATAACTTCATACACTTTTTGATGGTACAATGGCGACGGACAGACGGACAGACGGACACACAGACAGACAGACATTTTCTATAAACATGTTTTTTGGAATCTCTGACCCCTAAAACATGCAAATCCGTCGAAAACCGGAAGTCGAAAAAAATTTCGATTACAATACTTTCTTCTATTGAAGATAGAAGAAAGTAAAAAAACAAAAAAATCATTGGAAAGTTGAGGCGATCTCTTCAAACTCCATTTTTTACTTTTTAATATTTTTCCCGCAGATATTTTTTTTAGTGGGAATAATTATACTTTCGGAACCGTTTTCGAAATGGAAAGTATCCTCATAAAAAAAAATCTGCAAACAAAATCTAAAAAGTAAAAAACAGTGCTTGTAGCGATCGACCCCAGCTTTTCAATACAAAAAAAAACTCACTTAAAATTGTTCAAATTCTAACGAGATATTTTTAAATAACTGTCCATGGGATTAACATTAGCCAGCAGGCGTTTCGTCGCGATTAAAGTAGGCCCTTGAGTTCGGCAAGCTCTGCTCAATAAACCTTCAATACATATGCCATAACACTTTTTTCAATATGTAAAAATGACTAATAAGGTGTCTTCTATAATCCAATTCCGACTATTCAACAAGCGGCACTGGGTCTAAGATTCAGTTGAGGAGGACGGTGACATTTTTGTAGCCATAATATGCACTAATTTTACGAAAAACACACCTTTTTTGTCCCCTTTTAGAAGAGAAGAGCTGGTACAACTACCCCGTTTGTCCTTGCGATAGTCAAGTCCCGATTTTAAATAATAAAAGTTTGATATTTTTTAAAGGGGCATTTTTTTCCCTGATAATTTTTCTGTTTGCTTGCTCAATTTTTATTTTTTTTACTCCTTTATGGATATTATACTGAAACAAATCAGTAATTGATTCTGCTCCACGTAGTATAGCGACAATTGTGCACCAGCGGTTTGTTTTTCTGACCGGGGTGCTTTTATCCCAAATTACACGACGTTTCTCCCGCAATTGATACATATTACCAGGATGAACTAAAATTAAAAGCAAATCTGATAATTATTTGCCCCACCAGTGGCCGAGAGGTTCTGCTCTCGAAGCTGGTAGACGGGAGGTGCTGCGTTCGATCCCAATCGTGCCCGTCGGACTATTCGTTCGGAGTTTTCGTGGTTTTCCTCGAACCTTGGATTGCCAAGCGTTAATACGGGTTAGGTTCCCTTAGAAAGACCCCCCGAAGGGCACCCCCCCCCCCTGGGACTATATCCCTCCAGCAGATAATTGGACGTCACAAATCAACCAACCTGATAATTATTTTTAGAAAAATTGAGAGATAAGAGTATAATTTGGAAGTAATCTTTATATGCGTGCTTAAAAATACTTTACATTTTCAATCCCAAAAACAAATATTTATAGATTGAAATATCTATAGATTTAGGTTAATAGTTCGTCTTCCACTCCATGCGTTTGTTTCTCTAATTTTATGTCAATATTGCATGTCAAAAACATGCGTTCGTAAGCAAAGCCACTCAAATACAATCTTCATATTACTATCTAAATGATTCCTTGCAGCAAATTTTATTCGTTTCATTTAATATTGCATGTTATTTATAAGGACGTACTTAATTTACAACAAAATGTTGTCAATAAAAGTTGAATAAGTAATCACCGTTGGATCCAGTTGAGTTACTTTAAATATGTAATCCCAGTTGAGTTACTTAAATATGTAATCCCAGTTGAGTTACTTAAATATGTAATCCCAATTCAGTTACTTAAGTAATCCTGACGTGCAAAATATTATGATACTTCTAAAATTATTTGAATACAATATTTTTAAATATTTTGTTTGTGCATATATATTCTGAATTATTAAACTACAAGGAGGTACAGTCGTGGAAAAAAAAGTAAACATCCCTTACTAACTCTGCAAAAACTTATCGTAGAAGAAAGTTACTCATACCACACGATTGGTAATAAAGTCTACTTTTAAATGATGTATATAAAATTTGCTTAAGGGGCCATCTACATATTTAAACGAACCATAAAATTCTTTTTTCAATAGCAGTACACAATTCTGACAGCATAAATGCACCCTTCAATTAGCCTAAAAACAATTTTTTATGCAATTCGTACGATAATTTCAGAGAAATTAATTATTTTAAAACGACCGTATTTTAAGGCCTGTATCCAAATTGAAGTTCAATTCGATTGTTGACCCCGAGCCCCGTTCTTCATCAAGGCATCTTAAGCGCCACTGAAGCAGTCATTGAATACTGCTAGATTGGCGGATAGCATAAGAAATTTGAAAATATCTAGTCACTACTGTCATAGACGACCCCTTAAACCATTATTTTGCCGTTTTATAAGCATAATTTGAAAACTACTTAGAAGAAAAATGTGAAATTCTGGATTTCCATAAAGCAGGACTTAAAAAATCTAAATTCATCAAAAAAAATTGTGGGTTGCAATTCATAATTTTTTCGAATATTAATTTCATAACTCATAAATTCATATCATAAAATTATAAAAATTGCAAAATCAACGTATTTATGTTTGGGTATATTAGTATTATTGCTACACAAAAAATTAGCACATTAGGAGTATAATTTCAGGAGATATAAATAAAAATATGAAAATGTAATTTAACATTAGAAGCATTAAATTTTGAATGTTTATAATTCAAAAACTTATCATTCAAATGACTTGAAATTTGGTGTCTAGGCATAGTTTGAACCGAAGATTTGTAATCTCTTTTAAAAATGGAGCATTGCCATTGAAAAAATGAAGTTTGGGTTCGTTTTAATATGTATATGGCCCCCTAAGCAAATTTTGTATACATCATTTAAAAGTAGACTTTATTTCCAATCGTTCGGTACCAGTAACTTTTTTCTACGATAATTTGTTGAGGAGTTAGTAGGGGGTGTTTACTTTTTTTTTCTACGACTGTACCATTAAAACAGAAAACGCCTTCATAAAAAAATATAAAAAAATAAGTATATCAGCAAACGATTTCTTCTTTGATAAAATAACTTCATTTAGACAGAGGAAGTTGGGGTATTATGAAATACTATCGCCATTTTGGTTTGTAAGTCAACATAAAAAAAAATTGAGATACACTAAAAGTTAATAAAATACAACCTTTCAATATTTTTAATGCGTTTAAAGTAGAAGAAAAAAAATACAGATGGGTGACAAAATAATACGAACACCCATGAAAAAGGCATGGTCCATTTCAAAGAAACAGAACGAGCATGCCACTTTGCACTCAATTCTGCCACCTAGTGGTTATGAAAGCTAAGGTATCGGTCGCTCTACGTCAGTCATAGGTGTTCTATGCGCTTACCATACGCTCTGAAAAACTCAATAATGACTGACCTGTCAGAGTTCGAAAAAAGAATTATTGTTGGAATGCGGTGCGTTGTTTGCTCCGTGACGGAAACAGCCAATTATTTGGGGCGTGCAAGGAGTACTGTGTCAGCCGTTATGACAGCGTACACGAAATGTGGTAAAGTGTCATCTGCGAAGTACAACAGTAGACGGAAAAGAAAGCTTTCTGAGAGGGATAAAAGAGAATTGATCCGCATAGCGGTCCAAAGGCGCAGGCAATCGTTATCCCAGATAACGTCAGAGATAAATAGTCATCTCCAGAATCCCATTTCAGCAAGAAATATCCAAAGGGAACTTCATGATTCGAACATTTTTGGAAGAGTCAATTCGTAAGCCATTGGTGTCATAGGTGTTCGTATTATTTTGTCACCCATCTGTGCATATCAATATCTAAATTCTAGAAAAGAATTGCAGTTTTCGGGTAATATGAACAGACTGGGTAATGTTGAATAACGTTGTAAAAAATATTAAAAATTCAAGAAAAGATTATTTATAAGAATAACCAAGATATTTGATGAGTGAATAGTATTACATCATCTACAAATCATCAGAGTGAAAAATTGTTTTAGTTTTTACAAAAATCACAAATGTAGTCTGTTGTTTCGGCCCCACCTCAATCCACATGGCACATTTTATTCACTCTACCGTTCTTCCATCCTCTGACGATTTTCCATGCAAAACAGATCTTTCTCATCTTGCGCACAACTTGGTACAAACTCCATCTTAAATGATACATCGGATTGAAATCAATTACATATTATACGACACGTCATCTTGAAAAAAATAAGCTTTTCACTCGTGAACAAGTTAGCATAGAAGTGAACTCACTAACACAGCAATAAATATAACAAACGGTTCAACTTAATGCGGAACTTGGTTAATATCACTGATGAAGAGGTTTTATAATTAATACAAATTTCATAAAACTTACTTGCAAAAAACTGCAACGATTGAGAATAAGATTTGATTTCACCGTGACACTCCGCCAACAGGTATGAAAACAGAACTCACGAGCATCATGAGAGTAAGGAAGTTGTTTGGCAGTGTTACGCTTTTTTGCTGCACCGAACTGGCCACATATCGAAGTATTCTATATTTATTGACCGAGCTTTCCGTAATACGCGAAATTCCTCTATATATTATTGTTCTACACTGTTTTTTCGAAATTAAGGAAAAAAACAAAAATAGCGATTACTCAAAATGTTACATGAAGATTTTAATAAAACTGAGCGACAATATACAACACACAGTAAGGTATAAAATAACATTAAAAGAAATTACCAGACGATTATGATGTTTCAGAAATTAACATAATTATAAAATAAACAAAATAAATGTGTCATTTTGGTATAGGAAAACTATCTTTAATATGGAACATGATCACCCTTAGAAACAATACAGCACATACAGCTATGTATGACACTATCAATTATGCGATCGATAAGTTCGCTGGACGGTGCGAGCCATTGCTCTTCTAAAGCAGTTGTAAGCGTAGTAAAGGTCTGAGGAGAGCGATTGAGAGTAGCAACATATCTTCCTAAAGCATCCCAAACATACTCCATGTGATTCAAGTCCGATAATCGAGCTGGCCATTCCATGCGCTGAATTGTTTGGTGCTGAAGATAATCTTCCACGATGCTAACCCTGTGCTGGCTAGCGTTGTCCTCCTGTAACAGGAAATCATTACTTATCGCACCTGCATAAGGGTGCACATAGGTATCAAGAATGTCATCTCTATAGACGTTCAAGAATATCATCTTTATAGACTTGAGAATTCACAGTTCCACATGGAAAGACATGGAGAGTTGTACGTCCACACAAAGAGATACCACTCCAAACACAAACACTGCCTCCTTCGCCTGAATCTCTTTCATGAATGTTTGATGGATGATAGCGTATTCCCTGTTCTCTCCAAATCAAACATCGCCTACTACTGCTTTGGAGGCTAAACCGGAACTCATCCGTGAAGAGAACACGTTTTCATTGACCTGCCGTCTGGTGGACATGTTGACGTTTCCACCTTAAAAGTTCCCTCCGATGACGTGAGGTGCGCGGCACACAAATGGCTCGCGTACAGACCACATTCATGAAGCCTTCTACGCACAGTAGACGTTGATACCAACCTTCCAGTGGCTGCAGCAAGAGAGGCTCTAAGTTGAGACGGGGTTGTTATTCTATTCCTTCGAACACATAAACACAAATATCGGTCATCGGTACTTGTTCTAATTCCTTCTTGTCCTTGGTTGAACCTTCTGGAGGCCAAACCAGTGGTTTAAAACTGTTGCCAAAGCCGATGAACAACAGGTGGATACACATTTAGTCATCTGGCCACCTCTGTCTCACTTTGACCTGCCTCCAATCTTCCAACAGCTCTAATTGCAGTTCTTCGGACAAATGATAGCTCGAGGTATACTAATGAATTGGCTATCTCAGTTTTCTTACCTCACAATTACAGCGACACAAACAGTCGTACTCTCTAGCATGCATTTTTATGCTCCGCACAGATGACGCAATCCGCGCCACTAATTTGCCTTTTGTAATTTTATTCAGCATCTTTTAGTTAACAACATATGCAAATTTCATACGGATTGGTTTCTTTTTGAAATAGTTATTACTCTTTTTGTGATTATTCTTTAATTTTTGGAAACCAGTGTATTATTCAGTTTGGCCTTTTCTATATTCAGAAATTCAGGATTCGCAACGGAAATTCCAAAGACAATTTCGCTTTATGTATTCAAGAAATGTCTGCCATTAAAATTAACAAAAATTACTCTTCAGAAGATCAGGTATAAATTCTGAATTTCTGAATGAAAACGGTGCCGAACTGACAACCCTCAATCAAATTACCTTTCGGAACAAGTGGATTTAAAAAGTATTTTACGAAATCTATTTCAATGAAATCAGGCTATCCAACCTGGGTTACTGATTTAAAGGTGACCGATTTACTACCGGGTATAGAAACTAGAGAAAAATGGCATTTTAGTGAAAACTCGAAAATATTTTTTGCATCAGCTAATAAATAAAATGCTAAATTCATGTTTTAAAAAGTTAAAATTAATTACACTATGTGCAAATTACTTAAAAGATGATAAAATATTTTTAAAAGGTGTTAAATTACTTTAATGATACTTAGTACTTTCAATTATGTACATAGCGTTCGTCAGAGAATACAAAAATAAAAATACTGCAATTAGCATCCTGTTTTCAAATTCCACGTAGTTGGTGTCGAAAGGAGTGAAAGTGAAAGTCAATTTTTAGATCCGGAAAACATTGGTAAAATAAAAATATGGATATAGGTGGAAATGGAATAATACGTGTTTTATGATTCTTTAAACAAACTGAGCTAAATCCTGTGTATGTTGTAGGAAAAAACGTCATTACAAGTAGTATTTTCTTTAGTAATAATTTCTATTGATTCACGGATCATTAAATCTATTACTAAATAAAATGCTGTTTGTAATGACGTTTTATCTTAGGACATACCCAGAATTTGGCTCACTTTTCTTAACCTTTAACTGACATTACCGGTCCCTCAGACCGCGGCTTTTTTCATTTAACTTGCAATTTTCAGTTTAACTACAACCACTACCGAAATTTTGTTCCGTTTGGAACTTTAGTACTATCACCAGAGACTTTTGAATAGGTGAATTTTAATTATAACGGTCCTGTACAAAAAGTTTAGTACAAAAACACTATCCTATGAGTTAATCGCGCCTTTTATTCGTATTTCGATGGAGTGGTCTCACAGACCGCTTCACACTAGTTATGTGACAATTTCTGTGACATCAGTTAAAGGTTAAAGAATCATAAAACACCTAATATTCCACTTCCCTCTATATCCATATTTTTATTTCTCCGATGTTTTCCGGATCTAAAAATTGACTTTCACTTTCACTCCTTTCGACACCAACTACGTGAAATTTGAAAACAAGATGCTAATTGCAGTATTTTTATTTTTGTATTCTTTGACGAAGGCTATGTATACAGTTGAAACTACTAAGTATTATTAAAGTAATTTAACACCTTTTTAAATATTTTATCATCTTTTAAGTAATTTGCACATAGTGTAATTTTAAGTTTAATATTTTTTACAATTAGTATACAGGGTAATTCGCTACCTCGTGTACAAACTTCTGGGAGGGATAAGTTATTCAAAGACGAATGAAAATCACATAGCAATGTAGAGTCCGAAACGACAATCAGTCTTTCCAATTTGGCGGAATTTTTATTTAAAAATTCAAAATTCATAACAGAAGAACCAAATTATTAATTTTCGCTTTATTTAATCTCCAAATGACTGTCATTAAAAAAAAAAAAAAATTCTGATATGAATTGGGAACTTTTTAATAACTATTCCGCCAAATTGGATAGACTAGTTTTCGGTTCCAACCCTACATTGCTAAGTACAGTAGAACCTCGATTATCCGAAGTAGTTGGGGCCGACCATCTTTCGGAAAATCGAAATTTTCGGATAATCGAGAATGCTTCAATTTTAAGATTAAGGACAAATACATGCGCTTATTTCTTATTACGGTAACAAATGCTTAATAAAAATAAAGCAATAGAAAAATAGAAAAAAGGATAAATTATTAGGAGTATATTAACTTTTCTAACAATACCTGCTTCAAATTCGTTATCCTCAGAAATTAATTATTTATTCCTCAATTGTAAAAGCAAAGCATAGGTAAGATAAAATTGGCTTACCTTGTATTTATAATTACACTGCAAATAGAGGTGTCTTAAATTCAGACACATATGTGACTGAAAAAGCAATTCAGACACTTAAGTGTCTGAATAAGAAATTTCAGACATTATACATGTCTGAATTTAAGACACTTAAGTGTCTTACTATGATGGTGGTATAAATGAATTGAAAAAAATGTCTGAATATTGGTGATATGTCTGAAATTAAGACATTTAGAAATTCAGACACTTAAATGTCTGAATTTTATGTAATTGTATTTTATACGTGATGACTGTTTTACAATTGTATCACTATATATGCTAGCTATACTGGAGACTTTTTAAAATTATATTTTTAAGACAATTTTAAATTCATAACTGTTCTTGCAGTTTCAAGCAATAAAACATTATATAAACTAAAAAAACACAAAAACAAAAATGAAAAGAATAAACATCAGATTTATGATTACTTTTTTTTTGTTGTTGCATGAAATATTGATGAATTAAGGTTTGCTTATCCCTCGATGTGCTTCCTACAATTATTTTTTCAATATTATACAATGAATTGTAATCAATATTCGTTGTTTCAGAAATGGATGTTAGATCATTTCTGATAATTTCAATGCAATTCAATGCTTCGGTTTTAATCAGATGAAAAACGCCGTGTAACCACAAGAAAGCGCCGACCGACCAGAACAAAGATCACGAGTAGACTGATACGTCTATCTAGAGCTTAAGTGGGTCATTCATTGTGCGTGGGTTTATTTATTCAGACAAAGGATTTAAAGTTTCTCATTTATCTCAATGTGTATTTTAGAAAATTTTGTGAAACGTTTGGTTAAGACATTTTCTACCGCTTAATTTCTGTGCTTATAAGATGGATTATGAAATATGGACAATTTTCCTAAACCGTCGGGATATCCGGAGTTGAAAATTATCCAACGACATAAAATCCGGAGTTTATTTACATTAAAATCATATACAGAAAACCGGACTTTGAAAAACTGACTTGATAAGCGGAGTGACGTGAAAGCGGAGTGTCGGGATAACGAGGTCCGACTGTATTTGTATCACAATTATACAAGTCTGCTTACCTAGTCTCGAAACTGAATTATTTTTTGTGCATTAAGTTAAGTAATTAAAGTACAAATTCGTACTTTTCACAAAGTACCAATTTTCTCAAAAATTGTTTGCACTCATTGGCTTACATGGGGGACGGTAAAAATAGACTGCCTCCCCGCCTAAATATTTGAAAATATTAAAGATATATATCTCGGAATGCTAAAATACATGGCCGCAGGCAAAAAAGAAAAAAAAGTGTACGGAAGGGCCATATTTTGAAACAGATATGCTATTAATATATTAAGCAAAAATAATTTGAAATTTGATTTTCATTTGCAATACAGATATGCTATGTCCCATAGACTAGTCCGCATTTTTAAAAAAACGGATTTTAAACCTAAAATAGGTTTTTTTTTTTTTTTTTTTTTTTTTTTTTTTTTTTTTTGTCAGAGTGCATCGTGCAAGACAATATTGAAACATATCAAGTTAAAAAGGAAAATAAAAATTTGCAGTTAAAAAAATATTATATATTCAAAAATAAGTTTCTAACAATATTTTTAAAAATAAGGAACCGAAATTCTATTTTTATTATTATTGTCAGGAGACTGTGTTCTCCCGAGCTCCTCATTTAAGATAAATTTAAAATACACGAACGTTAAAAAAAAAAAAAAAAAAAAAACACAATTTAAAAAGTTTTCTACAAGAGAGTCCTCCCCTGACGAAAAGTCTTTACATCAGTTTTCTGCTAGCACTTAATTAATCTATAGTCACTTGGAAGAATAAATTCTTTTTTCAATTAGATCTAAATAAAAATTAATTAATTACCAAAATCTAGAAAGGGGCAATGGTCCCCAATGCCTCTCATCTTCAGGCGATTATGCTTAAAGTGGGTACCAAATAGGCATCCCCCCTCCCTCTTTAATACTGGCGTAACATGGATTTTGTTGGGGTAACAATTATCTAAAGCCCCTAAAAAATATTCTTCCTGGCAATCATTCTCTCTGCTCTTTTCCGAATATGCCACGTCACTGCCTTTTAATGAAAATCTTGCGTGCGCACATGATTGTATATTATTTTACAATTTGATAAGGAAAAATACGGAATGAAACAGTCCAAAATTTTGCTGGAATTATAAATTAATAATTCTTCTTTTATTAAAAGTTAAGATTTAAATATGAAAATTCAATACAAAACTGATTCTAAAACGCATCGTGAAAGTATTATAACGTGCCAGCCAATCAGAAAGCTCGTTTGTTTACTGCTGTTTTGGCGGGCAACGGACATTTTTTTTTTAACGGCGCGAAGCTGAATTAAAGTAGTCCAGCAGTAAAGTAAATTTGCTTGGTGTATAAAAGTTTCTGTTTTATTTATCTACAAGATGCTTCATTGCCCGCTGATAACAACTTTTAATGATTTGAAATCTCTCCATTTGTGAATCATCGTTCGTCATGTAAATCGTTGTCGCTGAGTCATTAAAATGCGTTATAAATTTAGAAGAAATGCTGACAAGGTGACAAGTATTACTTTCTTTTGGAAAAAGACATGTATCTATAGCTTGCCTTCTTTGAATGCCAGATGCCAGACGAAACTTTATTACAATTTGTAAAGGCAAATATGCTGCTTATTCCGAATAGTATTAATTCGTCTTATTTGAATTATTTTTGTGCGATTGTGAAAACATTTTTTTCATGCGGAATACAGAAAGTTCAATATGAAAGGATAAAATAATACATAAAATCTAATGATTAAACAATAGCATTTAATCATTATTGCCGAAACGTCAGTGAAGGCTTACTGTGGAGACACGAAAAGTTTTGGTTTCCGTTAGTCTGTCTGTCTGTTCCGCGATAACTGCCGTAAAAAGCATCCGATTATCTTAAAATTAAGGATGCATGTTGGTGAAATCCCCGGATTTAGCTGTATAGTTTTTGGTTAAATTTGGTTCATTCGTTCGGAATATATAGAACTTTTTATTTTGCGACTTAATGCTTTCCTATAGGAATTCAGACGATTTTTCCATTTTTATTTGTTGAAAAGAAATGGCTCATATGATTGAAGGATTTAAATGCTAAATTAAGGATGATGAAATTTCCTAATTAGAACCATACATTATTCATATTAGTTTGAAATTTTGTGTATACATTTGTCAGAGTTTTTAAATTCGGTGTATAACTTTTATGGAGGGATTTTATATATGTGTTTCAATAACATAAAATAATTTTTTTAATATAAATTTTCTTTTTAAGCTCATATTTAATTGTTTTTATTATCTTTTAACTGTTACCTAGCAGCGAACTACACCTAAAAATATCGTAAATGTGAAAGTATTTGTAATTGTTTGAAGTTAAATCAAAGTCAAAAGGGACGAATTAATGCCTTTGTGTCTTTACATATAGATGGAATTTACCACAGAAATAAAGAAAGACTATGTTCTATTTATTTTGTTCAAATATTTTTCTTTTAAATTAAGAAGTTCATTATTTTTATAAAGAATAAATCGACATTTGCTATGAAATTTAACAATCTTTTTTTTTTTTTTTTTTTTTTTTTTTTTTTTTTTTTTTGCCGTTGCCACGAAAATTCAATCCCGGAATAAAAATGTATCCTAAACAGTTAATTTTGATTTGAAAGATTTTTATGTGCGAGAGGAAAATGAAATAAAAAATAGACATGAATACGCCTTCATATTAGAAATAAAGTGAAAATACGAAAAGAAGGTGAATTTGATCTCATATATCAAAAATAAAACAAATACGCTTTGAGGTTGAAATAAAAGGGGCTTGTGTTATGATATTAATTCTTATTATTAAAAAAAAAATGTTACTAATATCTCATGGTTTATCGTCTGCACACAGCTAACAGAAATGTTAATTCTTAATCGAAAATTCCAATGAGAAAAAAACAACTTTTGAAAAGCAAATATATAGTAAATATCAAAATTATGTACCGAAAAATTATCGTTGTCGAAAATGACGTCATTGTATCGGGAAATAAATATTTTCATTCTTAAAAACCAAGCATTAACTAGATTGCCTGAAAAAATGTTTTTTGACGGGTGTTACTTCTTAATGCCGCCTCATTTCAGAAAATATGAATGAAAATTATTTTATTTTTAAAGGAAATTACATTTTCATTCATAAAACCTAAACGTTTAATATAATTGCGTCAATGTAAATCATCTTCTGTGTTACCAGTATTGAAAAATAAGGTTCGGAAGTGTAAAAATAAATCTAAGATTTGCGCTAACCATTAGCGCAATCAATAAAAAGTTACGTATGTAAATTAATAAGACCACGGGGGTTCAGGGGGCTCCGCCCCCTGAAGAAATCTACTTTGTTATTTAAAAAATATACCAGAATTAACAGCTCATGAAAATTTTGAAATATCCTTCCATAATGTTTTTAATTTAATGCTTCTAATGTCTGAAAACTTCGTATTTTTTATTGTTATAAATAATTACATAATTTGAAAACTTTAAATTGCGGTTTGCAGGAAACTGAATATTACCAAAGTGAGTCTAAAAACAATGACTTGCAGAGCTGACGTTGAGGCTCGGGATCTGCAGATTTACTAGTAGAAATATTTCCTACATGCATTTAAAACATGCTTCAATTTCGATCCCCCCCCCCCAAGCTTTTTTTTCTTCTATGCGTTTTAATATATATATATATATTTTAATGATTTATAATTGTAACATTATATGCAGGGAGATAAGGCGGAAAACTGCTTAAAAATTCAATTTAATAGATTTCAAAATCTTTGAAAAGAAGTTATAAAGGCTTTTTGTTTTCATTGCCGAAACGTCAGTGAAGGCTTACTGTGGAGATACGAAAAGTTTTGGTTTCCGTTAGTCTGTCTGTTAGTCTGTCTGTTAGTCTGTCTGTCTGTTCCGCGATAACTGCCGCAAAAAGCATCCGATTAGCTTGAAATTAAGTGGGTATGTTGGTGAAGTACCCGGATTTAGCTGTATAGTTTTTTGTTATATTTGATTCATTCGTTCGGAAAATATAGAATATTTTATTTTGCGCAATAATGCTTTCCTATAGCAATTCAGACGATTTTTCCATTTTCATTTGTTGATAGGAAATGGCTAATATGATTGAAGGATTTAAATGGTAAATTATGGATGATGAAATTTCCTAATTAGAAACATACATTATTCATATTAGTTTGAAATTTTGCGTATACATTTGTCAGAGTTTTTTTTTCGGTGTATAACATATGGAGGGAGTTTATATGTTTGTTCCAATAATATAAAATATTTTCTTTTACAAATTTAATTAAAATAAATGCCCATATTTCATTGTTTTAATTTTCTTTTAATTGTTACCTAGCAACGAAATTACACCTAAAAATATCGTAAATGTGAAAGTGTGTGTAATTCTTTGAAGTCAAATCAACGTCAAAAAAGATGAATTAATTAATGCCTTTGTGTCTTTACATATAGATGGAATTTACCCCAGAAATAAAGACAGGTTGTGTTCTATTTATTTTGTCCAAATGTTTTTCTTTTAAATTAAAAAGCTCATTATTTTCATAAGGAATAAATTGACATTTTGCTATAAAATATCTTTTTATTTACCGTTGCCAAGGAAATCAGATCGCGGAATAATAATTTATCCTAAACAGTTAATTTTGATTTCAAAAATTTTCATGTTCAAGAGGAAAATGAAATAAAAAATAGGCATGAATACGTCTTCATATTGGAAATTAATTCGAATGTACGAAAAGAAAGTGAATTTGACCTCATATATCAAAACTAAAACGAATACGCTTTGAGGTTGAAATAAAAGGGCCTTGTGTTATGATATTAATTCTGATTATTAAAAAAAAAAATTGCCAATATCTCACGTTTTATCGTCTGCACGGCCTACAGAAATGTTTAATTTTTAATCGAAAATTTCAATGAGAAAAAAAATCTTTTGAAAAGCAAATTGATAGTAAATGTCAAAATTATGCACCGCAAAATGATCTATGTCGAAAATGACGTCACTGTATCGGGAAATAAATATTTTCATTCTTAAAAACCAAACATTAACTAGATTGCCTGAAAAAAAATTTTTTGACAAGTGTTACTTCTTAATGCAGCCTCATTTCAGAAAATATCAATGAAAAGTATTTTATTTTTAAAAGTAAATTACATTTTCATTCATAAAACCTAAACTTTTAATATAATAGCCTCAATGTAAATCATTTTCTGTCCACCGGTACTGAAAAATAAGGCTCGGAAGTGTAAAAAGAAATCTAAGATTTACAATAACCATTATCGCAATCATAATAAAAAGTTACATATGTAAATTTAATGAGACCATGGGAGGGTCTACTTTATTATCTAAAAAAATACCAGAATTAGTAGCTCATGAAATTTTCAAAATATCCTTACATAACAACGTTTTCAATTTAACGCTTCTAATGTCTGAAAACTTCGTATTTTTTTATTCTTATAAATAATTACGTAATTCGAGAAATTTAAATTGCGTTTTGCAGGAAATTGAATATTACAAAATTGTGTTTAAAAAAAGACTTGCAGAGCTGACGTTGAGGCTCCTGATCTGCAGATTTACTAGTACTATTGTGAAAGTGTACTTTCATCAAACTACCTTTTAGATATTAAA
The DNA here is from genome assembly GCA_963932465.1 of Maratus speciosus. NCBI lineage: Eukaryota > Metazoa > Arthropoda > Arachnida > Araneae > Salticidae > Maratus > Maratus speciosus. Next base: position 61,717,378 of record OZ010789.1, read on the forward strand.
TTTTTTGGATATTACCAGCCAAGGTAAGTGATAGGTGATTTGTGTAGAATGATAATCTGCAATTTAGAGGACTTTTTTTCGGACAGTATCGAACGTTCTTTGTATGTTTAATATTATTTATTTAATATTTAAATTATTTTTATCACATTAATTTGAATTTTTCATATTTGTGCCTTTTTCATCCAATAAAAATTTTTTTGTGTGAAAAGATTTGTTTGTTCATTTGTGATGATTTTGATGATTGAATCAAGCAGGACGGTCGTTCTGCCAAGCCAAGCTGAAAAAAAATGCTAACCCCGCCAAACAAACAAACGCCAAGAATAAGGCAAGAGACCGTAACTGCTTATTATACTGATGACAACTTCTCCATGTTAAATGAACGAAATATGCCAGCGTAAAATTTCCCATATCAAAAGAAGCAATCATCGCAGAAAAATAAAACCAACACTAGAAGGACCTAATAAAGAAGATCTTCAATTTGAGATCAAATGCATCCTCATAAATTAACTATAAACAGAGATATAGATTTTTTAAAATAACGTCGAGATACTGAAAATGACAGATTTCTTTTCTTCGTCACAACTTTTGTTTAAATCGAGGTAGAGACTTAAATAATGGACAGAAAAAAGTAAGGATTGAATTTTTGGATAGATATTTACTCAATCTACGTGCTTTTATAAAATTCAGCTTTAAAAACATTAATTTTCTATTCATAATTAGCGAAAAACTGTTAATTAGTTCTAAAGTTTACAAATTATGCCAAATAGCGATAAACCCGCCAAAATATTTTAGAAATCTTATACTTTTCTTTTATATTATCCTTTTGCATTGATTTCATCGAAGATAACTATGGCTGAGATTCAGATAGATTTTTCGCTGTTAGCGAAATGAGTTTGACCAATCAGAAGCCTGCAAGTTTGAGAATATTTGCTGTTTGTGGATTCCGGCCTATGTCATGAAAGTTTTGAGTCATTTTTTTTGTGCCGTGTATGAAGTGCAATATTTGTAGAAATGTAGGCTAGGATCCAGATAGATTTTTCGCTGTTAGCGAAACGAGAATCGCCAATCAATAGCCTGCATTTCTGCAAACAGCGAAAAGTTCACAAAAATGCAGGCTTCTGATTGATGAATCTCGTTTCTCTGACAGTCAAAAATCTATCTAGATTGCGCACAATGGAGGATATTCCAAATATGGGTTCGAGGCTGAAAAAGTCACGTGATACCGGTAATTTATCGAAGGAACTTCTATCTGATAAGAAGGGAAGATACTACTACTTTGCCTCATGAACCGTTTCATTGGCTAGCGGGGATTTACATTACACGTCTACGGAGCCTTCCCTTCTTTACGATAGAAGTTTTTACCTTGACCACGTGATCAAAATGTAGATGGAATATCCTCCATTATGTTGAACACAATTTTGCATTTCCACATCCAGGTAGGGTATTAATTGTCATAACAACAATACATATTCGAAACTATTTAAGGCACTGATTCTGAACTCCTTTGCTATACCTTTCAATATTAAAGAAGTTGTTGTTTCCATAGTAACAGTACTTTTCTGTATTGCTTTCTCTAAAACACAAATATAGAAATTTAACAAAGAGCGCTCAGAATCAACACCATAACAGAGAGCCTTCATACATAAGAGTGGTGATATATGCACAGGAAGCATGCTCATTTCAAGTTTTTGCAGAAAGTATGGCTACAGCGTCTAGAATACCTTGTGTGGAAATATGCTATCCAAACAACGCTAAAAATTTGTATCCCTTAAATGTGCGACGATACTGCTAAAATCCCAAGTATCGATCACAGCGACATCTGCGGGATTTAGCATTGCATTGTATAGACTAGCAATATCTTGCAGTTTGAGAAAATATCCTGCAGATGTGATCTGTATATTTCAGCAGCATCATTGCACAGTTAAGGGATACAATATTTTAGCACTTTTTAAAGTATTACAGGGATAGCCAATTTCCACACTATATATACAGCGCCTAGAAGATACAGTGTGGAAAACGGCTAAAAAATAGTGCTGAAAAATTGAATCCCATAAATGTACAACGATGCTGAATAACAAGATGTCGATAGTAGCGCCATCGTAGTGATTTAAAAAGGATAGTCATTCTAAAAGAGACTCTTTTACCTATTTCACGTCATTCCTTAACTAAATTAGCTTATAACAGACCAAAATACCTTATATTTATAGTTTCCGATATTTAATATTCTATAATTTTTGAAAACTCAGTGTTTATATTGAAAAGAGTTACGAGATGGCACTCGTATCAGCATATTGCCGCTGAGCATTGTTGGAGATTTATGGGATACAAGTTTTTAGCATTTTTTAAAACATTATAGGGATAGCCGTTTTCCACACTGTATCTTCTAGGCGCTATACTATAGCTACGTTATAGGCCTAGATTATATGTTGTAGAAATCGACTATCCCAGCAATACTTAAAAAAGCGCGGAAATAGTGAATCCCTTAAATGTACAACGATGTTGAATTCCAAACAGCCATTTACAGCGACATCTGCAGGATATTTTTTAAAGAAGAAAGAGACACGTGTAATGCACCGCTATAGCGTCTAGAATACATACTGTGGAATTTTGCTATCCAAGCAGCGCTAAAAAGTTGTATCCCTTAAATGTGAACTGGCGCTGAAATCCAGGGAGCTGATCGCAGCAACATCTGTGATAAACTTTCAATGTAAACATCGTAATATTATAGCGGGCTTGACGCCAAGCACACAGGTCAGATGTATGTTAATAAAATGTAAAAAAAAAAAAAAAAAAACGCTACAGCGTCTAGACCAAATTATAGCGCCTAGAATATATAGTGGGGAAATTGGCTATCCCTGTAATACTTAAAAAAGTGGTAAAATATTGTATCCTTAAATGTGCAACGATGCTGCTGAAATATACAAATCGCAGCGACATCTGCAGGATATTTTCTATAACTGAAAGATATTGCTAGTCTATACAATGTAATACGAAAATCCCGCAGATTTCGCTGCGATCGACACTTGGAATTTTAGCAGTATCGTCGATCATTTACGGGATACAAATTTTTAGCGTTGTTTAATAAAATATTTCCACACTAGGTATTCTAGACGCTGTTACCAAATCGTCATGAAGTTTTAGGAAATATCCTGCAGATATCGCTGTGATCGACTCATTGGATTTCAGCATCATTTGAAATTTAAGAGATCCAATATATTAGCACTTTTTAAAGTATTACTGGGATAGCCGATTTCCACATTATATATTCTAGGCGCTGTAGCACCGTGGTAGCCTGTCTTTTTCGTTTACCTCGGAGTAGATATAGATGAAGTCATTTGTAGCTGTTCCTAAACTGTGGCCAACAACATATAAGGCCAGTTCATAACGTCACACGGAGTTGATTATCTGTACACGGCAATGGACACAAAAAAATCGACTCGCAGCTTTGTACTAATCATCGTGTAAAGATGATCCAACTCTGAGACTAACGAAAAAGTCAGGATACCGCGGTGGGTCCGATTCTTCTTTTTTTACAGGCCGCTGGAGTCACGTGATGCTCGAATGCACCAAAGAAGGTGCGTGAAAAGAGCATCACGTGACTCCAGCGGTTTGTAAAAAAAGAAGAATCGGACCCAACGCGGTAGCCTGTCTTTTTCGTTAGCCTCGATCCAACTGCATGTGACTTTTAAACATCATGAACTGGCCTATTATGTCATTGGTCGCGCTAACACCCTCCCTCCTGCGCCCACCGTATATAGCGGCATCTTGTACTGGAGACTGCTAAATGGGCTGCTATCCGTCAAATTCAAGAGAGAAAAGGGCAGAAGAGAGGGAAATAACTCTTTTTTTTGGTAACTAGTTTTCCACACGGGAAAATTGACATGTCTGTTCCTCTCCTTTCATAACTTCATGGTGGTGAAATACGCCAAAGCATCCTAAATATCTGAGAAAGTCTTGACTCGCGTTACGAAAACATCACACAAAGCAGGCAGAGCAAAGAAACAAAATCATTCATCGGCTCGTGAATATGAACGAGCCAATGAATGATTTTTCTTCTTTGTTTTGCCTGCTTTGTGTGACGTTTTTCTGACACGTGTCAAGGCTTTCTCCAATATTTAAAGGGCATTGAATAGGCCGGGATCAAGATAGATATTTCGCTATTAGCGGGATGGGATTGATCAATCAGACGTCTGCATTTTTCCGAACTTTTTGATGTTTGCAGTAAACACCGAAAAGCCTGCAAGGATGAAGGCTACTAATTGGTCAATGTAATTTTACTAACAGAGAAAAATTTATCTGGATCACGGACATTAACTTTGGTTGGTTAAAACAATTTTGAATAAAATCAAATCAGGAAGCCAATGTTTGTTAACTTTTCTGGTTAGTTTAATTGAAATCTTCCTCGTCTATTACTGAAAACTGAGTTACCGTACTTTGGACAAAAAATTGAATATGAGTACACGACTTGTGCATATGTCACCACTCTAACACAGTGTTGCCAGATGGGCTACTTTTTTTTAACTCAGATACTTGATTGGTACCACTTTTTTGAAATTGTAAAATGTGCCTTATTTAATGACATATTAATTAAGGCGAAAACAATGGGAATTTTACCGTTTATACTAAGTGCTGGCAATCAAGAAATGTGAATTAAAAAAAAGTAGCCCACTGGCAACACTGCTCTAACATATAAATGTTCTGTGTTATGACCATGATTCTAAGTGCAGTTGGTTAAATTTGAGTATCTGGGCATTAGAGAAAGCAATAGTGGCCCACTGTGGCTGAGTGGATAAGACACAATGCCGCTAATCGCTTGAGAGCGTAGGTGGAAGCAGATACGAATCCCGCCGTGATCCGCATGTGATATGATGTATGTGTTCAGTAAATCAAACAAACAAACAAGCAAGCAATAGTGAAAGGTACAGTTGGCATGGAAACAACGACTTCTTTAATTCGTATAGAAAATTAATGAATAGTAGTAAATGACTCAAGTTTAAAATGTAGGCAAATGGTCTGGAAATATCAATGGCTCCCATCTAGTATTTCACAAAATTAATTTAATAGATTCACATGATGTATAACTTGATGCAACTCTTAACTAATGAAAATTCTGCAACAAGACTTATGTAGGTAGATCTTTTGAATGAATAATTCAGAATTCTGAGAACAAAACGAAGTTCTTAAGGCTCTTCCTCACACCCCCCTCAAAATAGGAAATACGATAGAAAGATTTAAGAATTTGGATAGCTTCAATATGTCTGTGATCTTTTGTCAGAGTTCAGAAAAAGAGTCTGGGCATAAAAAAAAACAAATTTAACGAACGATAAGACTATAGATTTCAGGCAATTTTTAACCGAAAAATATTTAATTCTAATGTATATCCGGCTTTAATAATATAGTATTAAAGATAATCAATTTAGGGGAAATTTTATAGTAAATTAATATCCTCACATTTATGCAAATAGGTATGTATAAACAGGCTTGGGTAAAATTACATATTTATTCTTTCTTCTCTATAACACGATCTAAATGAAGATGAAGTTATATGTACAGTTTATATCTTTAAATTTTTAGATATTTTTTATCAAAAATGTTCCTTTATTATGTCTAGAATTGCTAGATTTACAGATCTTCGATTCTTTAGATGCCAATGTGTCTGTGATCTTTTGTCAGAGTTCAGAAAAAGAGTCTGGGCATAAAAAAAAAAAAACAAATTTAACGAACGATAAGACTATAGATTTCAGGCAATTTTTAACCGAAAAATATTTAATTCTAATGTATATGCGGCTTTAATAATAGAGTATAAAAGATAATCAATTTAGGGGAAATTTTATAGTAAATTAATATCCTCACATTTATGCAAATAGGTATGTATAAACAGACTTGAGTGAAATTACATATTTATTCTTTCTTCTCTATAACACGATCTAAATGAAGATGAAGTTATATGTACAGTTTATATCTTTAAATTTTTAGATATTTTTTATCAAAAATGTTCCTTTATTATGTCTAGAATTGCTAGATTTACAGATCTTCGATTCTTTAGATGCCTGCAGGTTTTCATTCTCGGATTAACCGTAGGTATTTGTAAAGGTAAATTTATTTTGCAAAATCGTCAGCAAAAAAAGTTAGAAAAAACAATTAACTGACAGACTAACTGTAAATATATATTTTATTTCGACTCTGTTTTTTACTAAATTTTCATCTTTCGTAGAAAATTTTAAGGAGATATAAATTGAGAAAGACTGATACTTTGAAAGAAGAAATTGACTTTCCTTACTTTTAAATTATTAATCACTATAAAAAATGAATGATAGGTAAACAAAATGTATAATATTGTGTTTGCTCCCTGCTTATAAAGGCTATACAAGGACTAATTTTAATTTGAGCTAGTAGAATTATTTCAGTTATATATAAATTTGTTTTAAAAAAAGAACTGATATCTACTAAAAAACAACTTTTCAAAAGTAAAAAATAAGCCAAGCAAAAAAAAAAGAAAAGAAAAGAAAAAAGGTGAAAGTTGTGGCTAAAAAATAGTGTGATATCAAATTTCCAAGCTTATATTGCGGTACTTATTTAACATTTTTTGATAAAAATTTATCATATGTAAGTCGAGTACCTAAGTATGCGTTGATAGAAAGCTTTTTCTCCTTTACTAAATGCATCATAACGTGTTTCTGAAAATTAATTTTTTTTAAATTATGCATGATGGGCTTGGCGGCCATCTTTCCATATTTTACACAAATTTCTAAGCACTCAAGCTCGTAACATATTTGCATTATTAAGAATTTCGAACTTATAGTTTTAGCTACAGACAGATAAATTAAGAAAGTTTTTTATTTTGAAAAAACAAATTGATTTTTACTGCTTTAACTAATTAATTAATCCCCCTCCGAAAAAAGAGAATCATAAGATGAAACCTGAAGTTACTTCAGCTTTATTTTTAGACACAAATTTTTAGGCACTCATTTCCATAAATTAAAAGAATAAAATGTTTGCTTTAGTAACAATTTCGAACTTCCAATCTTAACAATGAACTTGTGTGCTTAGAAATTTGTGTAAAATATGGAAAGATGGCCGCCAAGCCCATCATGCATAATTTAAAAAAAATTAATTTTCAGAAACACGTTATGATGTATTTAGTAAAGGAGAAAAAGCTTTCTATCAACGCATACTTAGGTACTCGACTTACATATGATAAATTTTTATCAAAAAATGTTAAATAAGTACCGCAATATAAGCTTGGAAATTTGATATCACACTATTTTTTAGCCACAACTTTCACCTTTTTTCTTTTCTTTTCTTTTTTTTTTTGCTTGGCTTATTTTTTACTTTTGAAAAGTTGTTTTTTAGTAGATATAATTTTCAGTACTAATGAATATATTTAAAAAATCTAATGATATTGCGTAAGATTTTTCTTTGCAATTTCAGTTTACTTTATATTATTGATATAATTGCACTTATGATTTTTCATTTTAAGTGGCAAGAGTATCATTTAACTCTTTCACAGAATATATATTATGGAAATGTTTTTTTTATGTATATTAAAAAATTTAAATGTATGAAAAATGTTATCAATATTTTTTCGCTTCATACAGTGGATATAAATATATGAAAAAAAAATCATGAAAGCATAAGAATAAAAATTTTCATGAATTTCAGAATAGTTTATAAGTTTCAGTTTTCCAATATGAAATAAATCTCCCCTATATTATTCAACTGAATGACTATACTATTTTTTATTTATTTATTTTTAATAATCTTTATGAAAACTTGTTTAAAAATAAAAAGCTACTTATGTATTTACTGTGTTACATAACATATTAGCCCGGGAGGATTAACGCCGGGCCTGACAGACCCATAGTACGTATGGTTTTTACAATTGTCACGTAATCTTCAACTTATTTTATCGCAGAATTTGTAACAATTGTCTGCGACTAAATAAGGTGACGAATATTATTTGTATTTATTGGTGACAAAGTAAAAACCATTCTTACTCTTGGTATGCGCGCGTTCCCCGGGGTTGAATTTTAAAACGAAGCCATATTTATAAGATACTTTAAGCAAATGATAAAATCTGTATAATTAATGCAATATGTGCTAAAATTATATTTAAAAAATCAAGTTGAATATCATACGGAAAAATGAAAAAAATATGAGAAAAAAAATTGTATGGGGTAATTGTAAGACCCATTTTCTGCCCATGACAGGGGAAGATACTTTTCTAATGATTTAGTACTGTGTGATAGGTGAATTATAATTTCGCTGATATTTAACATTTTGTGAAAGAACGTGCTTTGAAGATCATTCTTATGATTATGTTTGCTCCGTGTACGTATATATTTTTTCACATTATTCCATTTTTTTAAAATTCATGGTTAAATAAATTATTTTTATTACGATGTTTATAGCGGGGAAATATTTTTGAAAGTTTCTTTTCACCTCAAAGATTTTTTTTTTAAATCTGAATGTAAAAAAAGGGTACTTTTCGGTACCTTTGTATGTACTATGTATATACATATATGTATATACATATATGTATACATATACATACATATTGCATTTATATATATGTGTGTATGTATATATACAATATATATATATGTATCTACATAACACTGGCGCCCGGCTAACCGAAAAGTACCAAAAAAATCATGAAAATTAATAATAAAAATAAACTAATTCAAAAGATAATGAAATAGGATTTTAAGTCTATTTTTTATGTTTGTGTTTGATAATGTAACATCTCGACGCATGTTATCTTTGTTGCATTTAAATTTTGTCTTTATATGATAAATATATATATATATATAAATGCACATTGTGATGCTACAAATTAAATAGAGTAACTTATCATGTACTAATTAATTGGTTGGTTTGCATGCATGGATATTTAGATTCACGTGATTTAAAGTAATTTGCAGAATATTATTGATTAATGTCAACCGCTGGACCTAGAATTTATTTAGATCATCATTGCTACCCTGTCACAAAAAACTTTTTATTTATTTAGGATGCGCATAAAAATGAATATATAGCAAAACCTCTGAATAGCGGACGATTCGGGAGCACGTAATTAATCCACTATTTGTTGGTATCGCTATATAGAGTAAAATTAACTGGTTCTATGATTTTTTCTTCATCGTTTTTCTTTTTACTCTAGACTGTTTAAAAATTCTTGTACAATATATACGTAGGCTGCTTAGCAAATTTTAACATACAGTAAATTCTGTCTAAGGTGGAATCGATCGGGACCGAGAAAATTTTCCGCAGTAGACAATATTCCGATTTAGACAAATTTTACTCTATGTCTATGGATTCGCAGGGACCTGAAAATCTTTCCGAGTTAGACAGATTTCCGTCTTACACAGAGTCCGCCTTACAGAGAGTTTACTGTATTTGAACATTTTTCCAAAATTCTTTCTTTTTCTTTTCTCGCTTAAAGAGAAAAAAGGAGTTCATAACACCAGCCTGTTTTTTTTTTTTTTTTTTTTAGATGTTAATATTTGTATGACAAATTTAAAACATTCTGAGAAAGAAAAAACTTTAATTTATTATTAATACTGCTGGGCAACATATAACAATGATATGTTCCCGCACCATGTTGGTTAAATCAAAGTAAAATTGCGTAATTTGTTATTTCTGTTTGTATAAATATTTTTTATAAAATATAATTATGAGTGTAAAATTATAATGTTTATATATTTAAGTAAAATAGGAGTGTAAGTTCATACAAAAATTATTAAGTTGATTTTAAATATTAAATATATATTTTTAAAAATTGTTGTATTGTAAAATGAATGTATAATGTTGAATAGAGTTCGGATCTCAGATAACAACAATAGCCAGACGCCATGGTGTCGTTTTAGGACAAGCCAATGGAAAGTGGTGTATAATTAGAAATCGTAAAATAATAAAAATGTTGCAATAAATTTATGGCCTTAACAAAAGTGTTGGGATAAATTTATGGCTTTTCAGACCACCCAAACTTTAAGGCAGATAATAATATTAAAGTATATGTAAGGGGCCATTTGCAGACTGTTACCTAATAGACCTATCGAAGGATAATGCAAAATCTTCTCACATCCAATAAGAGTGGACTAGACAAAAATAGTTCCACCCACTGCAGGAGTTGGTGTGCAAGAAGAATAAGGTTTGAAAAAGAGAGTCTGAAAAAAGATGTAGAGGACGCAGGAGCTCTCCTGAAAGCCCGTGCAATGAATCCTGAAAGCCCTAGTAATGCCCAGGCGAGATGGACATATCGGAGTGAGCCTAAGCAAGCCTAATTGAGGATGTCTTCCTGATGTTAAAATAAAGTGGATTGTTCTACTGAGATCCGTAGCTATGCATCCTGTCATCCCGATATCGCCGCTCTGATACGAAGCGAATTCCTGATGACATAAGGATGTGATCCTTAGCAACGCGACAACTCTGAATTTGATGAATAAAGGCCACCATCCCGTATATGAAAAAAAGGTACCGCCTTAAACTTTTTCTTTTACCACATAAAATCATATGAAAAATTATAAATATCCTTTTCTGATATTTTATGGTAGAGGGTAATCTGAGATCCGACAAAACCAATAATTAAATATAATTAAGGTAATTTAAAAATGAAAGAGAATTATTTTGTTAGCAAAAAGAAAAATATATAATAATAAGATTAAATGAAAATATGGTCTTTTTTTTAAAGATTAAATATACTTAAAATAATGAGAAGCAAACAAAGGCGTTGCTTTCTTTTTTTTTTAAATAATATTATCTATTTCTGTATATAGTTGTGTTCAATGTAAATAAAATATTTAATCAAGTTTTAAAAAGTTTCTGTAATTATTTAATTGATAATGTTTAAGGTGTGTCAATTTATTTTTACAGCTTAAATTTTAGTTTAATTCATAAGTGGAAGAGTTCGTCTAAATAATTCACAACGCAAACTCTAAATTTTATTCGTAATTATTTAAATTTAATAATTACATTTTGACGCGAATTATAATTTAATTTTATTAATGCTTCGCGTTGCTCTTCTACTAGAATTTATGTAATTACGATCACTTATATTATTTGAATTTATCTAAGGTATATAAAATTATATACCAATTTACTATGAGGTTGCTTGGATGATTTGGACCAATTAACAATTTTGGATGTAAATTAAATAGAAAATAAACAGGTGTAATTATCTGTCCAGCAAATACTATTATTATTGAATTATTTTATTTAAACGTTAAAATATTTCAAAGCACACTTCAAGAAAGCAAACTTGTACTTTCTACTAAGAAAATAAACAAAATAGTACAAGATAGTACTTTATATCAATTTTAATTTGGTTTCTTTCTCAATGTAGTTAACAATATGCCAATCATGTGGATAAGAAATGGCTTTTGCGACTGCCATTGCTTGTGTGATTGCAAACACTCCAAACACCGTTGGGGAGCAGAAATGAAGGATTTCTGTTTCCAGTTATATTTACTATGCTATTTATCGTTTAAAAAGTGTCAAACAGACATGCTGTCCATGTTTCAGCATTTCTTTATGATGACAAATAGTAAAATAATAAAAACGAAGGGAGATTAAAAAAAAAATAAAATAAAATAAAAGTAAGAGTTTCATACTCAAATTTTTTTTTTATGTTGGGATCTCATATACAACAAATTTTATGAAATCTAGTGTTATATTTTATTTAACACAGAAATTAAAAATGCAAAAAATGCTTGAACTGGGTCACTGGGAATATCTAATTTAAACGGAAAAAATTGTACAACGAAGCAGGGATGGGATTCTTTCTAAAAGAGTGAATCATTCTTCATAAATGGGAATAATTTGTTACCATAAAGCAGAGATGATTGCAGCATGGACAAACTGGGCTGTTTCTATGGGCCTTTAGCTTTACGGGCCCCCAAATTTGGTATGAAATTCCCGCAAAGCTGATATTTTAAATTTGTTTTGATCTTATACTTATTTTAATAAATATTTTGTACTTTTAGAACATGACTAGTTTAAAGAAAAGGTTATATTTATTCAAATATGTATTTGATGGTCTCGAATAGGCTTAATTTTTTTTTCTAACAGTATATGAAGGCCGTGGGGGTGGGGGGCGAATGAATACTAGGTCTCTGGACTAAAATTGATTTGAAGTTATCACTAAAAGTAATAAATATTTTTGATACCTTAGGACATATATGATATCACATAAATACATATTTAGGTGAATATATAAATATATTATCCTATTCTAAAACTACAAAATACTGATTACAATCATAATAAGGTCAAAACTGATTTAAAATATCAGCTTTATGAAAACTTCGTACCCAATTTGGGCTACCCTAAAATCAGAGGATAGAGAAGCATCCCAGTTTTCCCATGCTGCAATGAGCTCTACTTTATGGTAATAAATCAGGGTTGCAAAAAAGCCGGCTAAAATTTAAAAAAAAAACAGACCGGTGGCTTTTATTGGTTTTAACCGGCTTTTTTGGCCAAAATTGGTCTTTTTTGGCCATAATTGGCTTTTATACAATGAAGCATTGTAATTCTAAACTACACATTTTAAAGTGTTTTTAATTAGTTTTAATGCCATTTAATTGATTTAGAGTTTAATAAGTAATCCAATTTCTCAGTTATGAGGACATTAATACAGGAATAAAACTTAGATAATTTTGCTAGTGATTTGTTATCAGAATTGCAAATATGTCAGCTAAATTTTAAAAGGGCAATACCAACTGCCAATTTTTTCATTTTTCTGCTTTATAAAATTAAAGAGGACAGTGGTTACTTAGTTACATGCCTTATTACTTAAATAATTTTAAGAGCCAAGTACAATATACAAGTCTTATTTTATTTCTAGTAAACATTTAAAAGTATATATAGTCATTAATAAAAGCACCATTTCTCTCTATTAAAAACATTATGAATAGAATATACATGAATATGTTTAGCAACAAACTTTTCAAAATTTTATTTAGAGATTTTTTTTTCTTGTTTAAATGCTCTATTTTTTATACACTTATGTACCACTCTCCTCAAATATTACATCCTTTCTAATGTCTCTTTTAACATATTATAACTTAATCTCTCCATATGGACACATAAGAATATTTCCATTTTGATGTGCTACATTTTGTCTTTAATTAAATATAATTTTTAAAATGTCTAGTATATGTGGAACTATGTAATATAGAATTACAAAACACCAGTTTGGAGCCTAACTTATATTCTTTTCAGTGTTTATGTATATTTTCTTCAGACATGATGCCTTCACAGTTGCCTTCTAAAAGTTATTTATTTGACAAAATTTGACTTATTTAACAAAATTTAATAGAATTCCATTACTTCTTTTAGTAGAAAATATTTATAAGTGTACTAAAAATTAATTGATCCAAATTTAAAACAAATTAACTGTAAACCAACTTCAAAAAATAAAAAACAGCTTTTTTCAATAAAAGCCAGCTTTTTTTAAGTGGTTAAAACCAAAAAAAGCCGGAAAGCCGGCCGGCTTTTTTTGGCCTGGCTAAAAGACGGTAACCCTGTAATAAATTATTCCCATTTATAAAAAAAATGATTCAATGTGGTCAAATATGGTTGCGTGTATGGCTTAGAAAGAAAAGTGGTCAAAGATGGCTTCATATTGGCGAAAAAAGAACGGCTCAAAGAGGCCGCAATTAAGACATTTGAAATGTCTGAAATTCAGACGCAAGAAGTGTCTAAAAATTTTAAGACATTTTAAAACGTCTGAAAATCGAACACTCCTGTTTCAGACACTTAAGTGTCTGAAATTCAGACGCAAGAAGTGTCTTAAAATTTTATACATTTTAAAACGTCTGAATTTTGAACACTACGTTTCAGACACTTAAGTGTCTGAATTTCAGACATTTCAATTTACAGTGTATCTGTAATCCCTCTGGTATCCAACATCGGTAAGGGTAATCCAATCTATAGTTTCTAGTTGTTTGTCTGTTTTAGTTCACTGATAACGATACCATATTCGGTGTCATCTTAAAACACGCGTAATTATTTTGTGACTTGTAAATTTAAATATGTTGGGAACTTTTAAAGAAAGAAAAAAAACATTTTAATTCAGCATAAAAAATCACATCTCTCCTTTGGAGAGTCTAGTTTACAAGTGAATGTAGAAAACATATATAATACATTATTGATTATGAAAAACAGGAAATTAGTGCCATTTATCTTAATATTACATTATTTATATTAATGTTTATATTTATAGTCATTTAAAACAGTTTGTTAATGTTCGAAAGTCTTTAACTTTTGATTATATGATGAAATGTTTCTAATAGAATGTTTATTTAGAATTGTGCAGACACTTCTCATTTCCTTGTTTCAGATAATAACCACTTTTCATAATTGCTTTTATAAATTACATTTGACAGATGAAAAGCAATTTACTGAGTTTGATTAATTTAATGTCTTTGATTTGGAGATTACATTTCACAATAACTGACAACATAAATTACCTGAATTTTAATTTTGAAATTAAGTACCTTTTACGTGGATTCGAAAAAAGGTTTTGTTTGTCGCAGTTTCGATTGCATTTGCTTTGCAGCTCTATCACGAAGTTTTTTTTCTGTACTATTATTTCACCAGTATCACAGTCTTCCTGCTGCTCCAGCCATACCAAACCTTTTGAACAACATTCAAAAGCTTCAGAATTAGCTAATTTGTTCGTTTTCTTCGCCGACATAGTTGCCCTCTTCCTCGCTTTGATAATGTGATAGTAAAAAAAAACAGCTTCAAAAATGGGTTTTGCACACAAGGCATGTGATAGTAAAAAAATAAATAAATAAATAAATAAAATAAAAGCTTTAAAAATGTATTTCGGTTAACCAAGTGTTTCGGTTAAAAGAGTTTCGGATAAAGGAGGTTCTACTGTATTCTAATTCATTTAGATCTTGTTAGTTATCCCGTCGACCAATTTCGCCAAATTATACAAATTGACATAATTTTTATTTTACATGACGAAAGAACAAATGAATTAGTATAACATTAATAAAAATACAAATAAAATGTCGAAATAAAAATCACTTGATGACATAAACACGTGTAACTTGCTTAGAGTCAAGTGAATGTGACATTTACGATCAACCATTATTGGCATTACTTAATCTTACAATATGGCGACAGTAATTTGGTCGATGGGATAATTAACAAGTACCTTCTTTTAATAACCTGCCTCTCCCAGAAGATTCTTTACGCGGTAGTGTATTTCCCTGTGTGTAACTTGCCTAAGAACTATACCAAAAAACATTCTTGGTAATTTTGTATTAGCCGCAGTCCAGCGATCAATAGAGAAACATTTCACTCAAAAGTGAAATATGTTACGTTCAATATCGAATGATTTTATAGGTCTTTGATTCTGATTATTTCAGTGTTTAAGCACATAGTTAATTAAATATGTTTTAAACTCTTTTATCATTTATTTATTTATTTATTTATTTATTTGTGAAGCTTTAACTTCGTTTGACATTTCATTTATGGAATATTACCCGGGTACTATCATTTTTTGAATTACAGAAGAACTTCTTTTATCCGAAACTCTTTTAGCCGAAACTCTCGGTTATCCGAAATCCATTTTTAAAGCCTTTTATAAATATATATATATCACATTCCGTGTGTGCAAAATCCAATTTGAAAGCTATTTTTTCAATTCCTACTGTTAGCTCACACTCTCCCTATATTTATTTATATATTTATCTTGTTCAAATTTTCAATCGTTAATAAAATACTCATTATTCATCCTATCAAGTTGAAATATTTTTTTTAACTTGTACTGGATGACAATTGATGTTAATACAGTTTTTTCAAATATTAATTAATTAAATTTTAATTAATTAATTTTAATTTTGAATGGGAAACAAAATGGCGGCCATTGGTTATTAAAGATCAATGAAAGTATTTTCAGTAAGGTGTTACCATAGGGGGGACCCTGTTCTGTCGCCAACTTGGCGATATATCGCCAAAAGTGACACTAACTATTGCGGTATCTCTGATATTTCGCCAAATTCCCATAGAGTTCCATTGTAAACCTACTTGCTTATAGAAAATCAACAAACTGAGATATTTTAATGCAACAAAAACTAATATTAGCTTAACGGATTATATTAAATTTTCCTTTGATGGCCTAAGTAGGAATTGACTTTCAAAACAAAATTTTTATATTACTTGTTTATTATCATATTCCTAGTGTGTAAGCGGTCCTTTCAGAACTAAGAGTACATATAAGTATTTTCTATCCCTTTCTTAGAGTTCCTTTGAATTTAACTTGAGCTCCGTAAGCTGAGGAGTGGAACGAAAAAAAAACGAACAAATTAGCAATTCTGAAGCATTTGAATGTTTTGCAAAAGAATTGGCATGGCTGGAGCAGCAGAAAAACTGTGATACTGGTGAACTAATAACATTAAATAACTCCTTGATAGAACTTCAGTCGAAAGTGCGACAAACAAAACATTGTTTCAAACCTTTGTGATATATCGCTCACCCGCAAGAAAAGTGACACATCTCGACAAAAGTAAATTTTACAGGAGAGGCAAAAGAAAATTTGCATGATTTTACTGTAACATGAAATTATAGCACTTAGCTCTGCATGCAGGAATGAAAACTTGCATAAAAGCATAACACCCTTCAAAATGTAGACGTAGAATGAGGTTTGGAGGATTAGATAATTTTACCTCCCCACATAATCCACCCCTCTTTAGTGGTCACAAATGGACATAAGGCGTAATAAAGTGGTCTTCTGCATAGCTACACTTATGAAACTATTTGTGTAGAAAGACGCACCTATGAGAAACCTATTAGTGGAATGAAACGCAAAATGAATTTTTGTGAAATGTGTCGCTTTTATTACGGGTGAGCGATATGTGAAACGTACTTCATTTCAAAATTAAAATTCAGGTAATTTATTCTTGTTTCTATTGTGCTATTGCTTTATTTTTATTAAAGTTACCATAATGAAAAATATTGCATATGTTTCTTTTTAATCTTAAAATTTAAATATTCTCGATTTTCCGAAACAGGTCGGTGCCAATTACTTCGGTTAATCGAGGTTCTACTGTAATTTCGATTCCTTTAAGGTATATGACTAAGTGCGGAGACACTTTTCTAAAAAAAAATATTTAATTATGGTTTAAACTTATGTTTAGGAAGATTGTGACTTGAAACCACGAAGAAAAGAAAAAAATAGTCGATACAATGATTACGCTTATGTAAATTGAGGTTATTTGATAAATTTCAAGATTCTTTTATTTAAATATTTCCAAAAAAATTCTTATAAGAAATATATTAAATGAGATAAATTCATTCAATAACTCACAGCTACTTATAATGTGCCTGAAATCGGTATCCAATATTGGTTTCCGATCGAAAAAGAAATATCAAAACAATTGGGATTGTTCTATGAATAGCCTTTTTAAAAACGCAAATCACAACTGAGAAAAAATATTTTCAGTCTTTTTTTTTTTTTTTTAAGAAAAGGGGAGGAGGATACATAAAATTTAGAGATATTCAAAAACCTTATTTGAAAAGATAAAATAGTCAATAAATATTTATTAAACTATCCCCGAATCCATTGAGAATCATCGATAAAGTTTTCTTAGGTAAACGCATAAATGTTAAAATCGTGTCCCAGAATATTTATAAATATTCATAATATCGATTTTTTATTTGAAAGCATGTCTTTTAGAGATATATTCAGAAAAATGCAGAACCAGTCGTTTATCAAAACCTGCCATGAACACAATGAATTCATTTTGGTAGAATTTGTACAACTTTTATAAATGTTTTTTTGGGAATTTTCAGGCTTAAAAGTGACAAAGGTTTAAGTTCTAAGACATGATCTACTTTATTTCTTTCGAGAACTCTATTTTTGTTGGAGTCTCTATATCTAAATGAAAATAAACGCAACGAAATGCAAAATACCCTTGCAGTTGGATAAATTAGCGAATGATAAGAAGTTTAAGGAATCGATAAGAAGCAAAATAATACAGTTATTTTATTCAATAACATGTATTGTGTTAATATTGGTTCCAAGTGCACACATTTAATTTTTTTAGCGTTATACCAATTTTTACACACTGAATAATATCAAAATAAAAAAAATAGACAATGGGGATGTTTGAGTATTTGATATTATCTGAATAATTTATATATATATATATATATATATATATATCCAGGTTGCTTTGAAAATTAAAATAGTTTAATTTTAATACAATATTTTAATGCACAGCCGTGAAAAGGAAAACAAATCGGAAATTGTACGTCAAACGTGGCAATTGAGGTGCGTTCGTACTATAACTAGTTTTATAAATATTCAGATTTTGATGCACTAGCTGTTACACACTTATGCAAAAAAAGCTTGAATACAAAATTTATTACGATTATATATAATTAATTCAGTAATGCGAAAATAATATGACTCCATCTAAAAAAGACATAATCACCATGGCAACCTAGGCTTATTGCCTATCATGGTATATCATTTAATTAATTACGTATGACAGGATTTAATAGAATAATCATCATGGAAACCTATAATTATTACTTATCATGGGATATCATTGAATTAATTGCGTATGATAGGATTTAATAGAATGAAGAAAACTTTTATCAATATCTTTTAAGCTTTGATTTGATTTTCATAAAATTTTAAAGGACTCGACTCGACAAAATTCGGCAACGATTTTACATATTAAATTGCAAACCATTCGGTTGTGTAGTTTTTGCGCTATTGTATGCGGACCGATGGACAGACAGACGAACGGACCAGACGACGACTATTGGTGTATACAATTACGAACGCGCCTAAAAACCTACAAACTCTGTCGGAAGTCACCGTGTAACAACGTAGCTGATACTAATCTATTAAAATTAGCATCTTCCTATGAATGCTATACTTAAACGGTGCGGGTTAACTTAAAAAACAAAGAGAATATAAATCTTTTAATCGCAATTCAGAAAAATTAAAATTAAAAATCTGACACTTGATACCACAGCATAAGTCTTGTTAAGAGCCCACTTCAGTCACGTGAAGAAAGGAAATCGCTAATGTTAATCCTATGGGGGCATTATTTTCAGATTTCTCGCTTTGGTTTTAATATTTTTGATTTTTTTTTCTTTTGCATAGGATAGCTGAAGGACGATCTACAACCAGGCTAATTTTTACTTTTTCGGTTTTGGTTTCAGATTTTTTTTTTATTACTTTCATTTTTGGAACTGTTTGAACCGGTTCTGAAATTGAAACTATTCTAATATTAAAAATAAAATATAACCAAAATCGAAAAAGTAAAAACTAGCCCGGTTGTAGAATGTCCTCAGCTATCCTATGCAAAAAAAAAAAAAAAAAAAAAAAAAAAAAACATTTAAAAATATTAAAATGCAACGAAATAATGCTATCATAGATTTGACGTTAGCGCTTTTATTTTTTCCCATGACTAGTGTGGGCTCATAAATCGAAATATCAGTTATAACAGTAGCACTCACTAAGCTATCCATGGGCCGCATGCGGCCCTGCAAGTTACGCTCATAATTTAAAAAATATATAAAGCCTATATATACGGACATATATATTTTTATTATATGAATTTTTAAAGACCTCGCTATTGTTTTTTTTTATTATTATTATTTGATACGATAAAAATAAAAATAAAGATTATATCATTTGTTTTTTCAAGCAATAACCCCTATACTGGAATAGAATATTGTAAATCTTATTTATAATGTTTCATCTCACCTTCAAGAACGCCGTGCTAATAGGACTGGGCTACCCCTTTTAGCTATTCCAGCACGCAATTAATATTAAATTGTTAATAAGGATAATAAAAAGAAAAGTGCCCAGTTAAACTGATGGCATTGAGCTCACTGGCTATTCACACTAATTGTATATTATTTTCTTATTTCCAAGAATAATGCCCCTCAAAAAATAAATGAAGGGGTATTAGTCCCCGTTTCCCACCTTTATGCTTAACCAATGAACCTCCAAATCAAATGAAGGAAGCGCCATATCGGAATAAACTGGTATATCAAATTTGAAGTAAATCGAATACATCTGCATGAAAAACCCATTTATCTAAATTAGGGTGAGGGGACTAGCCCCCTTTCCCCCTTTTATACTTAACCAATAAACCTCCAAACCAAATGAAGGAAGCGCCATATCGGAATAAACTGGTATATCAAATTTGAAGTAAATCGAATAATTCTGCATGAAAAACTCATTTATCTAAATTAGGGGGGACTAGCCCACTTCCCCCTTTTACACTTAACCAATAAACCTCCAAATCTAATCACGGCAGCTCCTTAACATAATAAACCTGTATATACCAAATTTGGAGCAAATCGAATATTTCTGCATGAAAAACCCATTCATCTAAATTAAAGGGGCTCTAGCCCCCCTTTTTTTCCCTTTTTAGTTAACTAATGAACCTCTAATCTAATCAGGGAAGCTCCTTAACCTAATATACCGGTATACCAAATTTGGAGCAAATCGAACAATTCTACATGAAAAACCCATTTATCTAATTTAAGGGGGAGCTTGCCCCCTTTCCACCTCTATATATTTAAGTAATGAACTTCCAAATCTAATCAGGGAAGCTCCTTAACATAATAAACCTGTATACGAAATTTGGAGCAAATCGAATATTTCTCCATGAAAAACACATTCATCTAAATTAAAGGGGGGGACTGTCCCCCCTTTACCCCCTTTATCCTTAAACAATGAACCCCCCAAAACTAATCAGGAAAGCGTCTTATCAAAATGAACCTAGAGAAAAATTTTGAAGCAAATCGGATATTTCTATCAAGAGTTATCGCGTTACGTACGTACGTACAGACGTGGGAAAAAAAAGCAAACACCCCCTACTAACTCTTCAACAAATTATCGTAGACGGACGTTACTGGTACCAAACGATTTGAAATAAAGTCTACTTTTAAATGATGTATATAAAATTTGCTTAGGGGGCCATCTACATATTAAAACGAACCCCAACCTCTTTTTTTTTTTTCAATGGCAATACCCAATTTTAAAGAGATATTTAAAATCTTCGGTTCAAACTATGCCTAGACACCCAGTTTCAAGTCATTTTAATGATAAGTTTTTGAATTATAAACATTCAAAATTTAGTGCTTCTAATGTTAAATTACATTTTCATATTTTTATTTATATTTCCTGAAATCATGCTCCTAATGTGCTAATTTTTTGTGTAGCAATAAAACTAATGTGCCCAAACATCAATACGCTGAATTTGCAATTTTTATGATTTTATGATATGAATTATGAAATTAATATTCGAAAAAATTATGAATTGCAACGTACAATTTTTTTTATGGATTTAGATTTATTAAGTCCTGCTTTATGAAAATCCAAAATTTTCACATTTTTCTTCCAAATAGTTTTCAAATTATGCTTAAAAAACTGCAAACTGGTGGTTTAAGGGGCCGTCTATGATAGAAGTGAGTAGATATTTTGAAATTTCTTCTGCTGTCTTGTTATCTAACAAGCTTCATTGACTGCTTAAGGTGCCTTGATCAAGAAGAGGGCTCTCTCGGTTAGCAATCGAGTACCCAACTTCAATTTGGATACAGCCCTTAAAATACGCTCGTTTTAAAATAATTAATTTCTCGGAAACTTATGGTACGAATTGCATAAAAAATTGTTTTTAGGCTAATTGAAGGGTGTAGAGTTTATTTATGCTGTCAGGATTGGGTATTGTCATTGAAAAAAATGAAGTTATCGTTCGTTTTAATATGTAGAGGGCCCCTTAAGCAAATTTTATATACATCATTTAAAAGTAGACTTTACTTCCAATCGTTAAGTGCCAGTAGCTTTCTTCTACGATAATTTGTTGCGGAGTTAGTAGTGGGTGTTTACTTTTTTTTTTTCCACGACTGTACATGTACATACATACAGAGCCGGCGGGCACATAAGCTCTCAAGCTGTGATAGCCTGCGAGCTAAAAAGTAATGTTTACGCGTTAATATTTAATATGTAATAGCAGTTCAATATAATATATAAACATAAAGGCTAAGCATAAGTGAGCCCTCAAGCTCACTTATCTGCTGAGTTCTGGCTTCTACAGAAAATTTAGTGAGTGAATTTAGTTAATTTTAGTAGAGCTATACTGAGTGTTTTTTTAATTCAATAAAATTCCCAGCCTTTTGCCATTTTATGACTGCAGCTATGGAGTTTTTTTTTAACTATAGCTGTTCAATTTGGATTTTGGAGTTTTTTTTAATCGATAGAAATATCAACATTCTGCTATTTATGTCTGTAGCTATTCCACCATGCAGTTAGTCTTAAATTGTGCATGATGGTAATAACTAGTATTTACACGTTAATATTTAATATGTAATAACATTTCGCTATAATATATAAACATATGACTGTAGAAATATAAGTGAAGCCCTCAAGCTCACTTATCTAACACGTTTTGGCTGCAACAGAAAATTCAGTTAATTTTAGTAGATATTTTGCACTTTTATGACTGTATATAGTTATCGCATTTTATGATTGTTTCTATGGAGTTTTTTTTTAACCATTTGGAAAAATGGTTATTGTCCTCGTCAGGGTAGGAAATCAAAATCATATCTGAAGATTTTTATTGGTTTAATCCGCATTTTATTCGTTTTCTGATTGGTCTATACAGTAATCTGTATTTCCCTTTACTTTCAACAAAGACGGACAACAGAGTGTTGCCACTATGACAAACAGTAATAAAAACTACCAAAAAAATTAATAAATCAGAAACAAATTGAGATACAGCTTTCAAACAAATTGCATTTAAAAGTACATTTTTTTCTCTATACGACGCTATAAAAAGTAATATTGTTGGATGTTTAGAAGTTTAAGAAATAAATTTCATTTAAAATTTACCGTCAGATTTCTTGGAAATCTGACGATGGAAAAGCCTTTTCCCGAACAGCCAATGAAATGCTTGGATAATCCGTAAGTTTCAGGTGGATAATACGTACGAGTCGCAGGCGATTTCTGTCGCTTGCAATCTTTACGTATAATAACACTATTAATGTTTAATTCATGGCGTACGTAATGTATGATCAACTCCGTGCTATTTTTTATGTCTTAAATTTTAGTATTTGAAAAAATCATTTTCCAAATGGTCGTTGTAATTTGTTAAATTGTATTTTTTTTTTTTTTTTTTTTTTTTTGTAGCTATTCCATTTTTAATTGTAGCTATGGAGCTTTTTTAATTCGATTGAAATATCACATTTTTACATCTATGGCTGTAGCTGTTCCACCACGCAGTTAATATTAATTGTTTAATATTGGCAAAAACTAATATTTATGCAATCATCCTCTTTAATAAAAAGCTACGCGTTGCTGACGACAGGCATTTTCACTAATCATTGCCACAGGTTAATCTCGGAAAAGAAATTGCAGCACTTAGCTCTGCGTGCAGGAATAAAAACGTGCATAAAAGCTTAAACCCTTAAGAATGAAGACGTAGGATGAGGTTTGGAGGGTTGGGTTATTTTACCTCCCCACACAATCCACCTCTCTTTTGTGGTCACAAATGGACACATAGCGTAATAAAGGAATTTTCCGTACAACTAGGCTTATGAAACTGCTTGTGTAGCAAGACACACCTATGGCAGACCTATTAGTGGAATAAAACGCAAAATGAATTTTTGAGAGATGTGTCACTTTTCTTGTGTATGAGCGATATTTATTTAGTCTTAGGAAAAAATTTTAAACTAGGGGGGCTCGGCCCGCCAAACCCCGTTCAGGCACTGCAGTCTCTAAAAGCACGCTAATTTGATCGGCTTTAAAAAGATTTTGGAAGATTGAATTATAATTTAAAAAAAAAAAAAGCGATCTCCCTATAAACGGATTTCTATTCATTTCTCTTTGATTGGGGAATTTTACGGAAAAATCAGCTGCTGTTAAAAGATACAATGGCATTTCTAAATCATCTAATATAAAATGAATTAAGTAAACAGAGTCTTTGTCTCCCGGTATTTTTTAACAAAGCGAAAAGAAAGTCCTTTTAAATAAGACATTTTAAATATATTGTTTTTAATCTGACGTAATTTTCACCAAACTTTTCTTTCCCATTTTAATATTCACGTGAAAATGCTTTTATTAGAAATGAAATATTATTTGCGCTGTCCAAAAAAAAAAAAAAATAGTTGAAAAGTTCATCTCAAAATATCAAGTAAATGTCTCGCGCTATTTTTAAATTTATACTGTTTTGCAATATTATTTTGCGTTCATTTTATGTAATAACTGTAATGTGACGTAAATGTGATGTAATTTCTCCTATTTAAGACTTCTAACGCATGTTAATAAATTTATTATTTTACAATATCCTTTCTCTGTTAAAATTCATGTGTAATTATAGATGAAGTAATTCTCAATAAGTTCCTGCTTTTTATACGTAATTATTTAATTTTAATTTGAAAGTTTTTTTTCTGTTTATAATAGTCACGTGTAAATAAATTTTTAATTTGGAGCAAACATTATTGTTTCCGTTGTTTATACAGTTGGCAACAGGTTAAATTAGTACAATTTTCTGAAATAAGTAAAAAATATCTCTCGAAATGCTGAAAATTTGAATTTAAAATAGAAATGAAACCTCGAAAAATGAGTCAAATTAAAAAAATTAATTAATTCTGCACACCGGGAAATTATAACGTATAAAATGATCTAAAAATTATTCCGATGTATAGTTTTTGCTCCTATAAAACTTTTTTAGTGGAACGATTTTGTCCAACTTTAGCATTAAATATCTCTTAAAGTAACTCTTCGATTTGAAAACTGTCTGCATCAGCGTGTTTATCAAACATTTTTGTATAATACTACCGATTTTCATATTTTTGTATGCATTATTTTTCTTAATATTAACGAAGAAAGACCTCCGGTCACAAAAAATTGAAAACCGGCGGCGGCGATGACAGCGGTAGTTACCTTTTTTTAGAATAGAGAGATACTGGTATACAAGCAAAATTTTTCAAGGCTTTCAATATATTAAAAGAGAGAGCATATTTGCGCGAGATTCGTAGCCCGTACAGTGTTTAATTTTGAAATTGATTTTTCTAATGAAACATGTTTAAAACCAGGGGCAACGCCAGGTATTTCAGGTAGTACACTGTAAAAAAAATTCTGCCAGTTTTCCGGTAGGAATCGGAAAAATAGTTGCCCTTATTGTATCGGAATAATTTCCAACCCAGCTCGGAATAAAATCCGTAAAATACCGTTTTACTGACTATTTCCTTATTTTTACGGATTTTATTCCGAGCTGGGTCGGAAATTATTCCGGTACGATAAGGGCAACTATTTTCCCGATTCCTACCGGAAAACTGGCAGTATTCTTTTTACAGTGTATATAATATTATATCACAGAAGACCATGATGATCTATAGACATAACACTGTAGAGACGCAAGTGAGGAGATCAAGCTTACTTGTATATCAAGTTTTGGCTTTTGCAGAAAATTTAAGGAGAGATTTTAATCAATTTTAATATAGTTATGTAATTAAAAAAATAATGTTATAATTTTTTGGTCGATGTAAATCTCTGCATATTGCCGTTTTTTTTTTTTTTTTTTTTTTTTTTTTTTTTTTTTTTTTTTTTTACATTTTTTCTCTATTTATTCTACGTTAGCCTAATTTCTGTTAATGAAAAAAACGCTCATACAGGCTAAGTTTATAGTGAATTATCATTATTAATATTAATTAACATAATTAAGAAAATCTATCTGTAAAGGCTTCAAAATTTGGTAATTAAAACTTTTTTGTTATTATGTATTACTCGAAATATCGCATGTATCACTAGCTTTCCTAAAAAAATATTTACCTAAATTGCGTAAGTTATTAATATTGTAAATATATTGATTGTAATCCAAAAACAGGGAATAATTTTTACCCCCCCCCCCTTTTAGCTTGCTCCGGATTGAGCGATTTCAGTTGTATTCAATTATTCTTAGTGTCTAATAAAAAAATACCTACTAATAATAATTTATTTTGAAGAAGTTTTAAATCTTTTAATAAAAACTTCACTTTTTTTATATTCGAAAGAATTTTTTTGCAAATACTCTACAACATATCGAGAAAATTGATACTTACTTCTTTTCTAAATGATGAAAATTCTTTCAAACATAAAAAAAAGTTTAACTATCCAAACAGTCTCTCGTGGGCTGTTTATTGCCAAAAAGACATAAATGTTCTTTCTTAGTACCACTTCGTAACAGGAGTTTAATTTTCTTTAATACATTAAACAGATCCTTGAAGTTGAAACATTCAAAGGAAACAAAAAACATTGAACTTTTATTATTCAAATAGAAAATAATATTTTTCAGAAAAGTGAAGACATTAAAAGAGTTCATGAATGTTTAAAACGTATAATTTCTCGAAAAAATACGCTGTACAATAAATAATTGTGAACTATACAGATGTCAGCACGAAATATAAATTTCTTCGTAAAAAGTGGTCGTAAAATGTTTTTAAACATTGATGGACACGATTCTTAGTATTAATTTTAACCCATAAATGCATGATTTTTTATTTTGTTTCGAAAAAATTATGTATGATTCTAAGAAAGGTTTATTACACAGGAAAAACAATGGAAAAAAATCAGCGACAAATTTTTCGTATAATACATCAACTTTTTGTTGCACATCTACAATACAACCAAAAATTACTTTCATAACTAAAATAGTGAAAAATTAGTAATTATTTTAAGTATGAACCTAGATACCTTATTTTATGTGAATTTTTATTTGGTAAAACTTAGCTCTATGTACGAATTAAAGTATGCTGATCATAAACTAATTTGTCACTTATCGCCAAATTAACTAACATCTGCATTACTCCCATCTATTTGAGGAAATGTGCATCCTTCTGAAAACATAATGTAGCATATATAAAACTTAGATTCATTAAATGAAACTAAAGTAGATATTATAAAAACCCAATTTTTTTACATATCGCTGATATGCTACACCATGCATTTAAGGGTTAAATAACAAACGTTTAAATTGTTATTATCTGAATATGTTTATTAATGTACTGTTATGGATGATGTACAGACAAATTTGGATGTTGCCAATCCAAATTTCAACAATCACTTCAAATCGTGATATTAAACAGGTATAGCATAGTTGAATTTTTTAAACTCGATAAAAGAAAATAAAACATAATGATGAAATGTTCCACAATAACGAAGTCTGCATATACCGTATATCCAGGCGTTTAACGCAAACCTATAATTTCAGCCTTCATTTTTATATTTATGTT
Organism: Maratus speciosus; assembly: GCA_963932465.1. Taxonomy (NCBI): domain Eukaryota; kingdom Metazoa; phylum Arthropoda; class Arachnida; order Araneae; family Salticidae; genus Maratus; species Maratus speciosus. The sequence continues at coordinate 61,744,633 of OZ010789.1, forward strand.
TATTTGCCGTATAACACGCTAATCCTTGTTTGCAAAGAAACGTTAATGAAATACGAATACTATTGTAAATTATAAAAAGAATTACTTCCGTGTAATATGACTGCGAAAATTATTTTTTTGTAAATAAATCGCATGTTCATTAAATTAGAAATCCTTATTTTTATAATGCTTTGTATTTGTTTTTTACCTTTTATTTTTATAACCGGTATATAATGCGCACCAGTAAATTTCGATGAATTTTTTTGTACCGCAAGCGCGCGTTATAGGCCAGAGAATATATGGTAACTAACAATTTTCACGCTCCTTTTAGCTACATTATAGCTGCTTCCATTGTATTTTTTACAATCTTTTACTTAACTCAATATTGTTTTAAGTAGATTTCATAAGAAATACTACCTGCTGCAGTTGTTACCATGGTACGACTTTTGAAAAATTCCTTCATAACTTTTCATTATACGACCCCAAGAACCCAAAACCAACTCCACCTAAATATATATATATATATATATATATATATATAACCATAATTAAACATAACCTACCACCATCAAAAACCGTAATATTATTAATTAAAGCTGTAAGTATAATTTTTTTTTTAATTTATTATAAGAATTATTATGGAAGAAAAATAAGAAAGTGGACACCGACAAATAATGGAAATGCTTATATATTGAATTACGTTGTCAAGGGCACAGAATTCAATGATATAAGCAAAATGGTTGTTTTCTGTGAGAAAAATAAGCTAAAGCTAAAAGTTATTTTCCCCTGTGCCCAAACAACCATTAAAATCAAGTGAATTGGTTAAAAATGAAAACAGAATAGAAACAAATAATATGAAATGGAAAAATCAATAAAACCTATTTAAATATTTATAGGATATAAAATAGAAATAATAAACACCATACCGATTAATATTTCAATATTTTAGAATAAATCCACGCGCACATGGCACCCAAAATATCGTAAAGATTAAGGTGAATAAAACAGTTAAGAAATCACAGTAATTGATACCATAGGATGCAGTTAATACATTTTTAAATAAATGTTAAATAACTTTTAATATAATATAAAATAAAATATATAGAAAGTAATTACATATTTAAAATGCACTATTAAATTAATTAAAAACTATTTAACAATATCGTCAAAATTAAGCTAAAAATTCCCCCTGGTGTAGTAAATTATAACTGAAATGTAGCTGGAAAAAGTAAAATTTAGAACTTATCGAAAAAATACAAATTTTGGTGCTGCCATCTAGTATTACTTTTATGATTCAATTGTCACAAAATAAACAGTTGTAAGCATTTGAATGTAACATTTGTTTTATTAACAGCAAGACCAAACAAATCCTTATATATAGATAATTATAAACCGAATATAAACCACACAATGTATTTTTAAAAAAACTATTGTTAATAAAATTTAAAAAGCATACAAAATATTCTATTAGCTAACTTATTTAAACTACACTAAGAATTTAAATAATTCTAGAACATCGATAATATATAGCATATATCTATATGCTATAAAACAAAATAAATTCATTAATAATTAATATAAATAATTATTAAAAATATATAAATCTTTAATAAAAATTATTATATATAAGATAATTATAAAATGAACAGGAAATAAAAAACTTATTGGAGTATAAAGAAGGTAAACAGATACTTAAATTCCGATTACCTAAAAAGCACAAATATAGTGTGTGGATTATTTTCATACATCCATAAAAATCCTAAAAGTATGAATGTGGGGCATTCAAAAACATTAAACCGATAATAAATTTTATAACACAAAGTGAAAATAGATAAATATTAAAATATTAACAAGAATAGAGGAATAATAATAAAAATAATTACCCAATTTTAATACATACAGTATAACTTTATTTATATTAAATATACTTATATGTATATTAATCACTATAAAAATGGCATACTATTAGTAATTGATATGATATTGTCCTTATTAAATTAAAATTTATAACAAATGATTGTAAATAAGATTAAACAATAATTAAGCTAATTATTAATGAAATTCACCAATTACATATAAAATATCAAATCAACATCCTTATAAAATACGTATCAAAAATATAGTAATAATACAAAATCCCCCAATTTTTTTTTTAATAAATTAACCATTGCGTATTATCCAGACAACACCACCCTCCTCCGTACTCTAACATCTACCCACCCATCCAACCTATAATAATTTTTTTATATTATTTTACAATTTTTAATTTTTTTATAGATATTTTTTTATTTTATAATTTTTTTGTAATTTTGTTTACACATGTGTTAATTTGTTTTAAAAGATCATGTAAGAAAAATACTAATTGTATATTAATGATTATATGAATTATTTTGGAAAACCATGATTTAATGCATCATAAATTAGTTTTTTAATATTATTGTTAATTAGAGGAGAAGAACATAAACATTTTATTCTATACAAATGATTAAGTATTATATTTCGAAATACAGAATGATGTAGACAAGATTTAAAAATTGTAAATGTATTAACTTGAATTTAAATTCTTTACGTTTGTCATATAAATCTGTGATTGTTTTGTTGTCTTTTATTGTAATTTTAAGATCCAAAAAGTTAATTGTGTTGTTAGATAAAAGGTTTTCCGTTAATTCCAAATTAGTGGGATAATCTACTGGAAATTGAGTAATTGCAGAATGATCAGTATCAATTAAAATTATGTCATCAATATAACGATATAAATGTATATTATTATTAGTAAAATTACGTTCATAATGATATAAGTATAAGTCTGAGAGTAAACTGGATGTACAACCGCCTTGTGGTATACCGACATGCTGTAAATATAAAGTGTTATCTTGCAAGATATAATTATTATAGATAATGAAGTTTGTTAAAGATTTAAAATATGCAATATCAGTATTAGATGGTAATTCCAGTTTTTTATAATACTTTTTAAATAATGCATTTATAATTTTATGTAAATCTAATAGGTCTATATTATTAAAACGATCTATCTATATATATATATATATATACTATATGTACTAAATTTTGTCCGCACGATAAAAGTCAAAATTATGCACGGATCGTCTTCAAACTCGCCAAAAACTATAAGATGGTTAATATATCGGCGAAGATTGCAAATGGGCAAAATGGGCCCACGGGGGTGGAAATGGAGAGGGTTAAAATTTTTAAATACCGTCTTAACATGATTCTGATAACACCAACTCTTAGAGAAATATTACAGGAAAAAATAAACATTTTTCGTTATAGCAATCGCCAACAATTAAAAAAAAACACAATAAATTCTAACCACAACAATTACTTTTCTATTGCAAGATTTCCATGTGAAAAATGAAAATGAAACAAATACTTTGACGAATTTAAAAAAATTAATATTATGTCATAACTTTTCTATAGCAAGATTTCCACGTGAAAACTGAAAATGAAATAAATAGTTTGAAGAATTTTTTAAAAAGTGAATATTGCGTTATATTGGAAATATAATGGACGTCAGCAGTTGAATATGTAATGTCATGTGAGTATGAAAAAACGTATTGAAACATGATAAAAGCCCAACTATAGAAATATTGGCATATTTTAATATTTTGTAGTTCTCTGAATTTTTTTTTTTTTTTTTTTTTTTTTTTTTTTTTGCCATTTTTAAATTTATTCCATATATATGCGTGAGTGTAAGCGTGTATATTAGACTTTTCGCAAACGGTTTAGGCTCTTAAAGCTCATTCTTATTGAAGAAACTGTGTTTATCTCTAATCTCGATTTAGATTTTATTTGTGAAATCAGTACTTAACTTCGAAGTCTACCTCCGCCTGTAGGCCGAGCCGGCAGGGATTTTTTTTTCTTTTTGTATGTAAAGATGGAATTTCGTAATAGATTTTTAACTTCCTTTTTGATATGCTAGAATAGTGCAAATTTCGTTTACATGTGTTATTCTGATGCAACACAACATTTGCATATTTTTAGAACTTAATTATAAATTAATACACTCTCGGAAATGAATACTGAGATTTCACGAAATTTTCTTTGTTTTTGACGAAATGGTTTCTTGGAAAATGCTCCGAGCGAACATTTCGTCAAATTGATGAAATTAGTTTCTTCACTTGCTTGACGATATAAATTTCGTCAATAGTTTCGTCAAAAGAGGACTGGTGGCGCCACCTCTCAAACAGTTTGGAAGCTCCAGTATTTGACACGGGTAAAGAAAAAAAATCACTTCTCTCTCTTTCCTCGGCGTGATTCGAACTCACTATCTTTCGTGTGGGAGGTCGCTGATCTTCCAACCTGACTGCTGGGGACTTGAAAGTGTCTGCTTTTAGACTGGTGTAATGAATTCTACTTTGTGTTCATATTTTTATAACGTAGATTGCAATTTTATCGGCGCTGCTATATTTTCTGAAAGTTTTAAGAAAGGCTAATTTATTTTTATGGTTTTCTCGTATCAATGAATAATTATAATATGGCTTGATTAAATAATTTACAACAGAAATTTTCTTTAATCAATGGATGATTAGAATACGGTCTGGTTAATTTGTTGCTCACAAATAACGAATTGTGAAGTGCATATTGCGTGAGATTTTATCACTTTGAGTAGGAGGATAAGATTTTAACACTTTACTGTTTATAAAGAGGAGAGGGATCAATTATGTTTATTTTTAATTTGATTGAAAACATGATATACTTCTTTTAAAAAAAAAAAGATATCCTAGAAGTTTGAAATTTTATTGACCTAATTTTCTTATTGAATGGTTTTGAAGAACACAAGAAATTTATTCTTTTCGAATTAAAACATAACGAACGACAACATATAAATAAAATAATAATAATAATAATAAGCATTCCTAAAAATTCTAACAGATAAAATAATAATTAATGAAGAAACAATAACTACCTATATTTCAGTATTTTCTGAAAAGCACTAAGTGCTGTTTTAAAATAAATTATTACAGGACTAACATAAACAAGCAAATATCTGTTTGCTAAAATCGCAGGATTTGAGGAGGATTTGAGGAACTGTTTCCTTAAAATGCATTGAGTCTGGCCGTGATTGAGGCAGAACTTTCGTCAAATATTTGAGGGTTTACGTTTCGCTAAAAGTCACGTGATGTCAATAGGAAATGATCGTCAAAAACGACGAAATACAGCTCGAGGATTTCTGAATCGTCAAAAGGGAGAGTTTTATTTCTGAGAGTGTACATTAATTTTAAGACATTTTTTCCGTTAGGTTGCCTCAAGTGATAAATCGCCAAATATTCTCTGTAAAACGTATAATTGTATACGAATTAAAACAACAATGGATTTAATGGTATGCCAAAATTGACCAAATAACTGTGAAACTGCAACAATGAAAATTTCTAAAAGCTGAAAAGTCGAAAATAAACTATAAATAAAAAAGAAGGATTTAATATTGAAAAAACTATAAGTAAAAATGAAGAATGTAATATTAAAAAAAAAACGCTTTTATCAATTAATACTAATAAATTTGCGATTACACGTTGAGAAATTATTAAAAAGCCTACAAATAGGGTTTAAATAACGTTTAATTTTTTTCTTTCCCATTGCCGTATCCTTCTATCTATCTATATTATAAAGGACAAACATATCTGTGCGTAACGCATACGTCATTTTGCGAATGGCAACACTTTGAAATTTGAAATGAAATTTTGGTTTTGCAATTTCTCTACTGCAAATTTTTAAACTTCTAAACATCGCATATTTTAATTTTTACACTGTCGTATAAGGAAAAAAATGCTCTTTTAAATGCAATTTGTTTGAAAGCTGTATCTCAATTAATTTTTGAGATATTAATTTTTGTTTCAGTTTTTAATACCATTTTTCTTATCGTGGAAACAAAAGTACCTCATTTCTATTGAAAGTCATTGAAAGTAAACGGAAAATAGTTGAAAATAGGAGATACTGTATCTTTTTGTTGCCATTTCTCATAAAACCTGTAAAAATAGTTGAATATAAAATATGGGCTATGTCAAGAATATTGTCAGTTATTCCGTGATAATGACGTCATATGCACACTTTTCTATAGACGAAGTTTAAGACTGGGTTGTAAAAGTAGATTGCTTTAGCGGATGCAAATGACGTCATTTTATAAAAAAAACGTGTATTTTAATTCTTAAACCTGAATTTTGTTTTGTAGAAGTGTGTCATTGTCACAGCCCAGTTGCTTTGAAACTCTTCACAGGTGAAAATGCTTTACTTTTGAAAATAATGTAATCGAAAGCACACACTGATAAACGCAATGTTTTGCAAAAATGTAGAGTGTCTTTATAAAAGAGAGGTGACATGCAAATAATAGCGATTTATATTACAGAAATTGATGAGTTTCGCCTGGATGGATTTGCTTCGCCGAGTTAGACAAGCAAACAAATAATTCGTGGTTTAAAATAATATCGTGTTCCTGAAGTTTTTGTCAAAAATTCTCTCGTTTAATAAAATTTTAATGCTATTCTTTAGGACATTCTACTATAATTTTATCAAAATAACATAATTTGCTTAATTTAATTTTTCCTAATTTTATATAATCTATACGTTTTAGTATACGTTACAAGTGTGTTTTTTAATCGTCTGCCCTGATCTTTCTGCTGAACCCATTTTACTAATATATATATTTTTTTAAACTGGAAGCTCTTCCTTTGTAGATGTAGTCGCAATATCTGATTCTTTTTTTTAATATACCCACTTTTAAATTTTAATTTTAAAAGCATTTTATAAAATTTCTTCAAAATGATGAAAATTAGATAGCTTTCATTGCTGCAGACAAGAGAGAAATAATGAGGTATTTTAAACTTTATTCATGCCATTTTCTGATAAAAATTCAAAATTGTTGATAAAAATTGTTGTATAGGGTTTAGTGGTGCAAAATCCCATTAGGAGCAGAATATTATATTAGGGGCATAATAACGGAAAATGACATACTGCTTTTGAAAACACGCATTTTTCCTCATAAATTTTCTATAGTGATTTTCCTTCTACGTATGTACTAATACTAAGTTTCAGAAACTAGGCGAAATGCTTATTTAAGTGGAAATCAAGTCATATTTAAAAGAAAACCATCATTTTCTTAGATAAAACTAAGCCTTTTAACACAAATGCCTCTAAAAACAATAAATTACGGAAATTTTTACTCCCCAAAATTTAGATTAGAATCTCAAATAAAGAGTTCGTCTGTTCACATAAAAGATGTTGCTGGCAATCTTGACTTCAAGTTTTGAGTTAAAATTATTTTAAATGATCAAACAAAATACAATTTTTTTTTAAATGGTGAATATGGATATGAGAAGTGCGTATACAAATTTTGAGAAGGTGAAAATTGCTGTTTTCATTCCGGAAATCCAAACATAAGAGCCTCAATTGATAACCACATCCTAATTATTGATCTTTATTATATTTTATTGATTATATATCTATATTCTAAAGAACAAACGTATCTGTGCGTAACGCTGACGTCATTTTGCGAATGGCAATACTTCACGATCAAATTTTTATCTTGAAATTTTCGCTACTGCATTTTTTCAATCTTCTGACAATCATACATTTTCAATTTTTGTCGTATGGAAATAAATGTACTTTCAAATGCAATTTGTTTAAAAACTGAAAAAAAAAACATACATTGACTGATGTATTATATTTTCTAAAATAATTTTTAAGCATGATTTTTTTTTTAAAGTTTATCTTATCACGTGCCAATACATAAAATAATAAACATTTTGTACATAAAGCACCAAACATTTTTGAACATTTGTTTCTGACTATTTTTGCATAATGAAATTAATACTTCCTTTATAAACAAATAAAAGAATAATATTAAAAAAAACCACCAAACTAACATATTTGTGAAAGACAAATTAACGAAATTAATACTTCTTTTATAAATAAATAAAAGAATAATATTGAAAAAACACAAATCTAACATATTTCTAATCGTACAATTTAAATTTTTAGACCACCAAATAGGATTTGTTTTTAAATGTAATTTGTTTGCAAAGTTCATCTCAGTTTACTGATTGTCTATGGTTTTAAAAACAATTTTAAAGCATGAAATATTTTTTAATTTATCTGTATCGCGCGAGCTCGATTACGAAAGATTAATCCGTTTGCCCTTGAAACAAAATAAAAAGTTCATCATTTTCTTACGGCTAATTACCATTAAAAAAAAAACTTCCCTATGAATAAATAAATAAAATAACATAAATAAAACACAAATTTACCAGACATGTATAAGCTCTGAAATTATCAGAATATAAAAGGATGCCATGAGTAGTAAAATCTTGGCAAATAACTCTTAGCATGCGGCTGATAAGAAAATATAGCTTTTGATAAATTTCAAAAATGTATTTGATTGTGTAATTCGTATTTTCCATATGAAAAATGCTTTTTTAATGTAAGTGGTCAATCTAAAAAAATTATTGCATATAAAAAAATTGTTAGTTTTCAATAAAAAAAAAAATGTTTTCACCTATATTCTTTAACCCGGGAAGCCCGGGTACGTTCCCCTAGTATATATAAAAAAGTAACGATTTGGAAGAGGATTAATGAAAATCTGCGTAGATACCGCGAAACACAATCTGATTGGTCAGAGCTTTCCGATGCTTTAAGGGAGTTTACCAAGAAGGGGGGGGGGGGCTCTGTCGCCAAACGTCGCCAAGTTTGTCGCCAACTGGGCGATATATCGCCAAAAGTTAAGCCAACTTGGCGCTATTTCCAGTATTTCGCCAAATGTCCATAGACTCCCATTGAAATCCAATAGGGTTTACTTACTTGCAGAAAATCAACAAATTGAGATATTTCAATGGAACAAAAACTAATATTAACTTATGAATAGAGCTTAATTGAACTATTTACATTATTTTTATGCGCAAACACTAACTATTTACAATACTCGTAACACTATATATATAATTATATATTTAATAATTCTTTTAATTATGAAACTCTGTAAGCTCTAATGATTATGAGCTTGGAGATAAGGAAGTAAAATTGTCAGCAGTTGGGGAAGAGCGCGTTTTTACGAAGTGGAATCTAAAAATTGAATGTATAGAAAATAAGGAATCGCGAAGCGATCAAGAATGAAAACGCGAAACAATTACGTCTGAGGTTGGCTAGAAAATAGGGATTGCTTCGCGATACCCAATGGAATCGCGAAGCTATTACGCGGGGGTTTGTGAACGTAGCGAGCAGCGGGGCGGAGCCTCCCTAGTCTTAAAAAAAATTTAATTGATTGTGTAAAAAACAGTGGGGTTTTCATAATTCAGTTCGGTTATTATCTAAATTATTATATTGCAACGCGAATTTTTGGGAAAAAACAAGAACTGCAGTTAAAAAATTAGACTGGATTTTCAAGATGAACCCTATTTATGATAACTATGATTTCTTAACATTTTTTTTTCTTTTATACGAGGGTAAGTCAGTAAGTAGGTCACAAACTGATATTAGAGGTCGGAAATTAGTAGTAAATTGTTTCCAAATATGCCAATAGGTGGCAGCATAATCCAACTATAAGATGTTAATTTCGAATTTATGAGACAGCAGTTGTACAAGATGAGCAGGGTCGTTCAAAAGTGGTTGACGAAGAGCGAAGTGCTCGTCCAGTTGAGACTGCGATAGAAGAATCAGTGCGGAAGGTTGAGGAAATGGTTGCTATGCTGTCTATTATTGTTCGCATGTCAGCTCTAACTATTTCCTCAACCTTCCGCACTGATTCTTCTGTCGCAATCTCAACTGGACGAGCACTTCGCTCATCGTCAACAACTTTTGAACGAGCCTGCTCATCTTGTACAACTGCTGTCTCATAAATTCGAAATTAACATCTTATAGTTGGATTATGCTGCCACCTATTGGCATATTTGGAAACAATTTACTACTAATTTCTAATTTTACTAATACAGTAGAACCCCGATCCATCGTCTTTCAAGGGGTACGTAAAAAAAAACGAAAAATGCGGGAAAACGATGAATGCGGATTAACGTCAAAACACGAAAAAAACAACGTTTATGCATTAATAATACATGCAATGCATACAGTATACTAATAAATACTAATTTGTTAGTTGCCAAACTGTAAAAGATATAAATCGAAGTTATAGAAAATTGATATTTTATAAAATCAGTGATTTTATGTTGGGTTTTTCGCTTATTTTTTAAATTAAACAACAAATTTTCAAGATGTACAACATTTTTCTGGTAATTTTCTGTAATATCATGTGCATATGTAAAAGTTCGTGCAGTTTCAAATGCCGTAACTGCATGAGACATAGACTTGATACTGGTGTACACTGAAAAAAAAATATGTAAAGTTACTAAAGTTTTTCTAGGAAACTGGGATTCCTAGAACTTTTTATGTAACGGAAACAACAAAAATTCCTGTAACAGCGGCTGTTACAGGAATTTTTGTTGTTGCCGTTACATAAAAAGTTCTAGGAATCACAGTTTCCTAGAAAAACTTTAGTAACATTACAGATTTTTTTTTTTTTTTTTTTTACAGTGTAGGCTCATTTTTATCGGCATGAACATTATCCTCTGCTTCTCTGCCATTATTTTCATTTTTTGCATCATCACACATTTCTTCTATGCTTAGGACACCACATGTCGCAACATTTTGATCTATGGAAATATAATCGCTAAATTTCACTAATCGCGTTAATCCCTGTCCACCCCCCTAAAACAATACAAATGAGTTATTTTAGGATAAAAGAAGTAATTCCAGTTTGTATGTCATATGGATCCGCTTGACCTTCAATTTCATTTCGGTGAGGTGAAAAAATTTACGACGATGAATGCGGGAAAACGACATTATGAAGAACGGTGTATGCGGTTTTTGTTAACATTAATTAAATATAATTTGTGCAGGGACCATAGAAAAAAAACGATCAATGCGGGAAAACGATGGATGTGGGAACGATGAATTGGGGTTTCACTGTACTACTAATTTTAATCTCATATCAGTTTGTGACCTACTTATTGACTTTCCCTCGTATCTATTATCTGTTTCTTTTATAATCTACACATTGCCATTCTCTATTTTTTGTCTTTTTTTAAAAAAACATTTTTAGATTTTTTTTTTCTTCTAACAAATTCTTTTAGCTTTTTTTCTTCTAGCGTCTTTTTAAAAACGCTTATCCAAAGATTTTTATTCTAAAGTTGCACTTTTAGTTTGAGTTAAACGACTTAACAAACTTAAAGTTGCACATTTGATTTTTTTCTTCTGGCAAATTCTTCTAGCGTCTTTTTAAAATCCCGTATCCAAAGATTTTTATTCTAATGTTGCACATAACTCATACTGCATTTCAAATAGTACATCCTCTTTGATGAGTGTATTAAATAATTATTTTCCACTGTCGAAGAAGTGTTTTCACTCTTTGTTCTTGAGATTAAAGGTACTCAACTCTGTAAGTGCCATAAAGATCTCCACTTTCAAAGGTTGTTCTTTTTGAACAATTCATGCATAAAATTAACAACACTTTAACACATAGCGGAAGAATAGAGTCTACTTAAGTCAGCATCTTCAATGAATTCATATCTTGAGAACAAGGATTTCCTTTGAGTTTAATAAACAAATTCCGTTTATTGAAACAATTTACTAGCAGTTATATATTTCAGTCATGCTTGTTGCTAACTTTTTCTGGGACATTTTTTTAAAGCACCATTCAAAAAGGTTTATTCTACTACATTAACATTTAACGTATACAGAAAATGAAAATATTTGTTCTTTGATGATTGTGCTAAATATATTTTTTTTTTGCTCTATAAGAATTGTTTCACTTTTCAGTGACATCAAGTTACAATTTCTTAAATGTTTCTTTCTGAAGCATTTTTAACACTCTCCAACGAAGTTGAAAAGTGTTTGTGCATTCGGTTTGTATGTCCGTCTGTCCACGCTGTAACTCCCGTAAATATATTCAGATTTTCGTGCAATTGATAAGGCTTACTTAGGGTCACCAAAGCATGTTTGGTATTGTATATCAAGTACGTAAGATTAACAGTTCATCTACAAGGGCACTCAAAAGAATTCATTATGATATTACGTTATGGTATATATTACATTATGGCAGATATTACATTATGGTATATAAAGAAAATCTTTCGCAGAGTATTTTAATGACATTATGATATTTCAAATGTATTGAAACTGATATAAATCACTTAATTTCACTACGATAACGTTAGAACAGGGCAGTCATAGCATTTTTTATTCATTTACAGGGACACACAAAAGAAATCGGATACAGTACTGTCTTTGAATAATAATGGCTGCAGTGTACATTTTAAAATTCGGTATGAGCTTTTAAATTGAATTTTTTGCATGTCACTCGTTATATATAAATTCTATACCTCATATATAGGGCTGCGCAAATGTATTCACGTACCATTCTCCTTATTAGAGGAAATTACTGAAGGGGAATTTTCAACTGAGGTATATTAAGTGAACTAAATTTTGTCATGCATGTAGTTAATAGATATAAACATATATATCATATACAGGGCTGCTCAAGGAATTTGGATAATTTTCCAATTGTAGATGAAAACAGTTGAAATTGTTTTTTCAAATGTCTTATGCGTTTCCATGTGGTTGAATTAGACATAATATTTTAACTTATTAAACGGTGTTTTATTACATTATTCTGAACGTGTTGGAAAGTGTTTAATAATCTATGCTTGACGCATGATTTTTCTTTCTTGTTTTGAAATGTAAAATTAACAGCACTTTGACATAAAGCGGAAGAATGGAGTATAGCTGAACAAACATTAACCCGTATTTGACCACACTAAAAAATAGTTTCTCAAAACTGAGTAAAAAGTGCTCAATTTTAAATACGTCACGCACTCAAAATAGCTCCGATCTAATGTACTCAAAACTGAGAAACACATGTACTTATTTTTTATTCCATGGATGTGTTCAAATATGAAACGCTGTGTACTCATTTTTGATCTGATGGCTGTATTCAAATGTAAAATGTTTATGTACTCATTTTTGATTTCATGTATGTAATCAAATATGAACTTTGAAAGTAAGTGCTCGCTGTTAATTTTTTTCTAATTTTATGTAATCAGTTGTACCTTCTGTAAATAATAAATTAATGCAAATATTAACATATGCACAGTATTTTTTAATAATTTTAAAAAGCTTGAAACAATTCTCTTGTCCTAAGAATATGAAGTAAACCAAGATGGCGTCCAAGATGGCCGATTACTAACACGTGCAAAACCAAAATAGGGTAAAAATATAGGCTAAAAAACATTTAATAAAACACTTTCGAAAGTAAAATAAGATAAATGGAAAAAAATATTTTTCTTGTCAAAGGGGCTTCTTTCCCTGACACTTTGCTAAAGGTTAAAGTAAAAATGTGCCGATATTTATTTCCTACTCAAAATTATGAACAAGAATCATTTAGATAAAGTTAAAAATGCTATAAAAAGTGATAGAAAATCTTTATTAAGATTGACGATCGTTTCGTCGCACCAACGGCGACATTTTCAAAATCATTTATGATAGAAAATACTTTCGCAAAATATTTTAAAAACAATAAACCTAGTAAACAATGTCACGAGACATGATGCATAATGAAAAATATTGCAACCATAAAATTAAATTAAAATTAAATTAGCTATTTGTGAGCGTGGATTAATTTTCATATAATTTAACAAAACAATAACATGGTAAACAATGTCACGAGACAACATGCATAATGAAAAGCATTGCAAAATATAAAATAAAAATAATATTATCTTGGCTATTTGCGAGCGTGGATTAATTTTTACTATTGTTACTAAAATTACATAGCATCTCTTTCCAAATTTTAGGTAATTCTATGGACACTGAATCATTGCAAATATTCTTGTTGCGTAAAAATATCTCTATTGATTCTCGGATTATTGATGGTAAATAAAATCTTGATGTATAAATTAACTTGCTATTTTTGAAATCGATCTGTAAAGGCTCTTCGCTGGATAATCTGGCCAAAGCTGTGGTTCTTCTGTTGTATTTGATGTCTGCTATATGTTCTTTGATTCTAGTTTTAAGTTTTCTAGTTGTCATACCTATATAAAACTGCTTGGTTCCATCTTCTTTGGTGAAAGGTATTTCGTATACTCCTGATAGTTGGCTTGACTCAATTGGATCTATTTTCTTGCATACTATATTTCTTATTTTCATAGAAGGTTTTGCGACTAGGGAGATATTGTATTTATTGAGTTTATATTTTAGACGTTCGAAGAAACCAGGAAAATATTGTACAGTGGATAACGTGGAATTTTGTGGATTGAAATTTCTTTTCTTGTTATTCTTTAAACAAGAATTAAAGAATAACAAGAAAAGAAATTTCAATCCACAAAATTCCACGTTATCCACTGTACAATATTTTCCTGGTTTCTTCGAACGTCTAAAATATAAACTCAATAAATACAATATCTCCCTAGTCGCAAAACCTTCTATTATGTATTTAATATATGAAATGAAAGGGCATCATTACAAAACACAACATACTTTATTTAATTCATGGAACCGAATAGACAGTTGCCAAAACCGGAATTCAAAAGATAATGAAATATTGATGCCAAATACAAATAAGACATAACAATTCTCCCCCACTAATGGAAGAGGCATACCTGGAAAGTACATAATTTTGAAAAATAATATAACATTGAGTACTACAAAAATTTACATGCTGGCAATGAGACTATCTGTTATCTGTTGATACTCATCAAAGATTCAGTCTCTGTACAGGTTTTCGTACACGGGTCGAACGTCGCAACCCTGTATTTGGTAGTTGTGGTGAAGTAGAATCTGTGTGTGGTTGAAGTTTAAGAGTCGTCTTTGAGCTAGCATTAGGTTTGACATCTGGATTACTTATTCTGGAATTAACTTGTTCTGCATCTGGATTAATTTGAATTTCCTCGTTATCATTTGATGCACATGTTTCGGGTCTTACGGGAATTTCTCTTTGCTGCACATCATTGCTGAAAGTTACGGATGGTCGTTTCCGAGGAACAGGAGATGGTGTCAGGATAAGTGGATTCTGAATTGGAACTTCGCATGCACGAAGTTGATTAAAATGCCGTTTGATGACATAACCGTCGTCCAATTCAATAAGGTAGTGAACTTGTCCCAGGCGTTCAACTACAGTTCCATATTTCCATAAAACTGAGTTGGTGTAGTTTCTACATTGCACTCGAGAACCTACTCGAAAAGACTTGTCGAAGTATGGCTGAGGAGCTTTATTTTTAAAATATCCTTTCGTTTCAGGTTTAAGAAGATCTAGTTTCGTTCTAAGATTTCTCCCCAACATTAATTCAGAAGGTGTTTTTCCGCAGGAAAGTGGAGTAGCTCTGTAGCGAAATAATAATTCGCATAACTTTTCTTGAAGAGTACCCGACTGGAATCGCATGCATTTCAATTTTGTTTTTAAAGTCTGGCAATATCTCTCTGCTTGACCGTTAGTTGCTGGATGACCAGGAGCTATAAATCTTTGTCGAATACCATTCCTGAGGCAAAAATCTATAAATTCTTTTGATTTAAAAATAGATGCATTATCACTTACCAAAATTTCAGGCAATCCATGTCGACTAAATATTTCTCTAAGATAATGAATAGTTGATGTAGTATCTGGAGGTTTCTTCATTGAATAAATCTCAGGCCACTTTGATTTAGCATCGATCATCAATAGAAAAAAGTGTCCCATTAGTGGTCCGGCATAATCCATATGAACTCGCTGCCAATTTTTTGTAGGCGCATCCCAGTTATGTATAGGAGCCTTTTGTGGATTTTTCTTAACATCACAGCATTCTTTGCAACTCTTGACCAAATTTTCGATATCTGAATCAATATTTCTCCAATAGCAATAATTTCTAGCAAGCGCTTTCATTTTTACTATTCCTACGTGCGTAGAATGAAGTTCCTGGAGAACGGCGGGTTGAAGTTTCTTGGGAATGATCACTCGCTGGCCTCTAAATAAAATACCTTCTTGTAAGGTTAACTCTGGATCACGAACATTTCCATTCAAAACATTTTCTTTAATACTTGAAAGTCCTTCATCAAGAGCTGTTTCTCGTCTTATAGTAGAAGCGGTCACAGTCTCGGTAGAGATATGGCGTATTACATTTTCTTGAAAAAGATATTCATCATCAATAATTCGTATTTCTTGATCACTAATAGGTAGGGGATTTCGAGATAAATAATCTACATTGACATGTTCAGTTGACTTGCGATATTCGATTTCATAATCAAAATTTGATAAAAAATGTGCATAACGAAGCATCCTTGTAGCAGATAATATGGGGAGCTTCTTTTCTGGGTGTAAGAGGGTCATCATTGGTTTGTTATCTACTACCAATGTAAATTTTCTACCAAATATGTAGTCATAGAATTTTCTACAAGCCCAATAAACAGCTGTAGCTTCTCTGTCTAACTGGCTGTAATTCCTTTCTGCTGCTGTGAGGGATCTTGATGCAAATGCTATTGGCCTTTCACTTCCATCAGGCATTCTGTGAGAGAGTATACCAGATAACCCAAATGGACTGGCATCAGTTGCTAAAATAACAGGTAATTTGGACGTGTATGGAATTAAAACTTTATCACTAGCAATTTCACATTTAGCCTTTATCCAAGCAGCTTCACACCTAGCAGTCCATCTAAATGGAGCATCTTTTCGTAAAAGTTCATTTAATGGGCTAAGAATGGTTGAGGCATTGCTAATGAATTTTGAATAATACATAACAAGACCTAAAAATTTCTTTAATTCATCTACATTTTTCGGTCTAGCAGCATTTTGAATGGCCTTTACTTTTTCAGGAGATTTACTAAGTCCTTCAGAACTGATAATATGACCCAAATATTGCACCTTTTTCTCGAAGAATTTGCATTTATTAACATTGAGATGAAGATTATATTTTCTAACCTTTTCTAAAACCTTAGTTAAACGATCTATACATTCCTCAAATGTTTTACCTTGAACAATTAAATCATCGAAATATGCGCTTACCCCATCTAAATCTTGTACAAATTGATCTATGAATGCATGGAATTCATTAGGTGCTGTTTTAATTCCGAAAAATAAGCGCTTGGCTAAATATGTTCCACGATGTGTAGATATTGCTTGAACTTTCGCGCTCTCTTCATCCACTTCTAAATGTAGGTACGCTTTATAAATATCTAATGTGCAAAAATAAGATCCACCATGAAGTTTATTGAAAATGTCCTCTATTTTTGGTATAGGGTGTCTTGAATCATGCAACTGTTTGTTTACAGTAACCTTGTAATCAGCACACAAACGTACTGAACCATCAGACTTAGGAATAACTACAAGTGGTGTTCCCCATTCAGAATGATCAACTTTTTCAAGTATTCCATCAGCTAAAAGTTTATCTAATTCAAGATCTACCTTTTCTTTTAGCGCATATGGTACAGGTCGTGGTTTTAAATATACTGGCTTAGCATCATCGCGCAATTTTAAAGAGCATATATAATCTGGAACCTTGCCAACTCTCGGTTCAAAGACATCCGAATAATGCTTTAGAATATTATCAATTGAATGTTTGATGTTATTGATTGGAATTTGATTTACATTGACTCTATCAGAATCGTTTAAATTGATTTTCAGGCTTCGAATCCAGTTTCTTCCTAGGATAGCATCTTTTCTTAAGTTAACTAGATATAATTCTTCTATACATGAATAACCTTTATAATTTGCGTTTATTTTGACAACACCAACTGGTTTGAAAATATCCCCCGTATAACTTCTAAAAAGTATACTTGTTTTCAGGATAGGGGCATTTATTTTAAGTTGTTTAAAATCATTAATATTCATAATACTAACACGGCTTCCTGAATCACATTCAAAACGAGCAGATTTCCCGTTTAACTGAACATTTACAAAAATTCTATCATCATTTTCTAGCGTATTTAAACGAATGTCCAGTATTTGACTTATTTGAAATGAACCGTGCTCGATGTTATCTAAATATTGAACTGAATTTTTAGTGTTAGATTTTCGCTTAATAAGTTTTGATATACAGACCTTCTCAATATGGCCGTTTTTCGAACAAAATTTACACTTCAACTTATTTTTTATTCGACAGTTTGAAGTTAAATGTCTGTTTCCGCAGCGCAAGCAAATGTTGTCTAAGCCTAACTCTTTCAAGTTTAAGTTACCTTTATTTCGACTAGCTGAACGATCATTTCTTCGATGATCTTTAGAACTTGATCTCTCTCTAAACCTTTTGTTATTTTCTTTAGAATAAGCATTTGTAACTTTATATACATTAGTTGTAGAGGAACTCTTATATATTTCTTTATTTTCGATCTTTGAAGCTTCGATTGCTAAAGCAATTTCTAGAGTTTGTTCAAATGAAATATTTGATTGCTGTAAAATTTTTTTCGCGAATGTCCGAATCATTTAAACCACGAATAAATTGAGCCCTTAGTAGCAGATTAATAATACCTTTAGAACAGTCAATATTTTCACAATTAGATTTAAATTCCGCGTTTTTAGAGAGTTCTTTTAAAGCAGTAACATAAGAATTTATTGACTCACCTGGATGTTGTTTTCTACAAAAGAACTTATGCTGTTCAGTCAAGATATTTATTCTTTTACAAAGATGGTCTTTCAATAACTGCAGGATTTCATCATAGGTTTTTGAAGCGGGTAAATCAGGTGCGGTGATATTAGACAATAGATGGTAATATTTTGAACCCAAGCAGTTAATAAGAATCATCTTTTTTGCTTCCGTAGTTTCTGGAGAAGGATCTGTAAGTCCTTTTAGTTGATAGTAATTTTCTAGCCGTTGAACGTACTCATCAAAAGTCTCACAGGTTTCATCGTAACATTCAAAATGAAGATTTTGATTTTGAAGAATACCTTTGATATTTGAGTGATTTTCATTTCTCTCCGACGGCGGTGGCGATGTTGCATTTACTTTGAGTAGAAAATCATTTAGAGTTCGTATTAATTCGTTTATTTCCGTCATGGTTTACCTCGTCGCCATTTTATTATGTATTTAATATATGAAATGAAAGGGCATCATTACAAAACACAACATACTTTATTTAATTCATGGAACCGAATAGACAGTTGCCAAAACCGGAATTCAAAAGATAATGAAATATTGATGCCAAATACAAATAAGACATAACACCTTCTATGAAAATAAGAAATATAGTATGCAAGAAAATAGATCCAATTGAGTCAAGCCAACTATCAGGAGTATACGAAATACCTTTCACCAAAGAAGATGGAACCAAGCAGTTTTATATAGGTATGACAACTAGAAAACTTAAAACTAGAATCAAAGAACATATAGCAGACATCAAATACAACAGAAGAACCACAGCTTTGGCCAGATTATCCAGCGAAGAGCCTTTACAGATCGATTTCAAAAATAGCAAGTTAATTTATACATCAAGATTTTATTTTCCATCAATAATCCGAGAATCAATAGAGATATTTTTACGCAACAAGAATATTTGCAATGATTCAGTGTCCATAGAATTACCTAAAATTTGGAAAGAGATGCTATGTAATTTTAGTAACAATAGTAAAAATTAATCCACGCTCGCAAATAGCCAAGATAATATTATTTTTATTTTATATTTTGCAATGCTTTTCATTATGCATGTTGTCTCGTGACATTGTTTACCATGTTATTGTTTTGTTAAATTATATGAAAATTAATCCACGCTCACAAATAGCTAATTTAATTTTAATTTTAATTTTATGGTTGCAATATTTTTCATTATGCATCATATCTCGTGACATTGTTTACTAGGTTTATTGTTTTTAAAATATTTTGCTAAAGTATTTTCTATCATAAATGATTTTGAAAATGTTGCCGTTGGTGCGACGAAACGATCGTCAATCTTAATAAAGATTTTCTATCACTTTTTATAGCATTTTTAACTTTATCTGTTTATAAGTGATTATTATACATGTGTTTATAAGAATCATTTAATTGACTAATTATTAAGGGAAAATGACGAAATTAATATCAAGCTAAACTAACCAAATAATTTTATGGCAAGCCCACTATTTCCAAGCACTTTTAAATTATATTTAACACAAGCTAAAGTACCCGCGTTGCCCAGAATTTTAAGAATATTTGTTTTGAAAAATTAACTTTGAAAAATCAACGATTGCGTGTTAATTTACGTAATTTTCAGCCTTTTTTATTCCTTTAACCCCATGGGGACGAGCGACACGTATACGTGCCGCATGAAGCGCTCAGAATCCTTGTTTTTCCTCACCAGTAAAATTTTACTGTAAAATTTGCATTGTTTAATCAGTGCATTTTCTCGATTCAAGAAAACACAAATTTCTGTTTTTAAAAAACGGTGACAAAATATTAAAAATCTCGTAAAAGGCACCCGTCTCGAAGGGGTTAACCCAGACGACACATTACCAACTTACTTAGTAAATATAATCTGTAATGTGGGTTGACACCGAGATTAAAACCTTTTGATGAAAAGTTGTTTTCGAGTTTTTTGTTATTTAAATATTTTTTCATGATTAAAGAAAAATGGTAGGTACAAAAATTCTATGATTTTTTTTTTTTAAATCTGATATCTTTATTTTAGTTCTTCACTAAAAATGAGCTCTAGGGACCTAAACCTTTGTGGAACTTCTGATACGCATACACACACGTATATATGTGTAATAGATTTAAAAATGGCGAAATCAAATTTAGAAGAACTCAAAATGTTAAAACATGCCAATATTCCCATGTTTCAATACGTTTTTTCAAACTCGTATGACGATATATATTAACCTGCTGATGTCCATTGTATTTCCAATATGACGTGATATTCGCTTTTTTTTATTCGTCAAACTATTTATTTCATTTTCACTTTTCACGTGGAAATCTTGCAGTAGAAAAGTTATGACGTAATATTCCCTTTTTTATAAATTCGCCAAACTATTTATTTCATTTTCATTTTTCAATTGGAAATCTAGCAATAGAAAAGTAATTGTTGTGGTAAGAATTTGATTTTTGATTTTCAACTGTCGGCAACTGCTATAATGAATAAATTTGATAGGGAAATGCTATTACATTGGTGATTTTTCATTAATTAAAAATTAACTATAAATTATTTTGATTCCGGATTACTTTAGTTGCCTCGGCCGTGTTTTAATGCACATGTACGTAACATTTCACAATTCTGGCTTCCAAAGTGGGGATTTGTATAGAATTACAGACAAACAGACAGAAAGATTTTCATTTTATATATATTAGATTTAACAGAGAGCACTTAGTTTCAAAATTGTCGGTGAAATCTTGAAAATCCCATCCCCCTCCCCTTTTTTTTTGTTCATGAAAAAATTTTCACTTAACACACAGACCGGACGGACCATGCATGAATATACGAAGCTTCTCATAACAACAATCCAATGTAACCTTACGCATTAAAACGAAGACGCTAGATACAGCTCCTTTCGAGAAATGAAAATTTAATATTATTCTTCTGATTTCTATGGTATATTGAATTGTTTTCCTACTAAGCAACATCTTTTATGCCGCCACGAGTGCGTCGTCTTACATATGGGACAGCATGCATTTCTAGTTCATGCTGATAAAACATCTGTGCTTTTATTTCGGTATTACATTAGTGTGAAAGAATCATTCATCACACTGCTTTAATACTTATTTTTTACAAATTTAATTATAATAAATTTTAAAAATATACAAATTCCCAAAAAACTGAAGCCAACATCGATGTCGACTACATAATTGAACAAAAAAACAACAACTATCTGCAAAAAAAATGCGATGCTGGATTCTGAACGGTTTCTTAACATTTCATTTGAAAAAAGAAGTTTGAGTACGAAAATAAACTGTGGCATAGCAATGGATTTGACCATAGTATAGGATACCATAGTAAAGGACCATAGCCTGTATAGGACAACCTGTAAATCTGAAAACAATGAAATTTTGGTATGTTCTTCAATTTCATGTTTTTCCTTGTGTCGTTATGAAATTAAACAATACTTTTTGAGCAAAAAAAAAAAAAAAAAAAATTACAATAGTCAAACATGGATTAAGGAAATTAAGAAATAAAAATATTTTTTACAATACTTAATCAAATATGGATTAAGGAAATTAAGAAATAAATGGACAGCATGAAAAGATAACAAATGAATGTATGTGTATGAAAAGGGGCATACAGATGTTTTGGAACTTCTAAAGCTACATCATCCGTGCAATAGTTAAAATTACCAGAAGTAAGTGGATAAAAGTACAGAATATTGCAAGCAACGCAGCTCACAGCCGCTGGTGAAATAGCGGTAAATGTTGAAAACAAACAGCGGAGTTGAAAGTTTTTTTATGGATGATTACCCCAAGCAGACCCATAAGGAGCGCTTCCAGACTAACTATGACAGTTTAAATAAATACTTTTTTGTTCCCATATCTTTAAAAAGAAACAGAACAAAAATTATATTCTATTTTAATAAATTCACTAGCTCGCTCTTTCATCAAAGCGTGAAAAATGATGCATTTCTAATAATCGGGTTCGGTGCATACGGACAAATTAGTGTACTTTTCGGAAAATTTGTGAATTACTACAGTCATAAAAGTAGGCGGGATTTTCAAGATAAACATTGAATGCTTATAAAACAGTGTGGTTGAAAAAAAAAACTAATTTTATTTTTATACTTATTTGCACTCAACTTATATTACAACTTGAAAATTACCATATTTTCTTCAATTCAATTTATCAATCTTTATCAATTATTTTCAGCTCTGAAAAAAGTGTTTCTGTTCTTTGTTCCTGAGATTAAGCATACTCAACTGCTCTAAGAGAAGGAAAGATTTCCAGTTTTTAAAGATTTCGATCTCTTCAATAGTGAGTGTTTAAATAATATAATCTTTATTGAACTCCATATTTCTAAGAACAAAAGATTTTCTCCTATTTTAATAAATATATTTTGTTTGTTAAAATGAAGTACTATATGTTATGTATTTCATTTTAAATAGTAATTATTTTTAGAGACTTTTTCATAATGATTTTATATATAATAATATAGTTATAGTCAGAAATATTTTTAATGCCTCTACAAGAATATTTAAAAGTAAAAAATACGTGTTATAAATCCAATCATGCGTCTTTTTCACGGATTTAATTTTTCAATAATTCCGTATTATTCGTTTCCTGAAGTTTTTGCGCCAAAAATTGCTGTCAATTGCCAATCTTGTTTATCGCTACCAATCACATTCAAAACAGTAACTTGACATTATTAAGTATATAACATTGTTAAAAATGGTAAATAATTTATAATAATAAAGATAATAGTCTGTCTGTCCGTCTTTGTGTTGTGTTCTGGAGATATCGCTGCACACAGAGCTACAAGATTTGACAAGAAAGTACCAATATGTCTGTAGTAATGCACCTTAAAGCCCGTTTTTGGATTAGATTTTTTAAATTAATTTTTAAAACATTAATGTACATTGCAAAATGACGCTTTGGCGCGGATCCCGACGAATTCCTGGAATTTATATCCTCCGGACGGGTGCAACTATCTATTACTTTCAAACGCAGTAAACGTAGCGTTATGTGTATGATAAAAGCACGATATCATACATAGAAATCCTTGTAACATTTTAGTGACAGACTAACGATTATTTCCTTACATCGAAAAACCATTGTAATCAAAACTTCAACGCGCTATAACTGTTTCAGTTTTTTTTTTTTTTTTTTTTTTTTTCAAACGTATTCTTTTTCTCTCTAGTTCGGTAATATTTTTTAAATCTATATTTTTAAGCCAAATTATATTCCAGGGAAACGCTGACGTCGCATTGACGGTGATAATGATCTGGCCAACAAATTTCGTTATTTTTTGTAATTTCGAAATATCCCACAATTTTAATTTTTCTACCATCGATAAGAAAAACTGTACTTTAAAATACAATTTATCAGAAAACTGTATCTTAATTTATGGATTGTTTTTCGTTTAAAAAAAATCGAGCATGAATATTTTTAAATCTGCAATTCAATTACGGAAGATTAACTCATTTGCCCTTAAAACAGTGTAAATAACGCAGCATTTCTTTGTTTCCGGTTAATATTCCGTATCTAAATTAAAACTTCACAATTAAATAAATGATGCTGTGCTCTTAAATTATATGTACAAATGAATCATCGGGTTTTGCTATGTTAACGTGCCAATTAGGAGACGGGTTGGGTTGATTGTTGACGGCCGATTATCCACTCGAGGGATATAGGCCCTAGGGGGAGTGCCCGTCGTGGGGGTCTTTCTAAGGGAACCTAACCCGTATTTACGCATGGAAAATCCAAGGCTTCGAAGAAAACCACGAAAACTCCGAAACGGTTAGGCCGACGGGCGCGATTGGGTTCGAACCCAGCACCTCCCGTCTACCAGCTTCGAGAGCAGAACCTCTCAGCCACTGGTGGGTCCCCCCAATTAGGAGACGTATATGTTTCCATGACAACTCAAACGAGAGGACGCTAACTATTAACATTCATTTAATATATCGATTAGTAGTAATACAGTTTAGAAGGAGTTATAGATGTATTACTTTATCTTGTTCCAAAAGCATTATTGGTTACACAAAACAAAAATATTTTTAAAGAGATGATTTCTTTTGCTTTTGCATCTTTTCAGCTTTCTTGACGTCGGGGAGGAAGGAATTTTTCAATTAGGAAATATATTTTATACTTCTATTGTAAGAACATTATATTTGTACATTTCCTAATTCTACAAAATACTAAGAAAAATATTTAAAGTGGTTTTAATATTTTGAGTGGTGTTCTAAATATTGCACAAAATCCCTGTAAATTCAGATTTAATTAATCCTTCAAAATCCTTCTAAAATTTATTAAATGATTATGTAAATCTTCTAATGTAGTTTTAAAAATTCTCGAAAAATGCTTTAGAAAATAAAACTTTCATGAATTCATATTTCAGTACATAAAGGATTAATCATACCAATATAATATATCCCAATTTGACCTCACTTGTAATGAGTATTTCATATACGAAAACCCGTACTATGCCTATATTAAATGTTTGTATACCAATATAGCAAAAGATTTGTGGTTTATTCAAATCTCATTTAATCCTATCACTATGTCCTGGGGTCCACGCGGACCCCAAGCACTTTCAACAAGTTGTCAAGACTATGTTAAAATTAATGTAAATTTAATATTTTTGTGTATAAATAATAAAATTTATTATGAAAACATCAGAATAAGCGTTAACTACTTTTAACCTAACTAAATAAATGAAAAAATTAATTTATAAGATATTTAAACCATATTAAACATGTGTATTATTGTATGGAGTCCGAGAGGACCCCAGGTCACAACAGGGCATGTTTCGATAGGACATAGTGATAGGGTTAATTAAATTTTGATTATCTATGATGTAATAGTTCAAAATTGTTTATAAGATTATATTATTTTTGCTTTTTCAATGTTCTAACCATAACATATATTTGTAAAATAATTTATAGATTCTTGGTACGGGCATTACAACTTGTAACTGATTTGACATTGTCCCAGAGAGCTTGCATTTTTACAACATTTTTTTAAATAAAATTTATCGTATGGAATCGCCTATAACACACATAAAAGAATTACAGATTCTGTAAATAAACAAGGCGATTGCGAATTATGCAATTTAATTATTAAATGGGATATTTCTTATCTTTAATAAACGTGGCAAATTCCTTAAAAATTGGATTATAATATGGACACCATGGATTATGTAACTTTTCGAAATTCTTGTAGTTTATTTTCATGCATTAGTTGACATTTAAAATGAATCGGTGTTATTGAAAAATATATGTTGCTTGATGAAGAAGGAAAACCACTGTTTTCAAAAAAAAAAAGTATAAGCTCATGAAAAGTATCTTTTTTTCGGACTCGAGGAACATATCTGACATTTCGAAATTTTCTCCTGGGATTCTTGGATAAATGTCAATTAGGTGTAAAACTAATAATGAACTAGAAAACAGGCATTCAGCTTTTTCAGAATTTAGTGTCTCTCCCGATGAAAAAAAAAATATATATATATATGTATATATAAACATATTTCAATTTTAAGACTTAAAGCACACGCTTTTATTTTATGTAAAATGACGTCATTCGCATCAGCTTAAGAATTCCGCATTTAAGATCCACTCTTAAACATCGGTAGTAAAGCATGCATAGGGCGTCACTATCTCAAAATAATACACAAATGCAGCAAAAAGATGGCCATCATTAAAGAAACTCGACAAAAAAAACCGGCTATCTAATGATTCATAGGCCTTCATTTGTTTCCAACATTAATATAGATACTTAAAATTAAATATTTTTTATAATAGCTGGAAACTTTTAACAGAAATCATTCGTTTATACTTTTCAAAAATAGCACGTATTTTAATTTACATTTTCTTTCGGTTGTTATGAGAATAATAATATATAATTACTATTTAAAACTATCTTTCTTTTACTTTCTACAGAAATGGAGTACTTCCGTTGCCAATACTAAGCAAAAAAATTAATATTTCAAAAATAAACGGAGATGCAGTTTTCAAACAAATTGCAATTAAAAGTACGTTTTTCCCCAATACGACGGTATAAAAATTGAAAATGTGCTATGCTTAGACGTTTGAAAAATTGCTGTGGACATTATCCCGTAGAATGATACATCTGCTTTGTTTCACGGCTGGCATATACAACGTAACGTTATTTCTCTGAGACGACACAAAATAAGCTGGGAGAAAAAAATAGCATACCGGGGGCTAAAAAGTGCGAATTTGATTTAAAAAAACACGAGCAGGAGAATGTATTAATCCAAATGCGAATTTTCATGAGTAGAAAATATGTTTTAGTATGTCATCCTGACATTTTAAAATAATCCGTCTCGCTTTAAAAATCAAAGCTCGCAGAATTATCGAATTTTGAAATAAAAAATTTAGCAACGATAAAGAATAATGTTTCTTTAAAAGTATAGCGCTTAAAAGGAAAAAAAGGAACTGTACGTTTCAAATATTATTAATTAAAAATTGCAAACAACTGTCCAAGAACTTATAAAACTTTTTTTTTTAACTTTACCAAAATATTTCATTTTCCAGAAAAAAAGAGAATGTTTAATTAACCTTTAATCTTTAGGTTTTAACATTCAGACAGTTCTTATAATGAACGTAACACATAATCCTTTAGTTTATAATAAAACAACTGCAACTTTTTTTCATATGCGAAAATCTTTTAATACCATTTCTAAAATGGTAGTACGTTTTTTAGGTTATTCAGTAATTTCTACTTTCGTATTTACTTTTACAGTCTGAAAAAAATAAATAAATAAAAACGAATGTGTTTCTTAATTTTTATTTGTAATACCAAAGCATAAAAGGATTACTCTAACAGGTTTCTTTCTTCTGTTCGTAAAAAAATAATATTTAGAGAAAAACAATTTTTATTTTTGCATTTAAAAAAAATGGAATTTATTTTTCAATTTTATTAATTTTAATTTTACGCACGGAAATATCTTACTTAAATGATTCAATCTAAATTATGGAGGAATTTAATGTTCTAGATGCTTTATATTTTAAACGAATGTTTAGTTCTAAATAAAATTAGTTATTCCAAAAATTAATTTCATTCTTCAATGGGTTACGTCTAAAAGAAAGGGTATCTTCGTTTAGAATACTACCTGTTACCTCGATGAGAAAAGTTGAATAAAAAAAATATTAATTTAGAACTAAATCTAAACAAACATCAGTTTTCATAACATAATTTTATTTTTAAATATATTTGTCCATTGTAGAAAAAAAATTACAAAGGGAAATTTATCAGGAATTTCTTTTCATTACATTCTTTTAATTAACTTAAAATAACGTATTTCAATTTATTTTGCCCAATAAGAAAGATACAATTTCTGTTCAAAAAATGAAAGAAAACGATTAACTGTAGTTTATACCTATTTTATTTAACTTTGCTTCATGAATTTTTTAATCAATTGAAAAACAGAATTTTTCAATTGATTTTTCTATTACTCCCTGGCAGACTAAAAAAACTTTTTTTAATGTATCGTAGAAAAAAAAAATAAACACCCCTGCTAAGTCTGCAAAAAATAATCCTAGAAGAAAGTTACTACTAGTACCAAACGACTTGAAATTAAGTCTACTTTTAAGTGATGCATATAGAATTTGCTTAGGGGGCCATCTACAAATCAAAAACAGTCCAAACTTTTTTTTCAATGGTAACAGCCAATTTTGACAAGATATTTTACATCTTCGGTTCAAACTATGCCTAAAAACGAAATTTCATGTCATTTCGATAATAAGTTTTTGAATTATAAATATTCAAAATTTAGAGCTTCTAATGTTAATTTACATTTTCATATTTTTATTAATATCTCCTGAAATTATAGTCCTAAAGTGAAACTTTTTTGAGTGGTTATAATACTAAAAACCCAAACATAAATACATTGAATTTATAATTTTATAATTTTATAATATGAATCATGATATATGAAATTAATATTCGAAAAAAATATGAATTGCAACCTGCAATTTTTTTGATGGATTTATATTTATTATGTCTTGCTTTATGCAAATCCAAAATTTCAAATTATCTTCCAAGTAGTTTTCAAGTTATACTTAAAAAACTTCAAAATGCTGGTTTAAGGAGTCGTCTATAACGTGCAGAAAAGCATAATTTGAAAATATATATATATATATATTCTTCATGGTGTTGGTATTACGGTGTCTCGCTTAAGATCAGCTTAGAACGTAAGTCTGCCTTATGATGTAAACAAAGCGTAAAACTTATTTCATTATCTCGCGATCTTACGTTAACCTGAATCCTTTCTACGTTCATGTGCTATGCAAATTATCAAAAGAGATCCTGTTATTGCTAACAGTCTCATTGAATCAATGACATGGAGATTACAAGAAATTGTTGATAAATGGTTTCTATACATCATATTAACAAATCCTCTCTTTAAATTTAAGCAAAACATGTGGCTTATTGGGGAGGGGGGGGGGGTTGCCCTCTTATTTTCGTGTACTAATCTACCCATAATTTTCTGCTACTTTTTTGTTAAATTCTACCATATGAAATAATTTTTCTTATTTGGCGTAAACATATTTTTTTATTTAGATAAATTTCAGTATTTTGAAATTTTGGTAGCAACTGTTGTTTTTTAACACTATTTCTACCGGTATCAAATGACATCTTTTTTAAAGTTTTGATTTATGTTCATTTAAGGTAATAAGCATAAAAAAGTCTTCGATGCATTAAAAATGAATTGTAATTGTGTCAATCTAAAAATTACAAATGAAAAATCATAAATCGAAATCTTTTAAAAGGTGTTATTTGTCACCGGTAGAAATAGTGTTAAGTTTCATAATGCGGACAAGTTTGTCCTTGTATATATGTTTGCGTTTGATTGATGTTTAATTTTAATGAAAGAAACTGAGATGATCATATTAAAATGAAATTTCAGAGAGCAAAGCTTAATTGGCAGCGTAAACACGAAATTATTCATTTCAACGCTTTCCACAAAATGACAGAAAACGTGAATCCTTTTTTTCTTTTTAAATAAATGTCGATGTACTTACGGCAAATGATTAATCTAATTCTAGCATTTGATATCTGCAAACTTTGGTCAAAAAGACATATTTTACATCTTTTACACCACTATTATATCCATAATGCAGTCATTGAGATATTTATACTTATTAATTTAATTTACTCAAATCTTGTTAAATTGCTCCCTGTATTACACTGAATATCTCTTAGATAAAATATTCTCATGAAAGTATTTTATTGTTAGTTAAAACTGCTAATTTAGTCTTTTATTAACTTTTGTATATCAATCAAAAATTGTAATCTTTACAAATAAATACCGATATAACGTTTTTAACCCATTAATAAAGAACTTTAAATAATTAAACCTTTTCTTCCACAGATTGAAATTTAGATCTATTCGAGTATACAGGCTAATTTAAAAACATTTTAAAAGTTATTTTTAAGCCTTTTAGATAGGAAAGTTTTCTTGACAATTGGAAGTAGTGTGCAAAAAAATCTAAAATGTGAAAAAAAAAAACTTCGAATGGCAAGTTTTTTTGCCAACAGGCATTAATGAGTTAATTGCAGAATTTCAAATGAAATAGCAGAATAGTGTAATCATAGAATTATTAACCCTGTATTAAATGAGAATAACGAAGGTAAAGTTTTTCTGGTGCCTTTTTATGTACATTTAGCTTTAATTCTTCAAATAAATTTGAATATAAACCATGAGAACATATCAGAAAAGATCTAACAAGAAACAACCCCACTCCTTGAAAACATTTTTTAAATATAGCGTTATTAATTGCCTTGATATTTATTACTAGGCAAAAAAGCAATTTGTGTTTTTTCTTCTACGTTGATTTCTTATACTGCTTTATACTATTTTTTATTCTAAATTTGCATTGGCCGCTATTCTTTACATTTCTTCCAATAAGTTTAAAAAAAGTGAGTTAAATAAATTCAAAATCTGAGAAAAACATTATAAAAACATAAAATTCCAATCATATTCACATATTCGAAAACTATTATAATTGCAGATAACTTATATATTTTTTAGTCGGATAATTAAACACTCGTACGCGTTATAAAATCGCGTTATTGAAGAGGATTTTATGGTATAAAACAAAAGCCGAAGCATACTAAGTGAGTGAAATGGTCATGTTGGCAAGAAATAATACACTAATCGAAGTGACGTAGTCAATCCGTAGCTTTTTAACCATCTTCGAGTACCGAACTTCAATTTGGATACAGCCCCTAAAATAATCCCAGTTTAAAATAATTAATTCCCCGTAAACTAATCGTACGAATTTCATGCAAATTTATATTTAGGCTAATTGAAGGGTGAAGAATCTATTTATGGTGTCAAAATTGGGTCTTGCTATTGCAAAAAAATCTAAGCTTTGGTTTGCCTTGATATGTAGATGGCCACCTAGGCATATCTTACATACATTATTTAAAAGTAGACTTTATTTCAAATCGTTTTGTACCAGTAACTTTATTCTACAATAATTTGTTGCAGAATTAGTAGGGGGTGTTTAATTTTTTTTTTCTACGACTGTGCACATGAGCGTCTCTGTGGACAATGCATGATTTTAATATTTTTAGAACTTAAGAAATGAATAATTTAATTTTAAGGCATTTATCCTATAGCCAGATGCGAGCGATAAATCACCAGCTATTCTTTATGATTATATTATATGTTCAGCTTTAAAGTAAATTAGCAATCCCAAAGACTAAATTTCATTCTTCAATGAATATTATCTAAACAAAATGTATCTGTGTTCAGAATGCTACCTTTCATCTTGACGAAAAAGCAGGATAAAAAAAAAAATGAACTGCAATATTATGAAACTGCAACAGTCTCTTTGAGCTTATTCCATCACGTGTATAATCAAATATTAAAAATTTAAAAAGTGTTATGTTTTTTTCAAATTAATATAATGCTTTAGAAATCTTTTCATTTTTTTTCTAATAGACTGTACTGTAAAAAATACTTCAAAATAAAATATTATGCCGAAAGTGTTTTAAAATAAATATTGTGTGAAATATATTAACAACAATAAAATAAAACTTTGTAACGGGTAATATTTAAAGATCATTACAATAGGTGGCATCCCGCATTTTTCCGTGATTAGCTTCTGTCAGGGATTTTCCCGTCATTCCCTGCGGTTAGTTTTTTTCCCGCAGAGTTTGTCATGAGGCACGATTCGAAGAGATTGTGATATGTACGCGTATTGCGTTATATTCCACCCCCACCCCCCACCCCGCAAAGTTATCTATGATATGCAGAAGGTGCAGGTGGTAAAGATGTATGCGTGTCAATAGTTTTCCCGCGGATTTCTTCTGTCATACCTAATTTTGTAAATATGTACATCCATCGTGTAAATAGAAATGTGTTGTGTAGAACAGAAGTTTCAATAAACGTTCTTTTCTACTAAAATCTTAGAGTGGCCTATCTAATTGGAGCAATGTGTTAATTATTTAAAATTGTGGCGCCTACTTAGAGAAAGTGGCTGCTATAACTTAAATATATTAAATTATGTATATAATTTAATTATCCGCAAAACCATGCACGATTTGAAACTGTAACAGTCAAACAGTTTAAATACTAAAAAGTAGAAAATAAAACATTAATAAAAAATAAAGCTAATTTTGTTACAAATTTGAATATCTTTTCCCCTCAACTTATCCTCCATAACACCTTTAAATTACAATGGTATCTCTTTGAAGAATAAGCGCAAAGAGAAATAACAACATTTAAATAACCACTGACGATGGGCGTACGAATTTAGCCGAAAACGTTTTGGGATTTTAATTTGATTTTTAATATATTTTTAAGGTACCTCAATGTATTTTAAATGATTTTAAATGATATAATGCACCTAAAAGCAATTTTAGTGCATTTTATTTGTGTTTATGCGAATTTTAAAAAAATAAAGAGTTTAATACTTTTAATACGATTTCATTTATTTTTTCTCAGTCTCTTTGAGTATATTCCATCACGTGAATAATTAAATATTAAAAGTTTAAAAAGTGGTATAGTTTTCAAATTAACATAATGCTTTAGAAATATTTTTAAGTTTTTTCAGTACTTTTCGGTTAGCCGGGCGCCAGTGTTATATATACATATATATGTATATGTACATGCATGTATATATACATATATGTATACATATACATGTGTGTGTGTATATACAATAGATGTATATGTATATATATGTATATTTACATATATGTATGCATATAAATATGTATATATAAAACTGGCGCCCGGCTAACCGAAAAGTACTATTTTTTCTAATATACTGAATTATAAAAAATACTTCAACATAAAATATTAAACCAATAATATATTAACAACAATAAAATACACCTTATTACAATTAACTACTATTCTAAATTTTACCATTTTTGGAGTTCAGTATTTGAAAAGTAAAAATGAAAGCATTATAAGATCACTCCTGTGTCTGTCTGTCCTTCTGTCACAGACATTTTACTCGTAAGTTATGTAACGAAGAAAGTTCAAATTTGCTAAAGTCATAAAGTCTATTGACCCCCATATTTATACACTATTATCCATTCACTAACATATTTAGAAAAAATGCAGAGTGGCTAATTAAGTAACTTGAAAAGCAAAATCTTTTCTTTGTATATCGTGTGGAATTTCCTGTGTGAAGATTTCGTAACGCTGAACTCAAAAATGCATTTCTTTTAATTTTAGGTACTATATTTTCAGAAATATGGTCAAAAATGTAATACAAAAACATGTCCCCCGCCCTCTATTTCTAAATCTACTGAAACTAAAATTAGAAAAAAATTATTAGTAGTAGAAGTTAATTTTAACTTTGCAGGAAAACTATAGCGATTACTCTACGTCACATAGTTTTTGAGAAAATCGCATTTTTCAGTTACACACAAATTTCGATTTGCGGGCGTCCAGCAAAGGCGTTAAGGAGCGCTGGAGGTATCTATCGTCGCAAAAGTATAAAAGGATTGTTGATTGTTGATAATGATTTTCGGAATAAATTCTCGGTTATTAGCCGAGATATTAGCCCTTAAAGACACGGATAGTTTGGACATACGTAAAGACAAGGACGGCGTATTCTATGAGCTATCGACTTTTAAAGCCTAGACAACAAATTTTAATGCTATATTTGTGTAATGCAATGATCATTAGTAATATAAAAGCAATAAAGGTCAAACTGTTAAAAACAGACAAATTTAATTAGAATTAATCACATAATTACTATGGGATTCGCGACTCGTTTGTATTGAGTGGCTCTCTCATTATACCACCCGTGTCATTAAAGGTTAGTTAAAAACCTATCTGGAAAAACGCGGCACGGAGCAAGGCGGTGTTACATCTTTGCGACTTCCTTTCGAAGCGCACTTATAGTTCTGGCAATAGAGACCGTATAGGGACTCTACCTAGCAAAATTAATGGTAGTACTGGAAATCGGATTTCTAAATGTTTTTTGGGCCGCTGAATCCGAATTTGTAACTTCCCACCAAAATTTCCCCCGGCAACACCCCCAAATTTTGGTAAAAAGCCTCCCAAAAAGGTTTTTATTAAAAAAATAATTTTTATTGTTTTAGGGGAAAAGTAGCCAGAAATTCAGAAAGTAGACAAAATTTGCAATAAATTAGATATATGACATTATGACTTATGATGAAGGGGAAGGGGGGATCTGCCTCGGAACATGCGCCGCAGTGCTGCGTGGACTAAGTTGCGCAATTCCACTTAACCACTCACACGTTTACATTACACCTCCCATCTTCCCTCCGAACTTTCTCTATAAGGTTTACTTTAAGTTTTTGGGGTCGCTGAATCCGAATTTTTAACTTACCCCCAAAATTTCCTCCCCCCGACCCCCCCCCCCAAACAGTTGTTTTTAACTTAAATTTCTTATTGTTTTAGGGGAAAAGCATTACGAAATTCAGAAACTAGACAAAATTTGCAACAATTAGGATAGATGACATTGTGACGTAGGATGAACGGGGAGAGAGGGGGCTGCCTCGGAACATTCCCCGCGCGCTTTTCTCAAAAACCAAATTTTTTCAAAAAATCAATTTTTTGAGGGGTTGCCGGGTGAAATTTGTGGGAAGTTACAAATTCGGATTCAGCGACCCCAAAAACATAAAGTGAGTCGAAATTCAGAACTAGTATTAATTTTGCCAGATAAAATCCCCTATTGCCTGGACTTCATAATTTAGTGTACGTAGCGCCGCAGTGCATGTTCAGAGGCAGCCCTCACCCTCCCCGTTCATCCTAATCATAATGTCATACATCCTATTTGTTGGAAATTTTGTCTAGTTTCTGAATTTCGTAATGCTTTTCCCCTAAAACAATAAGAAATTTAAGTTTAAAACAACTATTTGGGGGGGGGGGATTTCGGGGGGAAAATTTGGGGGAAAATTAAAAATTCGGATTCAGCGACACAAAAATCTTAAAGTAAACCTTATAGAGAAAGTTCGGAGGGGAGATGGGAGGGCGAATGTAAACGTGTGAGTGGTTAAGTGGAATTGCGCAACTTAGTTTACGCAGCACCGCACGCATGTTCCGAGACAGATCCCCCCCTTCCCCTTCTTCCCAAGTCATAATGTCATATATCTAATTTGTTGGAAATTTTATCTACTTTCTGAATTTTTAGATGCTTTTTCTCTAAAACAATAAAAAAAAATTCTTTTTTTAATAAAAACCTTTTTTTTGGGGGGGGGGGGGGGGGCTTTTTACCAAAATTTGGGGAGGTTGCCGGGGGAAATTTTGGTGGGAAGTTACAAATTCGGATTTAGAGACCCAAAAATCATCTAGAAAGCCGATTTCCAGCACTACCATTAATTATGCTAGGTAAAATTCCCTATTGCCTGGGCTATTAACACAATACCAAGTTTAAACTTTGAACGAGGTTTTTGGTTGAGGTACACTGTAAAAAGAAAAGATTATTACTGCGTTGAATTTGGTTTTATGAAATGCCAAATGAAGTTTAAATAAATACTATTTTTAGTGTCAGCACCGCATTAAGTTCATGATAACAAGATTAAGATAAAATTTAAACTAGTATGTTGTGGCCATCACAAAACTTTCTTCTATCCCATACTTGTCAATACTTCAAAATTCATTATCACAGTGCATCTATGCTCATCATGAGGATTCTAAAAAGATGAAATTCCGTGAATTAGTTCTTGAGATATTACTGTCTATGAAATCGTGTAAATCCATCAAAATGCAGCATAGCAGCACCACCTATTGGGTGATTTACACCAGACCCTAATTATCATCCACATGTGTCAATGTCTAACTGAATATGAAGTTTTGGGAAAATCCGTGCATTAGTTCCTAAGATAGAGCTATTGCGCAAATCATGACAAATGCAGCATAACAGCGCCACCTGTTGAGCGATTTACACAACCACATAATCAGTATCAACATTTATCAAGGTGTACTTGAATCTGAAGTTTGATGAAAATTCGTGCATTAGTTCTTGAGATAGAGCTATTGAGGAAATAGTGCAAAATGCAGCATAGCAGCGCCACCTATTGGGCGATATTCACCAACACGTAGTCAGCATCATTTCATATCAAAGAGTAACTGAATCTGAAGTTTGATGAAAATATGTCCATTAGTTCTTGAGATACAGCGATTGAAGAAATCGTGAAAAATGCTGTATAGCAGCGCCACCTGTTGAGCGATTTACACCAAAATGTACAAAATGTCAAGTCATATCAAGGATTAACTGATTCTGAAGTTTAGTGAAAATTGTTGCATTAGGTCTTCAGATACCGCTATAATGGAAATTCTGAAAAGTGAGCATAGCAGCGCCACCTGTTGAGCGATTTGCACCAAAACACAAACAGCACTAATTCATATCAAAGTATACATGAATCTGAAGTTTGTTGAAAATCCAAGCATTAGTTGTTGAGATAGAGCTATTGCGGAAATTGTAAAAAATGCAGTATAGCAGCGCCACCTGTTGAGCGATTTACACCAAACTGTACAAAACTTCAATTCATGTCAAGGATTAACTGAATCTGAAGTTTGATGAAAATCCGTGCATTAATTCTTGAGATAGAGCCACTGCGGGAATTCTAAAAAATGCAGCATAGCAGCGCCACCTGTCGAGCGATTTGCACCAACATGTAATCAGCATCAAGTCTTATCAAGGACTAACTGAATCTGAAGTTTCATGAAAATCCGTGCTTTAGTTCTTGAGATAGAGCCATTGCGGAAATCATAAAAATGCAGCATAGCAGCGCCACCTGTTGAGCGATTTGCACCAACACGTAATCAGCATCAAGTCATATCAAGGACTAACAGAATCTGAAGTTTCATGAAAATCCGTGCATTAGTTCTTGAGATAGAGCCATTTCGGAAATCATACAAAATGCAGCATAGCAGCGCCACCTGTTGAGCGATTTGCACCAAAAACTAATCAGCATCAATTTGTATTAGGGACTAACTGAATATCAATTTTTATTAAATTCCGTGCATTAGTTCTTGAGATAGAGCGCCCACAAAATTTGTGTCACATACACACAGACAGACAGACAGACAGACAGACAGACAGACTCACAGAGTCACAGACAGACATTTTGTAAAAACATGTTTTTCGGGTTCTCTGACCTCTAAAACGTGTAAATCCGTCGAAAACCGGAATTCGAAATTTTTCATGAATCCAATACTTTCTTCTTGTAAAGATAGAAGAAAGTAAAAAAGAGTTACACAAAATAGCAATATTTGATACAATTTAGGTTTCACATCTCTCTAAACTTTCATGCTATATCCATTTATACTTTTCTAGCATACATACAGCTATACCCAACCTTATGCTGTAAAAAATTTTACTAAGACTTATTATTCTTTTAGCAACGATTTTTTTGAGATAATACAGTTACTGATTAATATATTTATTGTACGGAATCCTCTGTACACGTATAATGCTCGCACTTGACCGTTTATTTGCTATCGTTTCTCAAATATTTTTTCACGTTTAAAACTTCGAAAAATGTTATTACATTTCCCACACGCTTTTCAAAACACAGATATATTAATACGATTTATGAAAATGTTATGTTTAAAATTATTTACACATAGTTGGATTTGAATATTTGATATTGGTTATTTTAAAGTAACAACTTCTTTTTTCCTGCATAATACATGTAATATTCTGTAAATTTTGAAATTAAACTATTATATAAAACTTTACAACTAAGTAAAATTGCGCGTATATTGAAGAAATAATATAAATAATACTCATATTGAAATAAACAAAATAAAAAAAATAATATAAACGACTTTTACAGTTTGAAGTTTACGTTTATGTTACCCGAGGCTAGAGTCCTCGAAATTTCTGCTTAAAGTCAACTTGAAGTCCGACAAAATAAAAAAAAATTCTCAACCCAAAACTCGACCAGAACCCGAACTCGAAATATACAAACCCGAATCCAAAGTGAAAGAAAATAAATCCATATTTCAATACAACTATGGAAAAATAGCCTACAATTTTATCTCTAATATAATTTTTTAAATAAAAATTATTACATGTAAGCTTATTAATAATCAAAGATGTAACTTTTTCATTTGAAAAATATTCAGAAAACTTTCTTTTAAAAATCGGGTTAGCTCGAACTTGAACCGAAATGGTCAAAAACTAACGAACCGATCACAACCCGAACCATTTAAAGTTAACCCGACCAGAAACCGACGAGCAACGAAAAATTTATCTTCAACCTGACTCAACCCTGATCGGATAGCATTCCGGTGAAATCGGGTTACCCGAACAAAAGCAAGATTATTCTTGCATTAACTTGTGTTTACTGCACAATATGTGAAATACATTGTACTTATTTAAATCTTATTTTTATAAACAATTTTTTGCAATAGGAAAATAATTATCAGAGAATTTTTTTATAACACTTTTTTATTTCACTTAAAATAACGTTTTATGATTTACATCACTCAATAAGAAAAAAAAAATCATTTTTGTTTGAAAAATGAAAGAAAGTGATTAATTGTAATTTATTACGATCTTTTATTAAACGTAGCTTTCGTTCATGTATCTAAAGATGGAA
Source organism: Maratus speciosus (assembly GCA_963932465.1). NCBI lineage: Eukaryota > Metazoa > Arthropoda > Arachnida > Araneae > Salticidae > Maratus > Maratus speciosus. The sequence goes on from OZ010789.1 coordinate 61,783,234, forward strand.
TTTTGAATCAGTTATGTTTATATTGTTAGTTATATTAATATAACTGTACAATGAAGTAAAATTGCAAATTTTCACTGAAATAATCTATATATATATTACACTAACGTACGTGGCACAGAAATCGCGATTATTTGTTATTGTTTAATGGCAACGTCCGAGCAACACGTCTGATTGGTTATTGTGTAAGAGTCCGTGGCAGGATTTAGGGCGATCGGGTTTGTTTACGTTCCGCTTTTTCGGTGTAATATCTTTCACTGCAATTATGTAGCTTCAAAATATCATTTGAAATGCCCGTAAAAAACCTCGGTAAATGTTTGAAAGTGAAGAAGAAGCCGAATTGAAATCGAATCGAAATAGATTCGAAATCCAAATAGAATTGATCGAGAACGCCGTTAAGCGATCGCAAAATAGGCTTAATAACTGTATCATGCATGCTTCTGAAATCCAAATTACTGATTTAAACGTTCCGGGGCATACATAACTGTGTGTGAAACGTGCAATTTCTGCAAAGCACTGTATTGGAAATGCGAATTAAACAGCTGCAAGAAGTTTACAAAATGTTGTCATGACGTAAAAAGTAATTTTGTACGGACAGGTAGTTTTGACTGTACGGACCTGCGATACGAATTTTATGTTCATTTATGAATATTATTACGGGCCCCCAGAAATAAGATACAATAAAACCTGCTTAGACGAAAACGAAAACGAGCAGTGATAAATTCCGTTTTATGCAGGTTATTTAAATTGAACAAAGCATAAAAACATTTTAAGGGGGGGGGGGGGGAGGGAGAATTAGAACTTTTTTTCGTTTATTGCAGGATTCCGTTATAAACAGGCTTTACTCTATTAGAAAATAAATTTGCTGGATGGTACTTTTTAAAAAAATCTATATAGTAATACTTGCGTAAAAATTTTATTATTTCTTTTTCAGTATTACACTTTATGTTGTATTTGTAATTGCTTTTTCATATAAAGATTTTAAATAAAAAATTAAATTGTTGAAAATATAATTACATTTTAATTAAATTCATCAGTTAATTTGGAATAAAAAAGTTTAAAGTATGAGACATATTAAAAATTAAAAAACTTAACCTTTGACTTTACACAATTTGGAACTGAACAAGAGTCGGCCCTGGTAATTTGCACCGTCTCAACCCGCCCCCCTAAGTACGGACCTGCGATAAAAATTTCAGATTCATTTAAGAATATTATTACGGGCCCGGGCAACGCCGGGCGGGTCAGCTAGTAATATACATAATGTTCAAATTGAAACGAAAAATAATAATAATAATATGCGGTATAGGTGAGTGTATGAAATATATTTCTATTATACAATGTTTTCCATAGTTTTGAAGTTTACATTTATGTTTCCCGAGGCAGGAATTTTCGGATTGAGACTCCTCATAAAAATGTTTTTATGACACTATGAAAGTAAAATATCCTAGATCCCGGAACTGGTATGGACATCATTTTACAGGATTGCCAAAGTACCTGGGTCTACATGGGAAATGCGATAAGATGTTGGATTTTATCACCAAACATAAACTCAAAAATTATAAGTGATATATTTTGGTTATAAAGACACACACTCTTTGTGTATTTCTTTGAACAAAAGAATAAAACGAATTTGTGAATTTATAGACTTTCTGAGAGCATAAACAAAAAAAGTAAGGATTTACAACATTTTTTATTACGAAATTTAAGCATATGAATCATTCATTAATTTAATTGTAGAATTTTGGCGTATTTAAACGAAATGACCTAAGTTTTAGTTGAATATTTAACTGATAAGTGATATATTTCGGTTATAAAGACACACACTCTTTGTGTATTTCTTTTAACAAAAGAATAAAATGAATTTGTGAATTTATAGACTTTCTGAGAGCATAAATAAAAAAAGGAAAGATTTACAACATTTTTCATTACGAAATTTAAGCAAATGAATCATTCATTAATTTCATTGTAGAATTTTGGCGTAGTTAAACGAAATTACCTACGTTTGAGATTGTACATTTTAGAGGAATCTTGAATTGATAAGTGATATATTTCGGTTATAAAGACTCTTTGTGTATTTCTTTTAAGAAAAGAATAAAACGAATTTGTGAATTTATAGACTTTCTGAGAGCATAAATAAAAAAAGGAAAGATTTACAACATTTTTTATTACGAAATTTAAGCAAATGAATCATTCATTAATTTCACTGTAGAATTTTGGCGTAGTTAAACGAAATTACCTACATTTGAGATTGTACATTTTAGAGGAATCTTGAATTGATAAGTGAAATATTTCGGTTATAAAAAAACACACTCTTTGTGTATTTCTTTTAACAAAAGAATAAAACGAATTTGTGAATTTATAGGCTTTCTGAAGGCATAAATAAAACAAGTAAGGAAAAAAATCATGCGTCAAGCATAGATTATGAAACACTTTCCAACACATTTAGAATAATGTAACAAAACTACACCGTTTAAAAAAAATAAAATATTATGTCTAATTCATCCATATGGAAACGCATAATACATTTCAAAACACAATTTCAGCTGTTCCCATCCACAATCGGAAAATTATGCGATTTTTTTCAGCAGCCCTGTACATGATATATAGATTTGAATCTATTAACTACATGCATGCCAAAATTTAGTTCACTTAAGAGATACATATAGTACTTCAGTTGAAAATTTACCTTCAGCAATTTCCTCTAATAAGGAGAACGCTAAGCGAACACTTTTGTGCAGCCCTATATTTGAGGTATACAATTTATAAATAACGAGTAAGATGCAAAAATTAATTTAATTTAAAAGCGCATACTGAATTTTAAACCGTACTCTCCAGCAGTTATTTCCCAAAGACAGTACTGTACTGTAACGATTTATTTTGTGTGTCCCTGTAAATGAATAAAACATGCTATGAATGCTTTGTTTAAACGTGATCATAGTGAAATTCAGTGATTTATGTCAATTTCAATACATTTGAAATAGCATAATATCATTAAAATACTCTGCAAACGATTTTTTCCCCATATACCATAATGTAATGGAAAACTTTTGAGTGCCCCTGTAAATGAACGATTAATCCTACATACTTCATGTACAATACCAAACATACTTTGGTGACCCTAAATAACCTTTATCAATTGCATGAAAATCCGAGTATATTTACGGGAGTTAGAGCGTGGACAGACGGCCAGACAAACCGGATGCATAAACATTTTTCAACTTTATTGGAAAGTGTTAAAAAGGAAGGATTTACAACATTTTTTATTACGAAATTTAAGCAAATGAATCATTCATTAATTTCATTGTAAAATTTTGGCGTAGTTAAACGAAATTACCTACGTTAGAGATTGTACGTTTTAGATGAATCTTGAATTGATAAGTGATATATTTCGGTTATAAAGACACACACCCTTTGTGTATTTCTTTTAACAAAAGAATAAAACGAATTTGTGAATTTATAGGCTTTCTGAAAGCATAAATAAAAAAAGTAAGGATTTACAACATTTTTTATTACGAAATTTAAGCAAATGAATCATTCATTAATTTTATTGTAGAATTTTGGCGTAGTTAAACGAAATTATCTACGATTGAGATTGTACGTTTTAGATTAATCTTGAGTTAATACTTAATCAATATAATAAGTTATAATTAATGAATTATTTAATAATCAATAAGTTATTAGATGAATCCTGAGTTAGTATTTCATAAGTTTAATAAGTTGTACTTAATAAGCTATTTAATAAATTGTATAATAAAGTATAAATTTATTCAATAAAAAGGACATATGAGTGTCATAAGTTAATAACTTTTCTTGGTCCTTAAAAATCACCGGTTGTTTCCCTTGGCAGTGACATATCTATTGTGAAATAAAACAAGAAAAAATAAAGATTTGGCCCTAATTATTCGAGATGTTTATCAGGATATAATAGGAATACATAATGAACTAAAGAAAATTTAAACATTGTTGCAAAAAAGCAGATTCACTTTCACAAAAACTGAACATTTTCTATGCCTTAGAATACATACATGAGAGCATAAATACTCATTTAGATCAACACAGTTTTCTTTTTCTTTATCTTATTCTAATCTAAAAGTAGAAAATGTTTATTATAATGAGTAAAAGTTGGAAACAGAATAAAATATCAGATTTAAGAAAAGTGTAAATATGAACAATTGGGGCAAAAAGTTCGAAAAATTAAAAAAAAATAATATGTTTTTGACGAATTTTTTTCAATTTTTTTATGTTCAACCCGCAATCGCGTGAATTCTAACCAGTTCTAAATGTTTAGTGCAATGTGAGATATTCATATTACGTACACCATTTCGCTGCAACACTAACAAGATGTGGCGGTTAGTACGATAATTCTTTTAACTCGCATGCAAATAATTAGAGATTATTTAATTGCGCTTAATTAGTATTACCTTTTTTAAAAAATAGAGAAAAATAGTTTATCACCAACATCAACAAAACTTTTTATTCAATTTATTCCCTTATGCCAAAAATATCGTTTTATCGTCTACTGCCATAGCAACGTGATAAATTAAATTTCATAATAAAAATGCACGGTAGTAGAAAAATATTTTTCTAAATCGAATAGTTATTGAACATGAACTCCTTTGTGTAAAATGGGTTAAACAGCTAGTATTAAATTATATTTTGTTATTATTTTATCTATTTGTTCTGTAACGCAGAGTAACTATTTTATACTTGTTCAAACTTAAGTTTTTCGTAGTCCTAGGTAATTTCGCAGGCTATTAATTTTTGTTTTAAATAATTTGAATTTATTGGTGCAATGTCATAAAATGAAAAAGTGAAAGTATTTTTAAGCACAAAGAATACCATCAATGCTTGTTTTTGTTTCTTTTTAACATTGAATCTTTAAAACTACTTTCAAACTGCACGAAAATTTTTTATCCATCTTTAATCACAAATTCTCTTCAAAATAGTACATAGCTAGCGTAAATATTGCTCAAATGATTAGGATAAGCTAACTAAATATTTTATCATATGATATATACAAGTTAAATCGACTTATTCCCTCATCTCAATGATATTAAACCGCTGCTTTCTTTTGAAAGCTTCGCAGATGTCCAGGTACATTGCGCCATCTAGTGGCCGTATTTTTCATAATGCTCTAGCACTTAATAAGTTCGTTTTTCAATCTCTTTGCCTGGCTCTCCATTTGAAATCGGGCCTGCAAAAATGGCTGATCGATCTAAAAATCAAATATATTTCAGTGTACTTTATGGTACATCCCCGATTGAAATTAATAATTATAAATTTTAAAGCACAGGAAAAAAGAAAAAGAAAGAAAGAAAGTGCTTTACTTTAATAGATTGCCTTTACACAACAGAGTGATTAACAATAATAAACTATATTTAATTTTTAAATTACCTTCGCACTGAATACTCATTACATACTTAATACATTATCTCGTTGTTTACAAAATTTCTTTACTCCTTTATATACATACATGCATGCATTTTACATGCTTATATCCATCTGATGACATACACATCACATGCATATAATATATATATAATAAGACGCCTTTTACGGCCAAGACGGCCTTGTAATGATTGAAAATGTTCTAGGTTTTTCTGGTGTATTTTAAGATATTTTTAATTTGTATTTTAAATATCTTTATATTATACTTATGCACCTGTAAGTAGTTTTTGTACAATTATTTGTGCTTTTATATGTATTTTAATTAAATAAGGACATCACAGAAAGATGTTAATATACTATAAAATGTTTGAAAAATCAGCATTTTTGATGATTTCCACTACTTATTACAGCATTTTTTTTATTTAATTTTCAGTACAGGTTCAGGCGATGCCGTCGCGAAACTTCTCTTACGGCCTGATTCAAGATCGCAAACAGGAGAAGTGAGTCATAAACGAGATCTGTCTTTTTCTTCTCAACCCTTGCCTGACCACTTCACCCTCTATGAGCTTTTGACTTATGCTGAAGCAATTACCATTAAAATGTGTGTATATTTTAAATAATTTTAATCGAATACATATTCTGTTATAAGGATATTTTTTTAAAATGTGCATTTTCAATGGATTAATTTGTGGATAAAAGATTAACATAAGTCAATAAGTACTTCATTTTATCTCATTATTTAAAAAGTATTATCTAGACCGTTCCCACGTGGGCTTAACCGAGGCTAACGAGAAAGACAGGCTACCGAGGTGGGTCCGATTCTTTTTTTTTTTTTTTTACAGACCACTGGAGTCACGTGATGATCTTTTCGCACACCTTCATTGGTGCATTCGAGCATCACGTGACTCCAGCGATCTGTAAAAATAGAAGAAACGGACCCGCCGCGGTAGCCTGTCTTTTTCGTTAGCCTCGGGGCTAAACAGGTGACGTGAATTGGGAGATTTTATTTTTAGGTGGGTTAGTAAATATAATTTAGAATCATCTAATAGATAAAAAAGCAATAAGACATTAAACGTACCAAATTTCTTTTACGATGGGTTTAACAAGCAGTGATAATAGAAATATAAGTATAAATAAGAGTAATAAGTCTTAATTACGTCTACTAATAACCATATCACAATATATATTAGGAACGAAAAAGTCAAAACATATATCAAAATACTTATTTGTTTAAAAGACGTTACTAAAAAACTTTAAAACTACATTAAAAACTTATGTTGACATGTTTCAATTCCTCCATTGAATCGCCATCAGAATGTATGACAGAAATTTTTTGTCTTATTTTGTGTCTAGAATTTCTGTTTTCTATTCCGTTTGCATAAATCGGGAACAATTAAAACGTTAATAGTACTTAGTTCTTATGTATAGGGATAGGTGAAATAAAAATTATTTAATGAATATCTTTAAAAAAAAATTCAAACCTATAGTTTAGAAGTCCACTTTTGACAGTATCGACAGATGAGTGGAGGTAATTATAACATTTCCTGTATGAAAATCATGAAAGCAGAAAAAGAAGTTAAAAATTTTGAGTTTAATTAACTTATACTCACAGCAAAATGGAGAATTTAAGTTAAAAGATTTAAATTATAATACAACTGTTAATAAAATTGAAGAATTAAACATACCAAATTTCTTTTACGATGGATTTAACCCCTTGAAGAGCACCGGTATATTAAATATACTACTTAATTTTAATTCCGAAATGCCACATTGGCACCAAAATTTAGAAATTAAATTTTGCTTTATATACTGTAAGTAAAGCCTTTACTTTCTTCCATATGAATTTGTTTATAAATACCGGTGTCAGTCAATAATTTTATCATTTTAGCACCCGAAGTACTTTGCCCCTGAAAGGGTTAACAGCAGCGATAAAACAAATGTAAGTATAAATAAGAGTAATAAGTCTTGATTACGTCTACTAATAACCATATCACGATATATATTCCGAACGGAAAAGTCAAAACATATATAAAAATATTTATTTGTTTAAAAGACGTTACTAAAAACACTTTAAAAATACATTAAAAACTTATGTTGACATGGTTTAACTCCTTAATTGAGTCGCCATCAGAATGTATGACAGAAATTACACATACATTGTATATGAAAACCGGAAAAAAATCATCGAGTACAAGTAAACATATAACGCCCCTGCATTTTCGATATCGCACGTGTTTCCTCTAACGGCCATGGCGTCTCCAGTGTCTGACCTTCTATGGGAATTTAAATTACGCCCCCTCGAATCTAAAATTTTCAGTACTTTTGAGGTAATTGTAACATTTCCGGTATGAAAATCATGGAAGCAGAAAAAGAAGTTAAAAATTTTGAGTTTAATTAACTTATATTCACAGCAAAATGAAGAATTTAAGTTAAAAGATTTAAATTATAATACAACTGTTAAAAAATACATTAAAAACTTATGTTGACATGGTTTAACTCCTTCATTGAGTCGCCATCAGAATGTATGACAGAAATTAGTTTTAATTTCTGTATGACAGAAATTACACATACAATGAATATGAAAACAGGAAAAAAAAATCATCGAATACAAGTAAACATATACAGGGTGATTCAAAAAAGATGGGAAAAATTTTAAGAGGTGACAGTACACACCCAAACAAACATTTTGTATCAAAGAATGCATGGTCGAAAACTAAACGTAAAAAAGTTAGAGGGCGCCAAAAGTTATGTTCTTATACGAGGCAAAAACACACAATAAACGATTAAGTTAAGTTACGAAAATAAATTTAATGGCATTTGATTACAATAAGTGCTCAAAACATTGACCGGCAGCTGTTATGCACGCAGTACAACGGCGAAGAACAGATTGGCGAATTTTCTGAAACACACCAGGCATATCGCGAACTTCCCCTACAGCAGCCGAAAGCTTGGCGACAAGTTCTTCTGCGGATTCAATGGGAGTCTCATACACAAGAGCCTTTAGCTGTCCCCACAAAAAAATCGAGACATGAAAGATCTGGCGAGCGCGGTGGTGTCTGATGTGTTTCAGAAAATTCGCCAATCTGTTCTTCGCCGTTGTACTGCGTGCATAACAGCTGCCGGTCAATGTTTTGAGCACTTATTGTAATCAAATGCCATTAAATTTGTTTTCGTAACTTAACTTAATCGTTCATTGTGTGTTTTTGCCTCGTATAAGAACATAACTTTTGGCGCCCTCTAACTTTTTTTACGTTTAGTTTTCGACCATGCATTCTTTGATACAAAATGTTTGTTTGGGTATGTACTATCACCTCTTAAAATTTTTCCCATCTTTTTTGAATCACCCTGTATAAACATAAGTAAACATCGAATACAAGTAAACATTTAGTATGTTTACGTTATGTAGACGATATTTTTATAGTTTGGTGAGGGGAAATTGAGGATTTAATGGTTTCCATACAGCAATTAAATGAACCTGACAAAAATATTAAATTTACTTTTGATCTAGAAACAGGGGGAAGATTACTTTTTTCAGGTGTTGAGTTAAAGAGAAAGGGGAGTGAATTAATTCATTCAGTTTACCGAAAACCTATCGCGGATTTAAACATTATACCTTTCGATGCATGTACACTAATATCTTATAAATTATCCACCTACAGGTTCCTAATTAATCGTGCTTTCAGAATTTCTTCCGATATAAATCTGGAGGATGCATTAGAGAAAATTAAACGTATTGCTATTGATAATGTGTACCAGGTAAAGTTAATTAAAAAATTAATTCAGAGCTCCTTTAATAAAATGTACACGGATACTTCTAAAAATGAAACTGTCATTGAAGTTAGTATGCAAAGGGTGGTGGCAAATTATTTCCCGAGTTTCTTTGAATTGAAATACAAACGAGATATTTTAAAATAACTGTCCATAGGATTAGCATTAGCGAGCAGGTGTATTCGCATGAGTGAAGTAGTTCATGAGTGAAGTAGATAAGTTCAACATACCCTGCCAGTAAATTTTCAATGCATACAACAGATGTAACAATCTATTTTTCAAAAAGTAAAAGTAACTGATAAGGCATCTTCCATAATCATATCCCAATTAAAATCAAGCCCCGACTATAATTCTACATGCAGCACTGGGACAAAGATTCAGTTGCGGAGGTCGGTGACGTTTTTGACATTTTGATTTATTTGATATTCTAAAGTACATCGCAAACGATTTTTCTTGTTCACCATAATGTGACAGGATTCTTTTGAATGGCCCTGTAAATGAACTACATATGCTACACACCTCATTTTCAATGGTGAGCATGCCATACTAAACTTCAATAACCTATATAAATTACATGGCAATCCAACTATAAACCCCTCCCCCTTTTCAGCGGTTTAAACCTTATTTTTTTGTTTCTTTACCATATTATAATACTGTGTCAAAAAAATTTCATCTGTATTTAAATCTTTTGACATTGGGGCTTCTTTTAAACCAGTAAATAAATTAAGTTCTTTTTTAAATAGCCATAGACATAATTATGACGTAAAAAAATCAACCGGTGTGGTTTACATGATTCCCTGCAGTAACTGTGATAATGTATATATAGGTGAAACTAGCAGATCTTTGGATATCAGACTTAAAGAACATGTCGGCGCCTTTAAAAATGGAAGATTGTACTCTAAATTAGTACAAAATGCCTATGAAACGGACCACACCCCAGCCTTCGAAAATTCTTTAATTTTGAAGAGAAGTTGCAACACTTATCATTATAGATTGTTCATGGCAGGGCCGTGCGAAGAGAAAACGGCGCCCGGGGCAGCGTGCCAATTTGGCGCCCCCCCCCCTCCTTCAAAATGGCTAAGGGACAGAAACAGAAATAAGTTGTATTGAATAAATATTTTGCGTTTATTTTAGAACTTAAAAATATTTCGTTTTAATTCAGAAATTCCAAACAACTAAATAACAGAAAAGAAAATTTCACTAATGAGATCATGATGCTTTGTGACAGATTTTTCTTAACCTTTCTCACATGTTTTTCTAGACATTTTTAGTTGTTGTTAGTCTTTAAACTGCAGGAAATGGGTAAAAATCGCTTTAAAATAAATTATAATTTCAGTACATTAATTAAGGAAGATAACTGAAACAATGTTTTAATTAACATAAAATAAAATATAATTATCAGGCAAATACATTTACTGCCATTTTATTTTTCTTGCGTTTAGGGTAGCAAAATCGTTTATTATTTTATGTGTAAAGATTGCGACACAGTGAATTTTATAGAAAGTAAATTCAGGTTGCTTAATCTATCGCTCATAGTAGATCTTAAGTAGTTTTTTACTATTTTATTGTTACTGGAATACTTATAAATTATGTACGTTGTCTCCACGTTTTTGCAATTCCTTGTTTTTCCTAAGTTAAAATTATGGAGCAACTAAGAAATTTCTAAATGATCCATTTTATAAAAGTTCTTATCTAATGGTATAAATAATGTTTTCGCATTTAAAACCTCGCTTAACAATTCAAGTCCATTCAAGTCAACAATAAAGGGCAAGGCTGGCAATATTAACAGATTTTCGGTAACTGATTTTAGATTCGCACGAGCCAGAAACTCATATTCTTGTTATACATTTCTCAGCTTCGTAAAACCCCAGTTCAGTTGCACGGTTATAGTGTTTCTATGTAACACAAAATCCTTTACTTTCATATAAATTTCCACTTTCATCAGGAGCTTCGTAGTCAAACTGTTCTGCGAATTTTACGTTTTCTGTTTTGCTCAAATAAGGACTCTACATTTGTGGACATAACCAAATCTTCGCTCTCTTGTTAAAAAATTCCCTCTCTTATTGTCTGAAATGTGTCTTTTAGTGTTTCAACCAGTTTGCTGGCGATCAAGACATTGACAGTTTTTTTTCCTTCTTTTTTTCGTGATTAACTTTTTTTATTCCATTTAAAATGCTGTGTTAAACTACTAGGCCGTAAATAAAGGAGAATTTCTTTATTTGCTTTATTAAGCTTTTTGCTCCTGGGTAAGTTTACTCATTTTACTTCATTTCTATAAGGTCTTCTAGAGCTTTTAAAATCTGTGGCAGTTGTTTGTAAACTGCAGATATAGCTTTATTTTTTCATGACCATAGAATGTCGCAATGTTTCTTTAAATAAACTGATAAGTGGGACATAAGTATATCCCATCTTGCAGTAGAAGAGAAGAAGAAAACAAAGACATTTTATGCAGTTCCGGACATTTTTGGACATACATACCAGCAGCACGAACTCAAAGTTTAGAGAATGTGCAGAGCATGGTAAAAAATGGACAAATTTATTTACTTCAACGATTCGAGCTTACACAACATTATATTGGGAAGTCATATTTGCACCATATCACAACACTGAGCTCTGAAGGGTTGATATTGGTATTGTTTATGATGGCCGATTATCTACAAGTTGGATATAGAAGACCGGAGTGGGATGGGGGTGTCCTCTGTAGGGTCTTTCAAAGGGAATCTAACCCGTATTTACGCAAGGTTCGAAGAAAACTAGGGACAATTTCGAACAATTAGGCTGACGTGCGCGATTGGATCGAACTCAGCACCCCCCCCCCCCCGTCTACCATCTTTGAGAACAGAACCTCTCGTGCAGCTGTGAATGTCGAGATTGTCGGGCATTAGCTTATCTTAAATTTCTTGCGCTAATTTTTTTCTCCTTTTTATTTGATGTAGTTAAGAAATCTTTCCAGAATTGAAAACTTTCTATTTTCGGTATCGTATAATTTGTGTCATTTGTTCTTTGTGAGGTGTACTGGATTCTAAACTGTACTATGTTTAAAATTCAATAACTTGCAAATGGTGACAATTATTAAAAGAAATTCTTTCAGGAGAGTTATGTAAGATATCAGAAGTATTTTTACTGCGGTTCTTGGTTTTAGTTCCAAATAGCAGAGATAGGTGGCAAGCAATAAGCGGTCAATGGAGGTCTAAACTGAAATCCCCTACACTGTTAAAAATTTTGCAGCATTCTGGCAGGTCATTCGACCGTTTTATAAAAAAACGGTTTCTTAACCATAATTTAACTATATTCAGACCATCAAATGGCCAATAATATGATCAGAATAGTGTTAAAATTACGGTTGTGTAACCGTTTTCGGAAAAAACGGTCAAATGACCTGCCAGAATGCTGCAAATTTTTAACAGTGTACACTATTAAAAATTTGACTGAGCACCTATGGCACTAGATGTTGTCTTTATAGTGCTTGTGTGGTTATACATTGCTGGCATTAATTGTCAATTCAGTATAAACTTGATTGATTTTCATGAATATGATTTAATAAAGCATACTGCTGTAATCTGAATTGACTATAAACCTGTTTATTTCTTCAATAAATCATCGATATTTATATTGTAATGTGAAATTGTAAAACTGCAGTATAATAATTGAAAAAGTCATTTGTTACGCGAGCAGCTAGTGGATTTGGTCTGCCCCTCGGGTTTGTACTATCACTCTAAAACGTAAGCTGAGTCCTCGAGGTGGTCATCCCTGCATGCAGCGCCATCTATAGTTGCTATTTGGAACTAAAGCCGGGAATCGAGGTAAAAAAAAAGAAAAAAAACTACTGACATTTTACATTACCTTCCCGCCATTTTTTTTTTTTTTAAATAGCTGTCACCATTTACAGGTTATTTAATTTTAAAAACAGTCAGTCCATTTTAGGACACTCGGTATATAGAGTGCGATCGAAGGAAATTGAAAAATACCTTGCTCTATGAATTTCTTCTACAATCGTTTTTCTTACTTCATTGGCAAGAAGGTTCATAATTTCATCCTGAATATATTTACGCCATTTATCTTTTTCACTTTCAATAATTTTCCTTTTTGCTCTTTTCACATTTGCTGTCGATTACATGATTTAATTTTAAACGTCTCTCAAGTTTCTTTTTGCGAATGCATGCATTCCTGTATTCTAGACTATTTTTATGCTCAAGAATTTTAGGATTAATTTCTTCCACTTGAGAAACCCACAATCTGGTTTGGCTAACTTTGAAGGGCGATCATGATAACTGGTGAGTAATAAACAGAGAAAACAAAATACAGGGTGTCCACTCTCAACGGTGTCCAATGGCTAATTCCTAAACCGTTAGTCATAGACATATAGTTCCAATTACAAAAATGTTTTAAATCAGGTAAAGAAATATTTTAAAAACGATTTGGGTCAATAAAAACATTTCTTAAAAAATTACGAAATATAAATTTTTATACGGTCCCCGGGTAACTATAAGTTATATTTAATAAAATGTTTCTGTTACACTGACAAGTAAGGCAAAAAAAAGCCCCGTTATTCTACGATTAAAATTAACCGAGTAATAGCTGTTTAAAGTTGGAGCATATTTTTTGCTGCAAATTAGGGGTAATTCACAAATTTAGTAGAAACATAATTTCGTCAGATATATTAAAAAAAATGTTGAGAGTAAAATTAACACTGCAATATTTTTTTTTTCAACTTTGACAATTTAAGATTTGCGAAAAATCCTGACATGATGGTTAAAAATTAAGTTAATTTTCGAATTCAGTGCTAAAAAATACATAAAATTAAAAAAAAACACACCCATCGTAGCCTTGTGTTATCTAATCTAAAACTTTTTCTTAAATTTCTTGGCGGTAATTTATACAAAATTTTTGTGTTATCCTGTAAAATCCTGTAAAGTAAGTGGTAACCACCGAAATTCATAATAATATTAGATTGTCATAGGATTTATGTCAGTATGTAAAATTTAATCTCGATCGGATATTTGAAAGTGAGTTAAAGTTCGAGTACAAATTTTGAACTGTAAAAACATACATACAATCGTTGAAGTTAAATAAAAACTTATAAAAATAACATAATTTTTTGTTAAAAGAAATCGTGAAAAGAAACTGTCTCAAATCTTTAGAAAATAAAACATACGTTAAAATGCCATTATTTTAGCCAATCTGAAACTTAATTAACGTTAACTCACTCGTAATACTTGTAAGATTTTTTTTTCAAACCGCAGATACACATGAAATAAGTTCTTCGAATGCTTTAAGCACTTGGTATATGAGCTCTCAAACCATGGCCTAGCTGATTTGTGTTCAGATGCGAGAAAGTGGTATAAGTCATGCATTTTTAAAGTTTCATAACTCGGTCAATTTTAGTGTTATATGTACGGGACTTTTTTTGTCTCACTTGTCAGTGTAATAGAAAAATTTTACTAAGTATAACTTATAGGACAGGAGGACCGTATAAAAATTTCAATTTCGTTATTTTTAAAAAAATGTTTTTATTGACCCAAATCGCTTTTAAAATGTTTCTTTAGCTCATTTAAAACATTTTTGCAATTGGAACTATATGTCTATGACTAACGGTTTCGGAATTAGCCATTGGACACCGTTGAGAGTGGACACCCTGTATAGCGATTCCCCTAATTAAGTTATCCAATAAGCCGCAATCGCGGTTAATAATTTCTCCACTAGGTATAATTTTCTTGAACGTTAATTTGGAAAATTGTTATCCTTCTGCAACCGCAGATTTCATGTAATCAGCATTTCCATCCTGTGCTAGACCTTTTTTTAACAGTAAAGTAACGACCGAATGACATAAGAATGATCCCATAATGGAATCAGAATAGGTTAGCAATTCATATTCACTGAGTTTGGGAGGTGGCAGAAACTTTCGTATATGATGTAAAAGGGGCCGCAGAGTGTAAAAGTTTAAGAAACACTGCAATAAGATATCACAAAAGCATACTATATAAATTTAAAAAATCAAAAAACCCGACTGCGTAAAAAGCGAACTAATTAATTATTTCTCATCAATAATCATTTTTATATTACTTACCTATTTTTTTATTTACTTATATTGATGACTTTTAAGTTGTGTTTAATTTTTAGTTCCTATCTATAAACACTGTTTTGATGAGGCCTGATGTCTATGAAGGTTAGAGTTACAGTAAAGCTAGAGATCCTACCTACACAACTAACAGGTTGCGTAATATTTAAACGGAGCATCTGACTGTAAAATAGTCAATGAAACATCGTCTTCATTTTGAAAGACCTATCCAATGATATGCCACTCAATATAGTGGGTAATTTTTTTTCGTTTCTACCGCCATTTTGAATTTATAAAAAGAAAACCTAGCCTATAACCATCGGACGATTAAGACGAATCGATAGAGACCTCATTCATTAAAATCCATCCAGCCGTTGTGATGTTTCGAGGGTATAAAGAAATCCACATATCCAGATATGCGTGAAACACATAACCCTTCTTGGCAGTCGGGTAAAGCGGCTACATACGTGTTCTTGACGACTGCTGGTCACCACTCGGTGCACCTGAAAAGGACCACCACGGCATCCAAGCTACCAAGGGGACCATATTTCATATGCGCTCGGTCTCGCAAAATCATCAAGTCTAAAAAGCTCAATGAAAAGTAAATGTGAACGATGCAATAACTTTGAAATGAAAAATGTACATTTTTTCATTGGGGGAAAAAAAAAAATCCCGATATGTAAATATATGCATTTTGTTTTACAAAAAAAATAGAATATCGAAGAGGGGGGGGGGGGGGAATTCAAATGAAAATGATCGACGACAGAAAAAAAAATTAGTAGTACAAATTTGGCGCCCCTAAATTTCCGCGCCCGGGGCGACCGCCCCCTTCGCCCCCCCTTTCGCACGGTGCTGGTTCATGGAGAGCTGGTTTACAAAATTATACCCTTATACACTCAACGAATGCGGTGCGATCCCGATGGAATATGTTTTGTTTTTAAATGATTAACTTTAACTTTGATTTTGACTGTGTCCAAGACATGTTTCGATATTTTGCTGTAGCTGATATGTGTACTGATGAGGCTGTGCGTTTGCACAGCGAAACGTCTTTTATATATTTTTAGTTTTTAATTAAATGTTTTTTTTTTAATTTAAGTGTAGTCAAGTCTGTCTAATGTATGATAATTAATTTAAAATTAATTTAATCCAAGTACATTTATTAGAGTTAGAGCATGGACAGATAGGCGGTAATCAGATAAACCGAATTCATAATAGTCCAGGCAATAGAAAACGTATAGGGGCTAGCAAAATTCATGGTAGTTCTAGAAAAAGGCTTACTATATGTTTTTTGGGTCGCTGAATCCGAATTTTTAACTTCCCACCAAAATTCCCCCCCCCCCCAAATTTTGGTAAAATGCCCCCCAAAAAAGGTTTTTATTAAAAAAATTAATTTTTTTATTGTTTTGGGGAAAAAGTATCTAGAAATTCAGAAAGTAGACAAAATTTGCAACAAATCAGATATATGACATTATGACGTAGGATGAAGGCGGGAGGGGGATCTGCCTCGGAACATGCGCCGCGGTGCTGCGTGGACTAAGTTGCGCAATTCCACTTAACCACTCACATCGTTTACATTCGCCCTCCCATCTCCCCTCAGAACTTTCCCTATAACGTTTACTTCAAGTTTTTTGGGTCGCTGAATCCGAATTTTTTACTTCCCCCCAAAATTCCCCCCCCCCCGGAACCCCCCAAAATAGTTGCTTTTTAATTACATTTTTTATTGTATTGGAGGTAAAATGTGTAGAAATTCAGAAAGTAGACAAAATTTGCAACAAATAGGATAGATGACATTATGACGTAGGATAAACTGGGAGAGATGGGCTGCCTCGGAGCATTCCCCGCGCGTTGTTCTCAAAAACCAAATTTTTTCAAACAATCAATTTTTTGGAGGTTTGCCGGTGGAAATTTTGGTGGAAAGTTACACATTCGGATTCAGCGACCCAAAAAACATAAAGTTAGTCGAAATACAGAACTAGCATCAATTTTGCCAGGTAAAATCCCCTATTGCCTGGACTTGCATAACTTAGTGCACATAGCGCCGCAGTGTATGTTCCGAGGCAGCCCTCTCCCTCCCCCGTTTATCCTGCGTCGTAATGTCATCTATCCTATTTGTTGCAAATTTTGTCTACTTTCTGAATTTCTACATACTTTTCCCCTAAACTAATAAAAAATTTAATTAAAAAACAACTATTTTGGGGGGTTGCGGGGGGAAGTTAAAAATTCTGATTCAGCGACCCAAAAAACTTAACGTAAACCTTATAGGGAAAGTTCGGAAGAATGGGAGAAAATGGGAGAGCGAATGTAAACGATGTGAGTGGTTAAGTGAAATTGCGCAACTTAGCCCACGCAGCACTGCGGCGCATGTTCCGAGGCAGATCCCCCCTCCCCCTTCAGCCTACTATGAAGGCGTTTTGTGTACCCATGGTTCACAAACATGTAAAAACTCCAACACAAGAATTTAGAGGACTTACTTATTTTATTATTATAAACTTTTAAGAGGCCGTGAACATACAGAGAAAAGGGGAGAAGTTCGTAAGATGTCCAGGGGCAGGCCCCTCAAGGGGAAACGGTGACGTCTAAAGCGCTCAAGATCAGAAGCAATAGTGAAAAAGATTTTGTTACAATTACTCACGCATTGGCGAGCATAAAATAACCACATGTAAAATATTGGCGATAAAAACGAATCGGGCAGACAAAGCATTCGTAAAACTCAGGAAGCTTTACATTGAATTAAGTTATACGCCATGGCGGGCTTATAGGATTGCAAGATAACAAAATCCTTGTGGTTAGGCGGGGTAACTGAAAAATAGCTAAACACGTGATATTACATGTATGTTACAAATTTAATGACAACTGTCTGTATTAGTCAGCAGGGTATATGGTAGTTATCTGACAAAATAAAGAGTGAGAATTAATAGCAATGCAAGCAAAAAGTATAAGAAAATTTTTATGCGCAGTTCTGTGCTACTCATAAAATATGCATTACTTTTGTCGGCTGAGAGGCCAAGGGAATTCATTTCTGTTTTATTCTTTTTATCTCAAGGGAAAATCACTGACAGTTAAGATTTATTTCTATACACATGTCTGTGTGAAGTTAAAAGAAAAAGGAAATGGTGGATAAAATGATGCATGCAGTCGAATCGAACTTTTAAAGTATTAATATAACTCACAGTAGTGTGAGGGAGGGGGGGGGGGAGTGAATGAATACAGATGTATGAAATAAAGTGTAAAATGTAAAAATTAAATAAAATATTTTATTTGGGGGGGGGGGGTAATGAAAACTCCAAAAATGAACAAGTAAAGTAAAATGTTGATTTTTCGAGAGGGGGGGGGGAGATTTTAAATTAATATGTAACGAGAAAGCCATTATACCTACGTCATAATGCCATATATCTAATTTGTTGCAAATTTTGTCTACTTTCTGAATTTCTAGATACTTTTTCCCTAAAACAATAAAAATTGATTTTTTTAATAAAAACCTTTTTTGGAGAGCATTGTACCAAAATTTGAGGGGGTTTCCGAGGGAAATTTTGGTGGGAAATTACAAATTCGGATTCAGCGACCCAAAAAACATAGAGTAAGCCAATTTCCAGAACTACCATTAATTTTGCCAAGTAAAACCCCCTATTCCCTGGACTATAAACACTGTTCAATTATTTTGGATTAAAGTGTTAAAAAATATATTTTAAATCCTGATATTATTGTTTATGTACCATGGCGCAACACTGCCACTACTGAGTCATTTACATAAAACTTTCACGATAGTATTTTGTTATATAAGACGAAAATTGCTTGTAATTATTGTTTTTCAAGGTAAAAATATCAGTAATGTAAAACAAGGTAAAAATATCAAGACATGCTAACTTATATAACGTTATATTTGATAAATTTCAAAATTCTTTTATTTAAATATTTCCAAACAAATTCTTTTAAGAAATATATTAAATGAGATAAATTCATCCAGAAACTCAAAGCTACTTATAATGTGCCTGAAATGGGTATCCAATATTCGTTTCCGATCTAAAAAGAAATATCGGAACATTCGGGATTGTTCTATGAATGGCCTCTTTAAAAACGAAAATCACAATTGAGAAAAAATATTTTCAGTCTTTTTTTCTATTTTAAAGGAAAGGGCATATAAAATTTAAATATATTCAAAAATCTTATTTGAAAAGACAAAATTGTCAATAAATCTTTATTAAGCTATCCGTATTCCACTGAGAATTATCGATGAAGTTTTCTTAGATAAATGCTTAAATGTTACAATCGTGTCCCAGAATATTTATAAATATTCATAATATCGATTTTTTATTTGAAAGCATGTCTTTTAGAGATATATTCAGACAAATGCAGAACCAATCGTTTATCAAAACCTGTCGTAAACACAATGAATTTATTTTGGTAGAATTTGTGCAACTTTTATAAATGGTTTTGTTGGAATTTTCAAGCTTAAAAGCGACAAGAGGTTTAAGTTCTAAGACACGATCTGTTTTATTTCTTTCGAGAATTATATTTTGGTTGAAGTCTCTGAATCTAAATGAAAATAAACGTAACAAAATGCAAAATACCTTTGCAGTTTGATAAATTAGCGAATGAAAAGAAATTTAATGAATCGATAAGAAGCAAAATAATACAGTCATTTTATTCAATAACATGTATAGCGTTAATATTGATTCCAAGTACAAAAATTTAATTTCTTTACTTTAATGTTTACGCACTAAATAATATCAAGGAAAACATAGACAATGGGCATGTTTAAGTATTTCATATTCTCTGAATAATTTTTATAAATATATATACAGGGTGCTTCACAGGGTATAGAAAAATAATGTACTGAATAACTTTCGAAGGAAAAAATACTTTTATTTCATATTTTTAGTATTTGCCACGAGAACAAAGGAAATTAAAAGATGAGGTTTTGTAAAAGTTGGCTGTCTGAGGAAACAATGAAGTCTCTGTACGAAATTCGCAACTACCTGCTTAACTTGGTCTGTTGGATTCGACCTTATCACACTTGTTCTCGCTGTTTTCAGCTTTCTGTGGTTTTTGGTCAATTCCTGTAAACTTTATTTTTGACATAGCCTCATAAAAAGAAGTCTAGTCGTGATAAGTCAGGGCTATAGGAGGGCCTAAAAAATCCACAACCAAAGCTATTCGGATATCCTCTTATGCGATGACACGATTGTCATAGTGGCTTTCTCTATTATTGTTTTCGCAGCGGTTATGTTTTCGGGAGTCCTTATGGTTCTTTATTTGGCCTTCATGCTCACTTTGTCATCAGCCAGTGAACCTGTTCATTCAAACTTGGCAATTAAGGGGGTTTGTCACTTAGCTTCCGATTTTCCCTCACTAATGTAAAGTCTATAATTCTTGATTCATTCGTATATTTAAAATATCTCTTCGAGAAATTAATGTTTTTAACTTCTATTTTTGTGTACACTTTCTAAAAGATGTTTCTTTTTTTCTTAGTTCCCAAAATATTTCTAAAGTATAGACTTAATTTTATAGGAAGTGTTAAAATCTTACTCACAGTTCGGCCGCTTTTAACACATAAAATATTAAATTCAGCATACATTTTAGAAACGTTTTGAAAACAGAGAAAAAAGAGACATCCTTTAAAGAGAGTACACAGAAAAAAAGATGTTAAAAATATGAATTCCCCAAGAAGATATTTTAGATATATGAATGCATCAAAAGTCCACAGACTTAACATTACGGAGGAGAATTCCGAAGCTGAGAGACCAGCCACCTTAATTCTCTTAACAAGCTTGAAGGTGGCTTTAGCCTATTTTTAAAAGCAGTAGACCGCTTCCTGAGTGTCTCGGCAGGTCTCAGATCACAAAAATAAAACTTCTTGACTAAAAGACAAGCTCTTCGATCGAATATCGGTGCATTTTGGTGAAATTCAAAATATTCTTCCACAGTAACCAGAGTCCGTAAAGAAGTTTTCTTTGGGTCTCTGCTCATGCGTGCACAATTTCACGTCACTAACTCCACGCCTTGAAGAATTATTCAAGTAAAAGGCACGTTATGCCCTGTGTAGCACCCGGTATATTGAGGTTCCTTTAAAAAATGAAAACATTTTAAGGGTGTTCTCAAATCCAAAAGGGCAACTTTCTGACATAAGTTTAAATTTTTTTTTGTTCAAAAATGCATGAAACTAGCTGGTGTTGTTCTTCAGAAACTATGTCATCGAGCTGTTATTTCCAGTTTTTTTGAAAACGCAATAGACCTTTCAGAAAATAGTGTCAAAGTGGGCATTTTGAACGTAATTTCCGCACGAAAATAGAATAACAGATCAAGAATGGGTGAAAAAGTCTTTGTCACATGATCAAAATCGCTTATAACTCAATAGGTAATTGATTGATCCAAAAATGGAAAAACAGTTAGATTACAAATCGCTTCCATGGCCAAGCTTTCCAGTTCTTTCTCTTTCCGTTAAAAAATGAATTTGTAAATATGTCAAAGCGTTTTGCGCTTGTTGAGCAGAGCAGTTAATAACAGCCTTAATTTTAATACAATATTTTAACGTACGGCTATAAAAAGTAAAAAAACCTACTAACTCTGTCACAAGTCATCGTATAACAACGTGGATGATACCAAATGATTAAAATTAGCATCTTCTTATTAATGCTGTACTTACTAAACGGTGCGGATTACAACAAAGAAAATATAAATCTTTTAACTGCATTTCAGAAAAATTAAAATTTAAAATCTTAAACTTGATATCACAGTAAACTTTGATAAATCTTGTTAAGTCGAACTATCAGTTAAAACCGTAGTATTCACCAAGGTACCCAAGGACCTCAAGTTAGGGACATAATTTGAAAACTATATAAATCCTATATATACAGACATATATTTTTTGTCATGTGATTTTTTTAAAGACCTCGCAATTGCTTTTATAATTTGATATGATTAAAATGAATATAAAGGTTATGTAGTGTGTTTTTAGGGTTCCGTACTTAAAAGGTAAAAAAGGAACCATTATAAGATCACTCGTGTGTCTGTCTGTCTGTCACAGCCATTTTACTCGTAAACTGTGAAACGGGGAAAGTTCAAAATGGGGGAAGTAATAAAGACTATTGACTCACATATTTTCAGATTATTAAACATTCAAAAACATATTTAGTACAAATGTAGAGGGGCTGATTAAGTTACTTGAAAAAAAACTCTTTTATTTCTTTTATTTGTATATTGTGTGGGGTATCGTGTGAAAGTTCTCGTAAAGCTGAACTCAAAAATACATTGTTTTTTATTTTAGGTATTATATTTTCAGAAATATCGTCGAACATGTAGCACAAAAATATGCCCCCCCCCCATCTAATTCCAAATCTACTGAAATTAAAATTATGAAAAAATCAGGAGTGGTAGACGTTAATTTAAACCTTGCAGGACAATTATAGCGATTACCCTAGGTCATATAGTTTTTAAGAAATTCGCATTTTCCGTTACACACAAATTTCAATTTACGAGCATTCAGCAAAAGTGTTGAGGAGCGCTGCAGGTATCTATCGTAGCAGAAGTATAAAATCATTGTTGATAATGATTTTCGAAAAAAATTGTTTGTAATTAACCGAGATATTAACCTTTAAAGATACGGACGGTTTGGATATACATAATGACAAGGTCGGCATACTCTATGTATCATCGACTTTTAAAACCTAGTTAACAACTTTTAAAGTTATCTATGTGTAATGCAATGCCCAGTAACAGTATAAAAGCAATAAACGTCAAATTGTTAAAAACCGACTAATTTAATTGGAATGAATCACATAAATATTATGAGATTTGCGACTAGTTTGCATTGAGCGGATCTCTCAATACGTCACGAGTGGCTTTAAAGATTAATTAAAAATCTATCTGGATAATCCCGGCACGGACCAAGACGGCGTTGCAACTTTGCGACCTCCTTTCGAAACACGCTTAGCACAATGCCAAATTTAAACTTTGAATAAAGTTTTTGTTTTAGCTGCACTGTAAAAAGAAAGTTTATTGCTACGCTGAATTTAGTTTTATGAAATGACAAATGGAGTTTAAATTTGCACTGCTTATATTGTCAGTATCGAATTAAGTTCATCATAAACAGATTAGGATAATATTAAATAAACGGTCAAGTGCGAGCATTACTCGCGTACAGAGGGTTCCGTAGAATAAATGTATGAATTTGTAATTGTATTATAAAACAAAAAAAAAATTGCTAAAAGAATACTAAGACTTTGTAAAAAACTGTACAACCTAGGGTTGGGTATAACTGTATATATTAGAAAAGTGTAAATGGGTATACCATGAAAGTTCAAAGAGATATGGAACCTAAATAATATCAAATTTAGCTATTCGTATAACCCTTTTTTTAATATTATCCTAATCGATTTATGATGAACTTAATTCGGTACTGACAATAAAAGCAGTGCATAGTTAAACTTCATTTGGCATTTCATGAAACAAAATTCAGCTTAGTAATAACCTTTATTTCTACAGTGTAGCTAAAATAAAACCTTTGTTCAAAGTTTAAATTTGGCATTGTGCTAAGCGCGCTTCGAATTGAGGTCTCAAAGGTGCAACGCCGCCTTGGTCAGTGCCGCGTTTTTCCAGATAGGTGTTTAATTAACTTTTAAAGTCACTCGAAGCGTATTGAGAGATACAATCAATGCAAACTATCGCGAATCCCACAGTATTTATGCGATTCATTCTAATTAAATCTTTCGAGGGCGATGCCCTTAAAAAACGGACACCTAATTTTAATTCCAAAACAGACAAACGGCACCAAGAAAATTTAATTAAAATTTTCCTTTTATCATGTACGTGAAAATAAGCAAGTTCGCATTTTCTAATAAATTCGTTTATAAATTCTGGTGTCAGTTCATTATTTCATAAGTTTATAATTAGAATTACTCCGTGTCGGAAAGGATTAAGTGGTCGCAGGACTCTTAAAGCTTCAAAATTTAAGAAATTTTAATTTTTTTAGATGTTAAACTCCTATCTTTTCTGAATATTTGGATATAATTGTTTCCTTGAAAATCCCATTAGAACAGAAGTTTTGGCTTTTAGAATTATACCAGCTCAATAGCTGAAGCAGCGTTTCCGAAACTTTAAAGTCATTATTTTCCAAATGGCGTTTTTGGGCATAACGCGCAGGATACCTCAAAAACTTCTGAATATTTTTTCATGAAATTTTCAAAGCATATATTTCATGTTAGTATGTATAAACTGAACCTAAAATTTCCTTTTTATTGTTCAAAAAAATATTTTTTTAGGTGATTTTACTGTTGAAATTTTCAAAATTTTGTATTAGCTAAATGCAACATTGCATTAAAAATATAAAAATGCTTTAAATACAAATTTATTTATTTTCCAAATGGCGTTTTTGGGGAATAACGCGCAGGATACCTCAAAAACTTCTGAACATTTTTTCATGAAATTTTCAAAGCATATATTTCATGTTAGTATGTATAAACTGAACCTAAAATTTCCTTTTTATTGTTCAAATAAGTTTTTTTAGGTGATTCTACTGTTGAAATTTTCAAAATTTTGTATTAGATAAATGCAACATTGCATTAAAAATATAAAAATGCTTTAAATACAAATTTATTTAAGTTCAGGGACATTATTACAATCTGAAGTATAAGTAAGCACCTAAATTTTTATTCTAGTTGCAATATTTATTTTGTAATCCTGCGCGTAAACTGTTACGGCAATTTTTTGTTCGACAAATGTCTAACAGTTTCGAGCCCCCTATAAATACTAATTCTGTATCTTGCAATTTTTTATCCCAATTAAAATTGTGTTTTAAAATCATATACATTTTAAGACGTTAAATGTTGAAAATGGTCTTTTTTTCATTTTTTCCACTTTTTAGAGTCCCGAGACTCCTTAAATTAGTATGTTTTTAACAATTTGACGTTTATTGCTTTTATACAGTTACTGGACATTACATTAGACATATATATCATTAAAAGTTGTTAACTAGGCATAGATTACGCCGTCCCTGTCCTTGTGTATGTCCAAACTGACCGTACCTTTAATGGTTAATATCTCGGCTAATTACCGATGATTTTTTTTGAAAATCATCATCAACAATGCTTTTATTATTCTGCAACGATAGGTATATTCAGCGATGCTCAACAATTTTTCTGAATGCCCGTAAATCGAAATTTTTGTATAACAGAAAAATGCTAATTACTCAAAATCTATGTGACCTAGGGTAATCGCTATAATTTTCCGGCAAGGTTTACATTAACGTCTACTACCCCTGATTTTTTCATAATTTTAATTTCAGTAGATTTGGAATTAGATGGGGGGGAGGACATATTTTTGGGCTACATGTTCGACGATATTTCTGAAAATATAATACCTAAAATAAAAAGCAATGTATTTTTGAGTTCAGCTTTACGAGAAATTTCACATGATACCCCACATAATATACAAATAAAAAAAATAAAAGAGTTTTTTTTTTTTCAAGTAACTTAATTAGCCCCTCTACATTTGTACTAAATATGTTTTTGAATGTTTAATAATCTGAAAATATGTGAGTCAATAGTCTTTATTACTTCCCCCATTTTGAACTTTCCCCGTTTCACAGTTTACGAGTAAAATGGCTGTGACAGACAGACACAGGAGTGATCTTATAATGGTTCCGTTTTTACTTTTTTAAGTACGGAACCCTAAAAATGAGTTATACATAATAGCTATATTTGATATTATTTAGGTTTCATATCTCGGGACGTTGATGATATATCCATTTACACTTTTCTAGTATATATAGTTATACCCAACCCTACGTTGTATAGTTTTTTACAAAGTCTTAGTATTCTTTTAGCAAAGTTTTCTTTAATAATAAAAATACTAATTCATATATTTATTTAACGGAACACTCTGTGCGCGAGTAATACTCGCACTTGGCCGTTTATTTCAAGCAGTAACACCAATATTGGAATAGAATATTGTAAATCTTATTTATAGTGTTTCATCTCACCTTCAAGAACCGTTACTAATAGGGGAGGCCAACCCCTATTAACTATTCCTACATGCAGTTAATATTAAATTGTTAGTAATAGAAACCAACATTTAAGAGTTAATATTTAATACGTAATAGTAGTTGATTATAGTATATAGACATACTAGCAGCCTTCGCCCGCTACACTAATCGGTTTTTCTAAAGAAACCTTGAATCGAAAGAAATATATATGTATATTTTATCATTAGCTTTAAAGCAATATGGACATTTTATCTGTAATGAACAACCAAATTGCTGAAAACAATATGAACGTCATTACGCTATTATATCTTTTATTGAGTCATACAAAATTTAGGCTATTAAGAACCAACTTCTTTAGTTGATCATTTAGAGTAAGATTCGGTAAAGAACGATAGATCAATATGTAATATACTAAAAGCGTTCATGAAAAATTATCAATGCAAGTCTCATCAGAATTCGTTAATTGGACTTATTGAAAAGGTTAATCGTTCATAATAATTGGTTTCGCCTGATTCTAGAACTTTCAGCCACAATTCTACAATAAAGCAACCTGACGGCAACACGAAGCAAATGATATGTGTTTTATACTAAAACATTCTCTGATAAATTAACTACCCGATCGAGTTCCATCGAAATTCACTTAGCAGAATCTTTTAAACCGGAAAATGTACCAAAACCTTCCCTAAAAATGATCTAATTAACAGTTTAAATCCCATAAAAATTCATTCAGCGAAACCTTTAAAAAAAGCCAATCTTTCGAAATTGGGTTCATCTGATTTAGAACTTTCCCCATAATTATTTAACTAAGTAACGTAGAACGTTATGTTTTATACTAACATATTTTCTGAAAAATTATCTAACTAACAAAGTAGTCCAATCAAAATCTATTCAGTAGAACTCTAGTTATAAGCGGCCGGAATGAAATTTCTCTTTGCATTTTATATATATTGAGGTAGTTAAATATAGTTTTCATAATCGCGTTAACTTGATTATAGAACTCTCAGCGATGTAGGGGTAGGTATACGCCGCATCACTTCTGGATTTTTTAAGGAACTCTGCACGACTTCCATAACTGTAGCAGAAATACTCTCTAGTATATACCCTATGTCTCTAGTTTATATCACCCAGTTTTCTTTACTGTATCACTGAGAATTTTTTCCGCATAGCTCCGTAACTAAGCAATTTAGAATGATATGATAAATATTGGAAAAATCCCTAAAATGTTATCTGTACAACTGACAATAAAATCCATTCAGTAAAAGTTGAAATCTTTCATAATTGAGTTCACTTAATACTAGAACTCCCGTAGCTATTAATAAACAACTTAGAACAATGGTTTTTGCATTAAACCTTTTATAAACCAAATTTACTGTCTAACAGTGTAAGTTCTACAGAATTCCGTTCAGTAGAATCTGAGTTATAATCAATCGGAATGAAATAGGAATTTGCTTTCTACATATAGAGTAAATGATTGTGTGTAAATATGTAAGTGCTATTATTTTCGATTTCAAAGACGTTATTGGCGATATTTGCGCATGGATAATATAAAAGTACCCATTTTTTTCTTCTTATCCAGGAACAAAAGACAAATCACCAAATTCAAATTTAAATCATTTAAAATGAAAACTTTTTTAAAGCCGTACAAACATTGTTTTTATGTTTAAATAAATGTTTTCGTTTTACAATATTTATTTGTCATTAAACCTTTTTTTTTCTTTGTATTTGAAATAAAATCAGTAACTGTTTCGGTATTTTTCCGTTATGCCAACACCATTGTCACCAAGGGTAATAGTTGGCACAAAATAAAACGAAACATTTGAAAAAAATGAGCATTTATAAAATATAACTTTTGAAAATTACAGACTTTGCCCTACCATTTTTTAAATCAATAAAAATAACTACTTAAAATAAAAGAACAAATAAATATTTTGCAAGTAATAAAATATAGCCAATTTAAACTTACAGGCTTGAAATTATAAATGTCTCTTATTACAGCAGCGTGGCGTACGTAATACGTATGTCTCAAATTGCAGTAAACATTTCATTTTTTGAATGAAGACATTCATGGTTTTTTGAACAAAACATTTTTATAGGTATAATTCCTAAGTTCTGAAATAATTTTATTGTAGCTTCCTCATCATCAGATAACTGCCAAATGACAAAATCCATGTCAGTATCTATATATATAAAAGAAAGTTTGGATTGGAGATTAATCAACGTACAGCCCAAACTACTGATCCTAAAGTCTTGAAAATTGGGGTAAAAATAATTCTTATGACATAGAGTGCCGCTAAGAATGGATTTTCTAAAATTCCACCCCTAATGGGGGGGGGGGGGGTAATAAAGAGAACGAACTTTTAAAATATTCCTTAAAAATCTGATTTTATAGTAATTTTTGTACTGATAACATATTTTAGAGTATTTTTGTATGCTGAATCGAATGGTACTAACCAAATTCTTTTAAGTCTAATAGTCCGTGAGATATTTCATATTTTTCTAATTTGACGATGTTTTTGGCGCCAAAACCTGAAATTTTCAAGTGATGCATTCTAAAAGTACATCTGTTCCTATAGCAAGGGACGAAATTCAAATATATTGAATAATTTTTTAATCAATTATTTTGGTTAAATAATTAAAACAACTATGTCAGTTAGGGAAAAAATTACAAACGCCTCAAAAACAAAACTTAAAAATAAATAAATAAATAATTAAATCTGTGGTACTTTTTCGTTTTACCAACACCATGCCAAAATGTGTGGTATCGCGCCATTTACTTCAAATATAACCGTGCAAAGGATTTTTATTGCATACTGTGCCAAACAATTTGCTATTTATTGAACATTATTTTTATGAGTATTATTCAATCGTAATCTCGCAAAACTTTTTAATTGGTTATTTTTTGAATGGAAATTATTTATTAATAATTATAACTTACATTTATTACTGATAATAAATGTAAGTTATAATATAGTTATACAATTATAAAAATAATGTTGTAATTTTTTTAATTGATGTAAATCTCTGCATATTACCGTTTTTTCTTAAATGTTTTCCCCATTTATTCTAGGTTAACCTAATTTATGTTAATGAAACGCCGATCAAAGGGGCTATGTTTATGGTGAATTATCATTATTAATATTAATTAACATAATTAAGAAAATCTATTTGCAAAGGTTTCAAAATTTTGGAATTAAAACTTTTTTTTGTTACAATATTATTCGAAATATTACATGTACCACTAGCTTTCCTTTAATAAATATATACCTAAATTTCATAAGTTATTAATATTGAAAATATACCGGTTATTATCCAAAAATAGAGAACAATTTTTAGTCCCGCTTTATCTTGCTCCATTGTCAACGATTTCAGTTGTATCCAATTATCCTTACTTTCCAATCAAAAAGTATCTACTGTCATTTTCAGACGCTTTAGATTACTTTATCAGTTCTGTTTATCAGTCTTTATCAGTTTTTCTGATTACTTTAAAATGAAATTCAGACACATAAGCGTCTGAAAACAGCGTCAAAAAATAGGAAACACATTTCGATCACAGAGTTTCTGAATAACATCATCTGCCAATTTCATGCGTTTAAGAACAAAAATGAATTAAAATTATCTACATTTTCGAAACCTCAAACATCTTTTCTTTGGAGTCAAAAATTAACCTTCAACTTTTAAGAATGAGATGTGGCTCCATCTAGTGTGTATCAAAGTAGTCGATCTAGAAATAAAGTTATTTATTTGGAGGTTAAAAAAAAGCGATTTTCTAATTATGTGCTGCGTTCTAGAAGGCAACTAATTAAGCCCTTTAAACTATTTAATTCATAATCTCTTTAACCTTTGCTTAAATTTAAAAAAAATATTGTCGCCCTCTTTTCTTTTGGAGTTGCTCAAATAACCAGTGGTGTAGTCGTAAAAAGAACAGAGGGTAAACGCTCTAAGCAGGGGGAATACGCTCAAGGCAGAGCATATACCCTAGAGTGTATAGACTATAAAAAAAATCTAGAAGGTATACGGAGTGTACGACCGTATACCCTCACCAGTGTTGAATTCAGACACTTTTCTCCGGGAGGGATTTCTGTGTCTCTGGGAGGGGCATTATGGAGTTCCGGGGGGGAAATTGAAGTTTTTGACCATTGAAAACACAAAATCTCACATTTTCCGGCGGGGACAACTCCTTGCTCCAGGGGGGAATGTCCCTCCCGGGCCTCCCGCTGAATTCAACACTGCCCTCCAGTACATGCCTGCAAATAATATTTCAAAGACCGCTATGAAATAAACAACAGTTTCATATTTTAAATCAGTCAATTACTATTGATGTTCAACTTAGAGCCCAGTTTACTTGAAACCTTTATTTTATGACGTGCATCCCTTGACTTCTGACGGGGGCGGGGGGGCACATTTGGAAAGCTGAAATTAAAATGCCACATATTCAAATTTCTAGAAAAAATGTGTAAGGGATGTATTTGAGGGTATACGGAGCTATATGCCATATACCCTCTGGATTTTTAGGTAGCTTTCATTACAAAAAGCTACCTATTGCAGCCGTTCGGAGGAAAGCGATTTCAAAAAATTTTGGTATATTTTCATCGATCATGACCCCCAGACCCCGAAACCACCCTCCGTTCAAAAGTTGATATATATATATATATATATATATATATATATATATATATACTAGCAAAGCCCGCGGCTTTGCTCGCGTAATATTTGAAATATGACAAGTGATATTTATATGTCTAATTTTTATTAAAAGGTACTAACTAAATTTTTATTTTATTAAAAGGTAATATTTTATTTTATTAAAAGGTACTTATTACTTTTAGGAATAATTCAAAAATTACTATTTAAAACACAGTTTGACTAAACATCATTATTACACTGTATTAGGCAGAAATGAGACTTAAATTAATAAAACGAAATAAAACTAAATAAATGATAATTTACAAAATATTTTGAAACTTTTATGCTCAATTAATACGGTCATTTCAGTATTCATTTGAAGTTTTGATTTTTTTAGAAACCATCTTCTTACATCTTAAAAGTAACCATCATGTCGAAGTCCAAGTCCTACCACCTCTCTCACCATAAAGGGCTTTGTTGAAACAGGAACTGTCACCATTAATTTGCCAACATTAATTTTGAAATCGGTTTGTTATTTCCTAATATTCCACAGAAACGTAATTAAAAAAGGTTTTAAAGCCCTTTTTTAGAACGTTTGTTATTCCTGTGAACCCCAGGTGATAGAATCACCGGTATAAAATATAGCCTGTGTAGGATCAGAGAATGTTACCACTGATTCGCAACTCTTACTTTTATAATCGGTTTATATTCCCTGAAATTGCATAGAATCGTAATTTAGAAATATTTTAGAATGCTTTTCGCACCTCCCCTTCGCTTCACCTCTTTTTAATTCGAATTTATTTTCGACGTTCCTTCGAGTGCATTTATATTTTATAAGTAACTACCATGTCATATCTTAAGTTTCTAGCCTTTTCAGTATCACAGAAATTGCAATTTAGAAAGTTTTTAGCTCCTGCAACCTTCTGGTGGTAGGGGAACGGACATAAAATATAGCTTATGTTTGAGCAGGTTCTATCACCAAAATTTGTCATCATTATTTTTTTAATCGGTTTGGTAATTTATAAGTTTGCTTAAAAATTGTAATTTATAACGCTTTTCACTCACTTCATTTTTTTAAAATTTGGGATTTTCTTTCGACTGTTCTTAGAAAGCAGTTGCATCTTGTAAGTAAATACCATGCCATACTTCAAAGTGTTAGACCCCTCAGTTGTGCAAAAAATGCCAATTAGAACATGTTTTGCTTTTGCAACCCTCAGATGGTAGTGACAGCAACATAAAATATAACCTATGTTATAGCAGGGACTATCACCATTGATTTGCAACCACTACTTTTGAAATAGCTTTGATATTTCCTGAGATTGAGTAGAAATCGTAATTTAGAACGTTTTTTAGAACGCTTTTCTCATATTTTCCCCCCTTTTTAAATTTCTAATTTTTTCGAAACTGTTCGTAAAGATCATTTATATCTAATAAATATGTACCTTGCCTAATTTTAAGTTGCTTACCTCTACCGATCACAAAAATCGAAATTTAGAACCTGTTTTTTCTCCTGCAACGTCTAGGTGATAGTGATACCGACATAAAATATCGTCTATGTTAGATCAGAGGCTGTCAGCATCAATTTCCTACCATTACGTTTGAAATCAGATTCATTCTTCCTGAGATATTGCCTACAAATCGGCATCTAGAACGTTTTTAGAACGCTTTTCGCGCATTTTGCTCCTGCATCTCCTCTGGGGTAGTGGAAACAGATATAAAATATAGCCTATCTTGGAGCAAGATCTGTCACCAACATTTTTACACCATTATATTTGAAATCGGTTCAGTACTTCCTGAGATTGCGTAGAAATCGCAATTTAGAAAGTCTTTTATAGCGCTTTTTGCGCATTTTGACACCTTTTTAAATTTCGATTTTTTTAGGAAATGTCCTTAGAGATCATTGATATCTTATAACTAACTACCATTCCAAATTTCACGATTCTAGGGCCTTCCGTAACGCAAAAGCCGCAATTTAGAACGTTTTTTGCTCCTGCACCCCCTTTGGGTTAGTGGCACCGACATAAAACATCGTCTATGTTGGAGGAACGGTTTTCACCATCATTTTGACGCCATTATTTTTTAGATTGGTTTAATATTTCCTGAGATTGTGTAGAAATCATCATTAGAACGTTTTTTAGAACGCTTTTCGCGCATTTTCACTCCTTTTAAATTTCGAATTGTTTAAGAACTGTTTTTAGAAATCCTTTATATCTAATAAGTAGCTAATATTTCAAATTTCATATTTCTAGGTCCTTCGGTAACGCAAAAATTGGATTTTTAGAACGTTTTTTGCTCCTGCAACCCCTTTGGGGTAGTGGCACCGACATAAAACATAGCCTATGTTGGAGCAAGGGTTGTCACCGTCATTTTAACACTGTTATTTTTTAAATCGGTTTGGTATTTCCTGAGATTGTGTAGAGACCACCATTTAGAACGTTTTTTAGAACGATTTTCGCACATTTTCACCCCTTTCAAATTTCGAATTGCTTAAGAACTGTTCTTAGAAATCCTTTATATCTAATAAGTAGCTAATACTTCAAATTTCATATTTCTAAGCCCTTCAGTAACGCTAAAATCGCATTTTTAGAACGTTTTTTCTCCTACACCCCCTTTGGGGTAGTGGCATCGACATAAGATATAGCCTATGTTCTAAGTTGGACTAACACCATCATTTTGATACCATTACTTTTGGAATCGGTTCGGTAGTTCCAGAGCTTATCTCCGACAAATAAACAATCTTTTCCTCTTTATAATAGGAGGAAGTATAGATATATATATCTGACATTTGTCATACTGTAATTCTCGAATTTATGAACCGATTTGGATGTAATTCGGTATGTACATAGTACATACTAATGTCTCGACCGAGTTCGTTGGCCAGCTTCATCCGCCATTTTGTTTCAAAATGGCGGCCATTTAAAATTTTCTTAAAATTTTTAACTTTGAAATGTGGTACCAAAGAATTCAAAATGGAAAAATATTTTTTCTTATGTATTTGACCTTTATACAAAGATTCCGGAGCAGTTTTTGTTTCGTCTATATCTTAAAAAATGGCTGAGTTATAGCATTTTGAATTTCTAGCATGGCTGATATTTTGAAACGTCCTGAATTTTGTCACGCGATAAAAGGCGTATTTATGAACCGATTTGAATGTAACTTCGTTTGTACATAGTAAATACCAATGTCTCGACCGAGTTCGTTGGCCAGCTTCATCCGCCATCTTGTTTAAAAATGGCAGCCATTTAAATTTTTAAGAAAAATTTAAATTTGAAATGTGGTACCAAAAAATTAAAAATTGAAAAAATATTTTTTTTTAATGTATTTGACCTTGATGCAAAGATTCGGGAGCAGTTTTTGTTTCGTCTATATCTCAAAAAATGGCTGAGTTATAGCATTTGGAATTCCTAGCGTGGCTGACATTTTGAAACGTCCTGATATTTGTCACATGATAACAGGCGTACTTATGAACCGATTTGGATGTACTTTGGTGTGTACATAGTACATACAAATATTTCGACCGAGTTCGTTGGCCAGCTTCATCCGCCATCTTGTTTCAAAATGGCGGCCATTTAAAAAAATTTAAAAAATTTAAAATTTAAAATGAGATACCAAAATATTAGAAAATGAAAAAGATTTTTTTTGTATGTGTTTGACCTTAATACAAAGATTTCGGAACAGTTTTTGTTTCGTCTATATCTAAAAAAATGGCTGAGTTATAGCGTTTTGAATTTCTATTGTGACTGACATTTTAAAACGATCTGATATTTGTCACGCGATAACAAGCGTATTTATGAACCGATTTGGATGTTACTTGGTCTGTACATAGTACATACCAATGTCTCGACCGAGTTCGTTGGCCAGCTTTATTCGCCATCTTGTTTCAAAAGGGTTGCCATTTAAAAAAATTAAATTTAAAATTTAAAATGAGGTATTAAAAAATTGGAAAATGAAAAAGATTTTTTATGTGTTTGGCCTTGATACAAAGATTCCGGAGCAGATTTTGTTTCTGAAAATTTGTTCTTTTGTTCATATTTTAAAAAATGGTTGAATTATAGCACTTTGAATTTCTAGTATGGCTAACATTTTGAAACGATCTTGTATTTGTCACGCGATAACACACGTATTCGCCTATTTCCATTTGAGAAAGCATGTGGATAGTATACATCAACATCTCAGCCAAATATAAGTTACTTTAAATAAAAGCAGCTTGGATAAAGCTGACTAATTTCGTGAAATTCTCATTCATAATGATTTAGTATTGATAAAAATTAGTATTGAATCTCCTATATTCGGTTTCCACTAAATTGAGCTTCATGTGTTTGAATAATATAAGTTGGCTTTTTTAAAATAAGGTATTTGAAAGCTACCTCTTCCTCCCGGCACTGGCCGGAAGGACTTTTTTAAGATACTCCGTGTACCCATTGTTTCTCAAATAAAACTACAGCGAAAACTCGATACATGACGTTAATGACTTTAGCGTATACTCTCTGCCTCTAACGTGTACCCTCTGGTTTTTTTACGACTACAACACTGTGTGTAAAATGTTCAGAATTATACTAGATTGGGAAAAATCTACTGCTACTTTAAAACATTGCTTGTGCTTCATAAATAACATTATTTCAAAGTTGAGCTGATGAAATCGTGTGAATGGATAAGACAGTATTTTGTTGACCAACAGGACTTTGGTTCGATTCCTCTCGGGTAAGCGTTAAAAGTTCACACTAGTTTGAATTGAATATATAAATGAGATATAATATAATATGAGACATTGGAAAGTGGTTGTTGAAGGGTTTAATCCTTGAAAAATTATATTTTTTAAAGGAAATTTTTAAATACAGAAATATGCAAAATAAATGGATTTTTTTTCTGGAATTTACACCAGAAAATTTCCATTAAAATATGTAAATAGTACTGTAATAGTCGCTAGCAAATTTCATATTTTAAGATATATACATATATATATATATATATATTACAGTGTATCTTACAAAAGAAAAAAAAAAGGTGAAAAAATGTCTGTCGATGTGGTCAAGCAGGGATGCAATTCAGACATTTGAAGTGTCTTAAATTCAGATGCATACAAGTGTCTTAAAAATTAAGACACTTTAAAATTTCTGAAAATTGATCACTCCCTTTCAGACACTTAAATGTCTGAATTTAATACATTTCAGTTTACCGTGTGATACTTTTGTGTCCCTTAATAAATTGGATTATTACATTTAAAATATTTATATTTTATTATACATTGAGTTGTCAGCTAGCACCGTCACTGGAAGACACACATCACAGCAAGCAGCGTCATTAGAATCTAAACTTGTTGAACCACATATGTCAGTTAACCCACAGAACTCTGAAAATGAGGATGAAAGATAATTGCTTTCAATAGAAAAAGATGTTTCAGTAAAGGCAGAAAAGCTAGGTAAAGAAAAGACGCTCGCTCAGTTTGAAATAAACTAAACTTCGGTTTTGCAAGATACAGCTTCGACTTCAACAACTTTCATCTTGCGTCAAAGTAACAAAGTTGTCGCGGTATTCAGATGTGCTTCGATACTATAATAAATGGAGCAGAAAGTCGGAAATTTTAAGCAGTTCACCACACAAAAGGTAGTTTGAAGATGATGCAGCCTAAAAAAGCCAAAAACCTTTACCACTCTTGCACACATGACTGCGCCCTCTTGCCCTTACCCTTTAAAGCGCCTAAAAATCGATT
This sequence comes from Maratus speciosus, assembly GCA_963932465.1. Taxonomy (NCBI): domain Eukaryota; kingdom Metazoa; phylum Arthropoda; class Arachnida; order Araneae; family Salticidae; genus Maratus; species Maratus speciosus. The sequence continues at coordinate 61,819,756 of OZ010789.1, forward strand.
AAAAAACAGCTTAGAATTAAATATGATTCTTTAGGAACATTTAAAAACAAACCCCGTACAAAAATTCGCATTAGAAGAGAAGTTATGTCTAAAAAACTTTGAGCTTTTGCTATATCTTCTTCAGTTCCGAAAAATAATAATACAAATGCTTATTCTTTGTTTTGTTTTTCTCGTTAGTGAACTCGTAAGTGATAGAGAAAATATCTTTTCTGAAATTGATCCTTTAGACGCTTAGTAATTTAGGTTCAAAAATATGGATCCAAAACTACAAAACCCCTTAAAAACATCAATTTAATAGCCATTAACCTAAATTAACACAATCACAAATTCAAGAGCTTTAAGCAAGTGAATAATCTACAAATACTCAAAATTTTTTATTGGAAAAGATTTAAGTTAAATACTTATGAAAATATTTCACTTTCTTGGTAATACTCTCTTTTGGGCATTTTTAGGCTTTTTGCAAACTTAGATGAAAATAACATTTATTTTATGTGAGAATCAGCTTAATTGCTGCCATTTATTCGTTTGCTTTGAACGCAAAAAATATTTACCTATTAAGAAGTGATGTGAAAATGTAAAAAATACGGACATTTTAGATTTTATAAACAAAAGAAAAGAGTTCCCCGTTTGGGGACCCAGGGACCGAAGAGGATAAGATCAAGGGGTGATTTAATTTTTAAAGACAATTTTCTAAAAACAGCGATTTCGATCACTGCGCGCACGATTTCTGAAAAATCGTTACCTAGAATTTCACGAAATTTTCAGTGAATCTATTACACGTACAGAAGCAAAAAATGACCTATTATTATGTTTCTCAAGTAAGAAGTTGTGGATTCTCGACTACTTTTGTATAAAAGAAATCTCGATATTTCGAATTTCTTTAAAAAATAAATTTCTCGGGATCTACAAGTTTTATTTTTTCATTGTAGGTCATTCTGAAAACACTTTATATCTGTACTTATTTTTAAAAAAATCTTGTCTTGTTTCAGCCATTCAAATGGGAAAAATCATGCGCGGAATGCATGCAAGAATAATTCTTTCGAAAAAATTGTATTATCTTTAAAAATAAATAAATATATATCTATGTGTGTGTATACCTTTTTTAACTAGTATGTTGTGGCCATCACAAAACTTTCTTCTATACAAATCTAATAAAAACAGCACAAATTGATATCAAGCTATATCTCAAGTTTGACGAAAATTCGTGCATCAGTTCTTGAGATAGAGCTATAGTGGAAATTCTGAAAAATGCAGAAGAGCAGCGCCACCTCTTGAGCGATTTGCACCAAAACATAACCAGCACAAATTCATGTCACGGTATACCTGAATCTGAAATTTGCTGAAAATCCATGCATTAGTTCCTGAGATAGAACTATTGCGAAAATCGCAAAAAATGTAATATAGAACCATCACCTCTCGAGCAATTTACACCAAAATATATAAAACGTCAATTCATGTCAAGGACTAACTGAATCTGAATATTGATGAAAATCCGTGCTTTAGTTGTGGAGATTGAGCTATTGCGGAAATCGCGACAAATGCTGTATAGAAGAGCCACCTGTTCAGCGACTCACACCAAAATGTTTAAAACGTCAATTCTTTCTAAGGACTAACCGAATCTGAAGTTTGATGAAACTCCATGCATTAGTTCTGCAGATTGAGCTATTGTGGAAATCATGAAAAGTGTTGCATAGCAGCGCCACTGTTGAGCGATTTACTCCAAAAACTAATCAGCACCAATTTATATAACGGACTAACTGAATATATTTTTTTATTAAATTCCGTGCATTAGTTCTCGAGATACAGCACCCACAAATTTTGTGTCACATACAGACAGGTAGACTCACAAACAGACATTTCGTAAAAACATGTTTTTCGGAATCTCTGACCCTTAAAACGTGTAAATCCGTCGAATACCGAAAGTCGAAAATTTTCACAAATCTAATACTTTCTTCTTGTAAAGATAGAATAAAGTGAAAATTAGACATGATTTTCATGAGGAACACTGAATAATTGTAAAAGAGTGGGGGGGGGGGTTCTTGCTATTTTTCTTTTATACTTATTATCTGTTTTTTTATAATCTACACATTGCCATTCACTATTTTTTCAATGTTTTTTAGAAACATTTTTTGATTTTTTTTTCTAGCGTTATATAGTACGTCCTTTTTAAAATCCCTCATCCAAACATTTTCATTCTAAAGTTACACTCAACTCATAGAGCATTTCAAATAGTACCTCCTCTTTGATGAAAGTGTTAAATAATTATTTTCCACCTTCGAAGAGGTGTTTTCACTCTTTGTTCCTTAGATTAAAGATATTCAACTCTGTAAGTGCCATAAAGATCTCCACTTTCAAAAGTTGTTCTTTTTGAATAATTCATGCATAAAATGAACAACACTTCAACACATAGCGGAAGAATAGAGTCCACTTAAGTCAGCATCTTCAATGAGTTCATATCTTGAGAACAAGGGTTTCCTTTGACTTTAATAAACAAATTCCGTTTATTGAAACAATTTACCATTAGTTATTTCAGGCATGCTTGTTATTAACTTTTCTGGAATATTTTGTAAAGGCACCATTCAAAAGTGTACATTTTCTCTTAACATATACAGAAACGGAAAATACTTTTTCTTTGATGATTGCGTTAAATATATATATATTTGCTATCAAAGAATTGTTTCTACATTTAGTTCTTCAGATAACTATTAAGTGATATGAAGTTACAATTTCTTAAATGATTCTTTCTAGACCTACAGCATTTTCTTCTACTTTCTAAAGAAGAAAGTATTGTTATCGAAATTTTTTTCAACTTTCGGTTTTCTACGTCTTTACACATTTAATGGATCGGAGGTCCCGAAAACTTGTTTATACAAAATGTCTGTCTGTCCGTCCGTGTGTATGTCCTCTTTGTATCATCGAAAAGTGCATAAAGTTATGCAGAGAACTGGACCAAATTTCATATAAATATTTTTGCTTATGGGCAGCTAGTCCCACGTTAATTTCGGATCATCCCACAGGAACGGGTACTGTAATAGCAATTCCTGTGCCATTTTTCTTCTTGTATCATCGAAAAGTGTGTGAACTTAAACATAGAATTGAACCAAATAGCATATGTATGTTTTCGGCTATGACCAGCAGCTCCAAGTTGAATTTTGTATTATACCACAAGAAGGTGACGCTGCAATAGCGATTTTTGAGCCATTTTCATTATAGTGTCATCGTAAAGTGTACGAAATAAACAATTAAATTTAAAAAATCAAAAAAACCGACTGCGTAAAAAGCGAACTAATTAATTATTTCTCATCAATGTGAAACTATTTTTTTTTTTGAATTCCTACTATTAGCTCACACTCTCGGTATATATATATCTTGTTCAAATTTTCAATCGTTAATAAAATACTTATTATTCATCCAATCAAGCTTTTTTTAAACTTGTACTGGATGACACTTCATGTTAATCCTGTTTTATCAAATATTAATTCATTAATTTAATTTAATTAATTAATTTTCAATAATCGAGAGAGCCCTCTTCTTGATCAAGGTATTTTAAGACCGAGAGAGACCTCTTCTTGATCAAGGCATTTTAAGCGCCACTCAAGAGGTAAGAAGAATGGGAGGAAAAAAATTCTCTTATTGACCTAAGTAGGAATTGACTTAAAATATTTTTTTTATATTACCTGTTTATATTACTTACCTATTTTTTATTTACTTGTATTGATTACTTTTAAGTTGTGTTTAATTGTTAGTTCCTATCTATAAACACTGTTTTGATGAAGTCTATAGATGTCTATGATGATTAGAGTTGCAGTAAAGCTAGAGATCCAACCTACACAACTTCCAGGTTGTATAATATTTTAACGGTGCTTCTGACTGTAAAATAGTCAATGAAACATCGTCTTCATTTTGAAAGACCTATCCAATGACATGCCACTTAATATGGTGCGTAAAAAAAAAATTTCGTCTCTACGGCCATTTTGTATTTTACGGCCGCCATTTTGAATTTATAAAAACAATCCAAGACTATAACCATCGGGCCGTTAAGACGAATTGATAGAGACCTCATTCATTGAAATCCATCCAGCCGTTGGGATGTTTCAAGGGTATACAGAAATCCACTTACACAGATACGCGTGAAACACATAACCCTTCTTTTCAGTCGAGTAAATAACCCTTTAAGACCCAACCCGCACGATCGGGCATTCATTTAAATCTTTGCTTCTGAGTCGTATGTAATAAAATCTCGAATCGACCGATCGTTCTGGTTTGCAGATACAGTAAAGTATCATTTTTTATCAACAGGTAGCGGTTGCAGTCCATGTTTTACTTTCTACAGGCATGACTAGCTTTGTTTACAAATACATCGGGCCTTAAAAGGTTATGCGTGTAATTGAACCAAACTTCATATATATGTTTTTGGCTATGGCCTTCAGGTTCCAGTTGAAAATGGAGATTTTCTCTCAGAAAGAGGCGTTGCGACAGCGATTTTTCTCGATTTTTCGTAGTTCTGTTGTACATTGGCTGTTCATGTAGCGACAGGCAAGTAGCATCTAGCTAATCGGCAATTCTCAAGCAGCTGATGTACAACAGAGTATCAGAAAAGTACTGATTTCATTAAATATTATGATCGAGATTAACTCATTTTTACTCCGATTTGTGAAATGAAGTAGATATGTAAGATGAAAATCAAAATTGGTGTAGTATTAAAGTAATAACACTGAAGGATTAACACGTGAAACAACTTTTTGAAATATTAACATGCATCAGAATGAAGAAAGTTTTAGGATTGGCACATACGACCAGTTTTTTTCAATTCCTACTATTAGTTCACACTCTCCCTATATTTATATATTTATATATTTATATATCTTGTTCAAATTTTCAATCGTTAATAAAATACTCATTATTCATCCTATCAAGTTGAAATAAATTTTTTTAAACTTGTACTGGATACAATTGATGTTAATACAGTTTTTTCAAATATTAATTAATTAATTAAATTTTAATTAATACATTTTAGTTTTGCATGGGAAACAAAATGGCGGCCATTGGTTATTGAAGATCAATGAAAGTATTTTCAATAAGGGGTTACCATAGGGGGGACCCTGTTCTGTCGCGAAATAGCGCCAAGTTTGTCGCCAACTTGGCGATATCTCTAATATTTCGCCAAATTCCCATAGAGTTCCAATGTAAACCTACTTGCTTATAGAAAATCAACACATTTGAGATATTTTAATGCAACAAAAACTAATATTAGCTTAAAGGATTATATTAAATTTTTCTTTGATGACCTAAGTAGGAATTGACTTTAAAAACAAAATTTTTATATTACTTGTTATAAGTTTAATAACACTTCAACATGAAGCAGAAGAATAGAGTATATGTGAAAAAACATCTTCAGGAAATTAAAAAGTAAATGGACAATGTGAAAAGAGGAGAAATGAACAAGTGAGTGTGGAAAGGAGCAATGCGATATAAAATCACATAACGCTTTAAATTAGCTGCTTTTATTTATTAACCCTTTATCTACTTATGGTACTTATAAGTACCATTAAATAACTTGTTATTAAATTCATTTAATACATGGATTAGTTTTAATATAGTTTAAAATGAGTTATAGATACATTACTTTTTCTTGTTCCAAAAGCATTATTGGTTACACAAAACAAAAATATTTTTAAAAGGATGATTTCTTTTCCTTTTGCAGCTTTTCAGCTTTCTTGGCGCTGGGGGGGGGAATTTTTCATTTCGGAAATATTTCTATATTTTTATTGTAAGAACATTATATTTGTACATTTCCTAATTCTACAAATGCTAAGAAAAATATTTAAAATAAAAGATTTGAGTGTGGTTATAAATATTGCATAAAATCCATATCCATTTAAATTTAATTAATCCTTCTAAATCCTTCAATCTTTCTAAAATCCTTCTAAAATTTATTAAATGATGTCTTGTAATGCAGTTTAAACAATTCACGAAAAATGCTTTAGAAGATAAAATTTTCGTGAATTCATAATTCAGTACATAAAGGGCTAAATATCCCGTTCTATAATATTTCATTGATTAAATTATATTTAAACCATGTGCTTTTCTATTCAAAATAAATTATTAGAACAATTTATACTTTTCTAGCAAGGAAACTTACTCCCACGCAATGTCTATTTCTGTCGCCTGCACATTGTAAAAAAATTATCTTTATCGATTTAGTTGTGTGTCCGTGAGAAGCGTGGCTGGTGGAAAGAACCCATCTATTTTATTATTATTCTTCTTCTTATTATTATTATTATTATAAAGGAAAATAATATCGCTATTTAAATTTCACACATTTATAAAGGTAAATTGGTAACATATTTTTGCAGATTTAGATAGCTTATTTTAAACAAAGGTGTGAAACTTACAATGAAATAAGAAAATGTGTTCCCTTTTTTTTACAGGGTTTAAGACTACAAAAGCTGAAAAAAGAATTTTTTTGTATTAATACCAGCTATTAATTATTCTCTATTTGCTGGGGGGATGGGAGAGAATTAACATCAACGATTCTAATGAATAACAAATACAGTATAATAATCTAAAAATTTTGAAATTATTTTTATATTTTATTTATTAATTTATTTTTTTATTTGGGAGAAGGGTAAGTCATTTATTTATTTAACATTTAACACAACTGAACATTTGAAAGAAACAAGAAAAGAGAAAAATATTTTAAATGTTTTAAGTTTTGTGGGTAAGGAAAATTTTACGCGGATACTTATTGTCATTACTAAGAAGCCAATGGTCACAAAAGAAAAAAAATTTCATGATTTTAAACTCTGTGCAGGGGAGTGGAGGATTAGATGACATTAAAATTTTTAAAGATACCCCCTCCCACCTTAAAAAATGAAAAGTATTCATATATATATATATATATATATATATATATATATATATATATATATAAAATAAATGAATAAAAAGTGGCTTTTATTTTAAATAGAAAACAAATACTGCTGATGGGAATTAAAATCTCAGTTATATACTGCGTTGATTAACTTTGATGTTGAAAAATATTTATGTATAACTGAAAAACAATGATAGATGTTAAAACTTAATAATCTTATTCATAAATATGTATCGTAAGAAATTCTTAAATTTAAAAATTGTTATTTTAGGTGTTAAAAATCTTTGATATTATACATTTTGAAACCTTCACGAAGGCTTAAAATTGAAAAAAAAAATGTAACTGCATTTTAAGAACGCACAAGCTACGTGAATATTCCACTTATTATTGTTTTATTCGCGTCTTTCCTCTCGCGTGCAGTCATTCTGTATTTATGCTTCCACTTAGGCAACAAAATGGATTCCTGTATGCATCAATAGCAGGCCAGTGCAAAGAAGAAAATATTTCCTTCTCATCTGAGTCCTGACAGACCGTTTGGAGGTGGGGAGAATTCTATTGTGTAGTTGACCCGTGCCACATATTGCGAAGCCCTCTGAAAGTGGTAATCCATCTTTAGGGTGAAATGACCACCCGACATAGTAGATGAAAGAGAGGCCGTTAAATTAATTGCTCTAGGCGGGCAAGGACAAATTATAACGTTAGTTCCCAGGAGAAGCCTGGGGGGGTAGGGGGGGGGGTATTACCTTGTAGTCAACCAAAAAAAGTAGTTTTGAGGCTGATATCATTTTTAGGTTGGCGATAAGGGATTCCATATCCCATCACAATTTGTTTTGTTTGTTTGTTTGTTTGTTTTCGAAGGAGAAAAATTAATGAGAAGACGAGGGCAGTTTTTTGAAAAGTGGTCCAGTTGTGAGGTGACCGTAAAAAAGAGAGGTGACCGTACTGAAGGACCGTAAAAGAGAAATTCTCGGAAAGGCACGAGATGTGCCGAAGCGAACGCGAAATTTGACTTTTCATAAGACTTTTAGCATTAGTGCAAAGTCCTGAAGTTTCATTGGTTATCCCGCTATCGGTGAACAGAACTTCTTTCCCAGAAAGGAAAAAATCTAAAAGTACAGTATTGTGTATAGCCGGCACATTGTATTTTGGTGAAAACAGCGTATGAGTGATCTAGCCTAGTGGTTAAGACTAGAGCTGGTTAAGGTTCTGCATTTGTAATCCTAAATTTGAGTGTTCTGCCCTCGTTGAAGTTTTTTCGTTTTTAGAGTTTTGTTTTGATCTTTATTAAATCAGTTAATAAAGGTCAGTCGTTCTTTCTTATCAATACCTTTATAATTATTTTTGTAATTATTTTATTGTCAATTAGATTTTTTTAAATAAATTTCAGTAATTTAATTAAAAAATTAATTTAATCTATTTTTTAATAAAGTAAATAATGTAAATAAAATAAAATGCAATAACAAATCTCCTAATGTTACATTAAAAGTATTTTCATGTTAGAACTTTAGTAACAGATAAATATAAATTATCATAATTAATATATTAAAGTTTTTTATTTTAAAATTACCTTTGATACTTAAAAATCTTTATTAATTAAAAATATGTTACTTTGTAAATCTTTTATTTTAAATATAATACAGTTAATTAAATTAAATTTTAAAATTCACATGACTTATAAGGTATTTTTCTAATAAATAAATTTCTTTAACAAATAAAATGTAGTAGTAATATTTCCTTAAGGGGTCTCAGGACTCTTAAAGCTCTAAAATTTTCGAAATTTTAATTTTTTTAGATGTTAAACTTCTATGTTTTAAGAACATTTTGATATAATTGTTATCTTGAAATTCCCATTAGAACAGAAGTTATGGCATTTAAAATTATACTCGCTCAATAGCTGAAGCGGTGTTTCCAAAACTTTGAAGTCATTTTTCTCCAAATGACGTTTTTGGACATAACGCCCAAGATACCTCAAAAACTTCTAAATATATTTTCATGAAATTTTCAAAACATATGTTTTATGTTAGTCTGTATAAACTGAACCTAAAATTTCTTTTTTATTGTAAAAAGAAAATATTTTTTTAGGGGTTTATATTGTTGAAATTTTCTAAATTTTGCATTAGCTAAATACAACTTTGTATTAAAAATATAAAAATCCTTTAAATACAAAGTTATTTAGGTTCGGTGTAATTCTTATAATCTGAGGTATAAGTAGGCACCAAAATTTTTATTCTAGTTGCAAAATTTATTTTGTAATCGTGCGCATAAGCTGTTACGCCGATTTTCTGCTCGTCAAATGTTTGACAGTTTTGAGACCCCTGTAAATGCTAATTCTGCATCTTGCAATTTTTCAAATATTTGAAATGAAAGAACATACTTGTATCTTTCATTCCCATTTAAAATTGTGTCTCAATATCAAATACATTTTAAGATATTAAATGTTGAAAATGGTCCTTTTTTTCATTTTTTCCAATTTTAAGAGTCCTGAGACCCCTTAACTTATACTAAAAACATTCGTTTTGTTGGAACTTTAGTGGCAGATGAATATAAAAATAGCAGAATCAATTTATTAAAGTTTTCATCTTTTAAAATTATCCTTGATGCATAAAAATCATATTTAATAAATTTAATAATAACCGATAGTAAATTTATTAGCCGTTGCTTTGTAATTGTTTATTGTAAATAGGTTAAACTGTTAATTAAATTATTTTTTTTATTATTATTCACATGGCTTATAAGGTATTTTTTAAAGTAAATTTCTTTAATATTTAAAATGTAACAATAATAAAAGCCAATAAAAAAAGGCCAATCTTACACTCAAGATCAGTTAAATGAAGAAGGAATTGCTCTCTTTACTTACATCGTGAAGATGATTCTGTTCTTCAAATTCAGTTACGAAAACGATACACAAGTGCTAAAAACTATAATATTTGGATAGAAATCGAGGGAAGCAACATCACACAATGGTACTGTGAATGTAAAGTATGCGCAAGCAGAGACGTCACGATGGGGAGGGGGGGGTTATGGGGGGAGCCTCCCCCTCCAATATATGTAAACTTGGGAAAATTGAGCTTAGAGTTGCGAAATTCTAGATTTTTGAAAGACTTTAATGCTGCCAGACTCAATTTGTCATTGTGTTTCTCTGCACTACGAAAATACCACACATCTACCAAACATGAATTTCCCTACTGTTGACTCAACAGTGTCTCTAATCTATTCCCTTTATATCTTCCAAATCTTTGTTCCTTTCTCAAAAGAACATAACGGTATTTTTGTATGAAGCGCGATTATGACTCGTACGTAACAGAACACAAAAAGTTTGCAAACCTTAAACTAATGCTGGTTTTCTCTAAAAATATTTTCTAGGTTTAAATCTTACATCTTGTTTGAAATTGCTTCCTTAACTTCATTTCGCAATTTGGTATCTTATTATTTTCATGTTCAATGACTCCAAGATAGGAAAATAAAAATTAATCTAGTTTTAATTTTAATTATTCAAATGAAAGAGGTATATTTAAACTTTCATTAAACAAACCAATAATTATAATTTTTATGTTTTTAGTTTTAATTTTTACTTTCTTCTATCTTTACTAGAAGAAAGTACTGGATTCGTGAAAATTTTCGACTTCCAGTTTTCGACGGATTTATACGATTTAGAATGCCCAGAACACGATTTGATGGTTTTTAGAAAATGTCTGTCTGTGAGTCTGTCTGTCACTCTGTCACTCTGTCTGTGAGTCTGTATGTGACAAAAATTTTGTGGGCGCTCTATCTCAAGAACTAATGCACGGAATTTCACAAAAATTTATATTTAGTTAGACCTTGATATAAACTGGACCTGATTAGTTTTTGATGAAAATCACCCAACAGGTGGCGCTGCTATGCGGCCTTTTTCACGATTTCTGCAATAGCTATATCTCAAGAACTACTGCACGGATTTTCATAAACCTTCATATTCAGTTAGTCCAGGATATAGTTTGGTGCTGATTACTTTTTTGTGAAAATCGCCCAACAGGTGGCGCTGCTATGCTACATTATTCATGATTATTGCAATAGCTCTAACTCAAGAAAACATGCACGAATTTTCATCAAACGTCAGATTTAGTTAGTTCCTGATATAAATTAGTGCTGTTTAAATTTTGGTGTAAATCGCCCAACAGGTGGCGCTGCTGTGCTGCATTTTCACGATTTTCGCAAGAGCTGTATCTCAAGAACTATTGCACGGATTTTCATCAAACTTCAAATTTATTTAGTCCTTCACATGAATTGAAGTATAAATTAGTGCTGTTTAATTTTTGGTGTAAATCGCTCAACAGGTGGGCGCTGCTATGCTGTATTTTTGCGATTTCCTCAATATCTTTATCTCAAGAACTAACGCTTAGATTTTCAAAAAACTTTAGATTCAGATATACTTTGATATGAATTGGTGCTAAATTCATGTAATTTCTTGTACTATTTAAATGATTTAATTGACGTGATTTATATAGAAGAAAGTTTTGTGATGGCCACAACATACTAGTTTTCTTTGGAAAGGATTTTTTACGTATAAGTATCATTACCACAAACACACATTGCACATAACATTTCAGTTGGAATAAAAAAGCAATATTTTTCCAATTGGGAAATTTTTGAATTATAAGTTGGGAAATTTTTGAATTCCTTCTCCACCCCCCCCCCCCCCACCCAAAAAAAAAAAAATTGTAGCTATACCCCTGTGCGCAAGGGTCGTAGGGTGTTGTACGCATTTTGCTTCCGTAATATGGTTTCTGGCTTACTGGTGCCACAACTCAACCGAAGTTAAAAAAACAAATCTTGAATATGCTCATACACTACAACACGCTGACGCTGGATGGTCCAGTAGTGATTCGGTTGAAGAAAGCAAGGAGGGAGACTAATCTAAAACACATTGCCAAAAGTGTCTGAAACTATGATTATTTTCGGTTATTGGTTATTTTCAATGTTTCATATATTAAAATGATAGTCGTAATAAACTCCATTCATCTTAATTTTGTATTTAGTGTTGTAATTGCTACTGATTATATGGACTAAAATTAATTCCAATAATGTTTATGTTCATCCATGTACATAATAGTTACTTATATATTTATTTTTCCCATCAATTATAAAACTTTCATTCAAATATTTTTTTCTTATTGGTGATGAGGTATACTAATAAAAAAAATTATGTCACATCTAGTGAGTGATGGGCAAAAAATGGCCCTTATCCAACCCACCTCCTTTTCCTTATGGTTGATATACCCGAGGAGACCGATGAGAAGCGCTTCCCGATTTATTAAGATAGTTTAAATAATTCATTTTTTCTATTGCTATATCTTAAAAAAGAAGCATAAAAAAATTTATACATTTTTAATAAAATCACTGGTTCGCTCTTTCTATAAAGCGCAAAAAAATTTCCATAATCGGGTTCAGTTCCACATTAGTGTATTTTGGGGGAAAAGTTATGAATTATTACAGTATGAGGGGTGATTTTCAAAATAATTTTCTAGTTATTTACACTCAACTTATATTACAACTGGGAAATACCCTCTTTAATGAGCGTGTTAAGTAATTATTTTCAACTTTCAAGAAAGTTTTTCTATTCTTTGTTCCTGAGATTAAGCATACTCAACTTCTCTAAGAGCCGTAAAGAATTCCAATTTTTAAGACTGCTCTTTTGCGGTAATTCGTGCGTAAAATTAACAACATTTCGCAGTGAGTGTTTAAGTAATCATCTTTATTGAACTCCGTCTTTCTAAGAACAAAGGTTTCCTCTGATTTTAACAAATATATTCTGCTAATTAAAGTGACGTGCTGTGTGTTATCTATTTCCTTTTAAATAGTAATTATTTTTAGAGTATTTTTTATGATGGTTTTATATTATAACAATATAGCTTTTTTTATTGCCTAAGAGGGACAGCTCAGGCAAGGAAACCAAGTCTGTAGAGCATAGTGTCCCTCCCGGTCGCCTTTATTAAGGTCTTAAAAAAAAGAAAAATACAGTTTTCAGCCAGAGCTGAAGCCGCCAGAATCGCGACAGTGGGCGGTATGTATATAAAATCCCGTGTCGGGGCCGCACCTGCCAGGTGAATAAAACCTAACGCGACAAGGAGCAGGTAAGGGAAGAAAGGCGAAAAAAAATTTACAGGATTCGTTCCGCCGGAAAACAGATCCCCTACGCGACAAGGGGCGGGTGAATGTGCGACAAGGGGCAGCTGAAGCTGTTCTATGCCCAGGCTACGTAGTTAAAATTGAAATTTCAAAAAGGTGTTTATGGATGTGTTTTAGTTTGTTTAGTTGGAGGGTGCGTGTAAGTATATTATGGGACCAGCCTTCTGGTGGAGATGCCGGGCGTTTTAAGTGCCAGAGCCGTGTGCGTTCACAGTGGAAGTAGACATAAGTTGCAGTGTCCACCTCACCGCACTCACACAGGTTGGAAGAGGCGCACTTAAATCTCTCTCGGTAGGCCTTGAAGGGGCCATGGCCCGTCAGAATGCTGGTCGTGTACGGCGTGAGGTTGTAAAGTTGAAGAGAAACTTTAGGAATGAGTTCGTGTGTGTGCCTGCCTTTTGTTGATGTGTCCCAGTACTCCTGCCATGACGTCAGAATCCTGGTAACAATATATTATAATCAGAGCTGCTTTTAATGCCTCTACAAGAGTATTTAAAAGTAAAAAATGCGTCTTATAAATCCCACCTAGCGTATTTTCACGCATTTATTTTTTTTGGTATTCTGCGTATTATCCGTTCCCTGAAGATATATCGACAAAAAAGGGTTATCAATTGCCAATCTGATCTGTCAACTGCCAATTTAAATATAGTTTTTCGTTGCCAATCACTTTTAAAACAGTTAAGCTATTCTTGGTACTCTAAATTGAAATTTAAAAAAAGGCTTCAAGATAATATCACAAGACGAAACGTAATATTTCACCTTGATTCAAACATAAAATAGATTATGTGAACTTTTAAAAGTTCCCTGTTTTACTTAAAATGTGACTGAAATAATATAAAGAGATGTTATAAGTTAAAAATACTAACAAGGAGAGGGCCAACCTTGTTAATCACAGATTTTGATTATTTTAATATATGTTGTTGGGTAGAGACCCCTTAGTCTCAGGTTCAACGGATTTTATCCAACGCTCCTTAGTTCTTGAGAAACCGGGGGTCTAATAGTAGTACACTACTTAAATACTTATTTTGTAACAAAAAGGATAGGGTGGTCGTAGCTGAGTTGGTACGGCGTTGGCCGGCTGATCCGAGGGCCCGTGCTCGATACCGGGACGCGCTACATTTGTTTTTCTCCTTTTTTGTTTTATAAATATACTTGTAATTATAATTTAATAATTTAAATTAAAAATTTTAATATCATACATTAATTATAATGTTAATAAACTTAAATTTATCTTTTTTTGTTTTTAACTGTTATTTCTCATCCTTTAAAGAGGTTTAAAAAGAAATTGAATCTACTATTGAATGATGAAAATTCCAAAATCGTGACAAAACCTGTTGTGGTGCCATCTAGTTATATAAAGTAAAAGAATATTCAAATAAAATAAAAATAAAAGCAGAAAGAAGATAAAAGCAAAATAATTGAAAGTGCAAGCATACGTATTACAAATTTAAAACTCTTTAATATGCAAAAAATCGGTTGTAATTTAATTCTGATACTAATTTTTAATATAATTATGCTTGTTACTTTAAAAACAGAATAATAGTATTATCGCATTGACTTCCTTTGTTAAAGCAATGCGTAAATGATGTTTCTTTAAAATAATGAATTGACACAGTTGCTCAATATCATTACATCGATAAAGAATATATGAAATACATTTTAAAAGTGATTTTAAAAAAAATAACGGTTTTATGATGTTTTATACAACTATTTAGTTAAAAGTAAAAAATTAAATAGGTTAAAATTATAATTGATATACAATATTATAAATTTTAATTGACAATGAAATTATTAAGTTATACTTACAAATATATTTATAAAACAGAAAAATGAGAAAAACAAATGTAGCGCGCCCCGGTATCCCGGGCCCGCGGACGCCATACCAACTCAGCTACGACCAACCTATCTTTTTAGTTTCAAAGTAAGTATTTAAGTTATATACTACTATTAGAGTATTCATGGTTTCTCAAGAACTAAGGAGTGTTGGATAAAATCCATTGAACCTGAGACTAAGGGGTCTCTATCCTACAACATATATTAAAATAATCAAAATCTGTGATTAACAAGTTTGGCCCTCTCCTTGTAAGTACTAATGAAAGTACTAAGAAGTTTTAAATAAAATGTATACTTTTAACTTGTAGCATCTCTTTTATTATTTTAGTCACCTTTTAAGTAAAACAGTGAACTTTTTAAAGTTCATATAATATATTTTATGTCTATATATATATATATATATATAATTATATATAATATATAGGTATAACCCAACGAAAATTCAATATCAGATGTAAAGAACATATAGCGGACATAAAATATAATAGAGGTAATATATTACCTCTAGCAGGTAATATAAAGCAGTATACTGCTTTATCCCGGCTGAATCAAATAGAGAACATTAACATACTTTTTAACAAGAGTAGAATAATCTACAGGCCTAATTTTTATTTACAATTATTCATAAGAGAGTCCATTGAAATTTATTTAAGAAGTTCAGGAGTTTGTAACGATACATTATCTTTTCGTATCCCGAATTTATGGTTGAATGGTTAGACAACTTACGGAGTCGCGACATATAGGGAACACGTGTGACCGCGAAAATATGGGGCGCGTTATATGATTACTTGTTTAAATTTCGATGATTTTTCCCATTTTTCATATGCATTGTATTTGTAATTTTTCTGTTATACATTCTGATGACGGCTCAGTAAAAGAATTGAAACATGTAAATGTAGATTTTTAATTTACTTTTAATGTGATTTTATAACGTCTTTTAAGCAAATATATATTTTAATATTGTGATAATTTTTGTCATCAAGATAATTCGTAAAATATTAAAATGAACATTTAGGCTGCAAATTAAAATTTAATTCAACAGTGTATAGTATATTTACAAGTAATTTTTATGGTGAGAAAAAGAATGAACTTATTACGAAGATTTTATATTAAAAATCAAGAACTTTCAACTTGTGATAAAAAGTTTCGGAAATTCTTTAACATTATTTTTCGCATTTTTCAAAGCCAATTATTTGTAAGAGGACGAAAGTTACTAAATGTAAAGCTTTCGTCCGGGTTAATTAAGAAGAAGCTTATTTGCAATTCAGTTTTATGTTTTAAAACACATTTTTCAATAATTAAAAAGTCTTTTCAACGATCTGTTTACTTTTCTAGTTTTTACTGTCTCCTTTAAAATTTTACATAAGTTTTTAATAATGTTCCAGCATCTTTATCCGATAAAAAGTTTCAAAGCAACAAAAATTTAACATGAAGTATTTTTATAAATCAAATTAAAATATTTTCATAATATCAATTAAGATTTTTCATAATGCTACTTAAAACCTTTATTAAAGAAATTTCACTGCATAAATTAAACCTTAATTAAAAGACTTTTTATTATTCCTCATTTTAAAAAAATGTTAATTTTTGAAAATATTCGTATAATTAACTTAAGTGTGCCTGATGCATTTTTAATTTAGTGTGACATCTTTTTAATATTAAACGATCGTATTAAACATGCCATGGAATTATGGATTAGTGAATATTCAAATGAATTTTAAAAATGCAACTAAATGTAAAAAATGCGGACTAGAGTAAATAATCAAATAATTTTGATTAATAAAATTACATAAATAAAATGCAGCTGTATTAAATTATTGATTGAATGAATTCGTCAATACTTTTCCGAAAAACGAAATCAATCTCAATAATTCTGCATTTATATTTTACAAATTCACAAAGTTCAGATTTTGTGCATTTTGATATTCACATTTAGTGATATTATAGGTCCCACTGAGTATTTTTAGCCCCCAATATGCTATTTCTTTCTCCCAGCTTATTTTGTATCGTCTCCAAAAAATAACGTTGCGTTGTAAAAGTCAGCCGTAAAACAAAGCAGATGTATCATTGTAAGATTAAATACTCTACAGCACTTTTTTTAACTTCTAAGCATCGTACATGTTCAATTATTATACCGTCGTATTGAGAAAACAAATTAATTTTTAATACAATTTCTTTGAAAACTTCATCTCCATTTATTTTTAAGATATTAATTTTTTTGTAGTTTTTAGCATTGTTTGTTTAATTTTGACAACTCAAGTACTCCATTTCTGTAGAGAGTAAAGAAAAAATAGTTTGAAAATAGCAATTATATCTTTTTGTTGCCATTTTCCCATAACAACTGAAAAATAAGTGTAATTAAAATACGTGCTATTTTGAAAAAATATAAATGAATGATTTCTTATAAAACATAGAGCTATTATAAACTAAATTTAATTTAATTAAATTTCTAATAATAAGCTCGACGCAGCAGGGGTCGTTCGGTATCTTCGGGGCCCGGAGCCTTTCCTTCCACGTTTTTTGGTGTCTTTAATTTGTATAATTTCCCTTTTAAATTTGTCCGGTTTTAATTTTTTAATATTTTTTCAAACTGGCTTCCGCAAAAGAGTCGGAATAAGCGTAGAATTAAGGGCTGCGGATGGAAAGAGGCCGCTCACCGTGGTGGTTGACCCTCCCACCCACCCCCAACAAGCTCGACGCAGCAGGAGTCGTTCGGTAGCTTCAGGGCCCCAATTTTCGGGGTCTAATTTGCGTAATTTCTCTTTTAAATTTGTCCGGTTTTTATTTTTTTATTTTTTTTCAACCTGGCTTCCGCAAAAGAGTCGGAATAAGAATAGAATAAAGGGCTGCGGACGGAAAGATACCGTTCGCCGCGGCGGTTGAATTGTGACAATTTAATTTTAAGTGTCTCTATTAATATCACAGTGATCATATACAGTGATCGTTGTAATAACGAATTTTGAATGAATTTCAACTTTATGTTTGTTGTGATTCGTTTCCAATGTGTCAGCCAAACACAGTATATATATATAAATATACATATATATATATTTTTCATCGGGGGCGACACTAAATTCTGAAAAAGCAGAATTCCTTTTTTCTAGTTTTATTATTTTATTTACCCTTTTTTTTTTTTTTTTTTTTTTTTTTTTTTTGTATTTAAAGATGGAATTTTACAATTGATTTTTTACTCACTTACTTGTATGATATAATATTTAAAAAAAATATGTACCCAGGTGTTTCCGGATGCAATGCAACATTTTAATAGTTTTGCAACTTAATAATAAATTAATAAATTAATTCTAGGGCAATTTGTCGTTGATTTGACTCGTTAAGAGAGATTGCTCAAACAAGGAAACCAAGCCTGCAGAACATGGTGTCCCTCCCGCTCCCCTTTATTAAGGTCGTAAAATAAAAAAATTGCACTTTTTAGCCAGAGCTGAAACCGCCGGAAAACGCGACCGTTTTTTGATTGCCTAAGAGGGACAGCTCAGACAAGGAAATCAAGTCTGTATAGCATAGTGTCTCTCCCGGTCGCCTTTATTAAGGTCTTTTTAAAAAATACAGTTTTCAGCCAAAGCTGAAGCCGCCAGGTGGTATGTATATAAAATCCCGTGTCAGGGCTGTGCCTGCCAGGTGAAAAAAAAAAACCTAACGCGACAGGGGGCAGGTAAGAGAAGATAGACGAAAAAAAATACAAAACAATTAAGATTCGTTCGGCCGGGGAACAGATCCTCTACGCTACAAGGGGCGGATGAATGTGCGACAAAATTGCCTCGCGACAAGGGGCAGCTGAAACTGTTGCATGCCCAGGCTACGTAGTTAGTATTGACATTTCAAAAAGGTGTTTATGGATGTGTTTTAGTTTGTTTAGTAGGAGGGTGCGTGTAATTATATTATGAAGCCAGCCTTCTGGTGGAGATGCCGGGCGTTTTAAGTGCCAGCGTCGTGTGAGTTCACAGTAGAAGTAGGCATGGCTTGCAGTTCAAACCTCACCGCACTCACACAGGTTGGAAGAGGCACACTTAAATCTGTCTAGGTAGGCATTGAAGGGGCCATGGCCCGTCAGAATGCTGGTCGTGTACGGCGTGAGGTTGTTAAGTTGAAGGGAAACTTTAGGAATAAGTTCGTGTGTGTGCCTGCCCTTTGTTGATGTGTCCCAGTACTCCTGCCATGACGTCAGAATCCTGGATCTCAGAATCCTCTTGACGTATGATTGGGGCACTGGGAGATGTGTGTCTATGGTAGGTTTTTAAGTAGCTTATTTTGCTAGGTCATCAGCCAGCTCTTTGCCAAATATACCATTATGAGCAGAGACATGACCCAGCGAGTGATTTTAGTTTTTTCTTAATTTGTAGTACAGGAGGGTCTTTTGCTCTGTGTGCGTGTATAGCCTGCACACCGGGGAGACTGTCGGTGAAGACGGGAATACTTCTGCCTGGGTTTGCTTTAACCCATTCTAATGCGTTAAGTATGGCGTACAGTTCCGCTTGATACACGGAGTTATTATCATCCAGTCTGAAGACCCACTGATGTACCTTCACTATGCCTTCCGTTGCACAGAAAGCTGCGCCAACGCCGGTCTTGGTACCAGAGCCGCCAGTGAAAAGCATGAGACTTTGGGCAGATGTGTATCTGTTAGGCTTAGTGTTCCCGTGTATGTGTGATGACTCTTCCGCCGGATGAAGCTGCCAAAAACGCGACCGTTAGGTAGCTATATGTAATAAATCGCTCAATAATTTTTATGGTTAGAATTGTTTACAAGTTACAAAAACAATGAAGTTCATTATACGCCAAACCATATTTGCCAAAATATGCCGACAAACTGCAACGACGAAATGTTTTATAAACTAAAAAGTAGAAAACATAAATAAAAAATAGAGTGTAATATTAAAAAAATACATACTCTTTTATTTTCTCTTTTTTTTTGGAGGGGATTAAGGGGCAGGCGATGAGATGTCATGTGATTGAAGTAAAACAGAGACTCATATACAGTGATCGTTGTAATAACGAATTTTGAGCGAATTTGAGCTTTATGTTTGCTGTGGCTCGTTTCCAATGTGTCAGCCAAACACAGTAGTGTTTTATTGGCCGTGTGCACGGTGTGTAGCAGGAATCCGGATACAGTAATTTAAATAATGAAATACACTCACATTC
Organism: Maratus speciosus; assembly: GCA_963932465.1. Classification (NCBI taxonomy): domain Eukaryota; kingdom Metazoa; phylum Arthropoda; class Arachnida; order Araneae; family Salticidae; genus Maratus; species Maratus speciosus. Next base: position 61,839,785 of record OZ010789.1, read on the forward strand.
TATGCTTTTTAAAATTCATGTACAGCAAGTTAACAAAACCTACTGATGTTTTCCTTTTTATTTTGTATGTTCCAAAATTTCAGAAGAGTGTCAGCTATTGCAATCACAGAATAAATAAATAACACTCGCATTTGAAAGTCGTATTTTTTGTTGTTGCTGTTGTTGTTTTGTTTGTTTTTTGTTACATTCTATGCAGTGAGTTAATTTTGAGCACAAAATGTGGTTTATCAATGTCGGCCAAACAAATGTTTTCAAAACACATTTTTCATCGATTTTTCTTTCCTCGTGTTTTTCATGGGGATGTCGTTTGTACTTACCCTTTATATATAACGGGTGAGCCAAAAGTTCGTTAAAACTTTAAAAACTCATAAAAAAGGAAGAAATTATGATAAAGGAGTGCGGTTTGCAAGAAAGGGCTCACAAAGTAGTCGAGTTTTTTTTAGCAGCAAAAAAAATTAGATAAAAAATTACATGAAGAGGGCGCTGATGACCCGAAACGCAATGAACAGGTACTACGACAAAACCTGGTTGTGTCATAGAATGTTCTGGAGGTCATGGTGAACATTTGTTATTGGAAGAACAAATGAATGGAGCTATTGTTGTCCTATTCATTGCGTTTCGGGTCGTCAGCGCCGTCTTCATGTGATTTTTTTAACTTTTTTTTTTTTTTTTTTTTTTGCTGCTAAAAAAAATCTGACTACCTTGTGAACCCTTTCTTGCAAACCGCACTTCTTTATCATAATTTCTTCTTTTTTATGAGTTTTTAAAGTTTTAACGAAATTTTGGCTCACTCGGTATATAAGAAAAGGTATTAGGATTATGAAAATTTTCGAATTCTCTTTTTTGATCGGTTTAGATGTTTTAGGACGTCCTGAATACAATTTGACTCTTTTTGGAAAGTGTCTGTGAGTGTGTCTGTCGATTTGTTAGTGTTTATATGTAAAAACCCGCTCTATCTAAAACAATATAATACATGAATTTTAATCTAAATTCATATTCAATTTTAACTTGCATAAACAGATACTGATTAGGTTTGGGTGTATATCGCCTATTAGTTGCTGTTGCTATGCTGCTTTTTGAACTATTTCTGAGAAAGCTATAGCTCAAGATCTAATGGACGGAATTTCATAAAACTGCATATTCTGTTAGACCATGACATAGATATATGTAGTAGGTGCTAAGATATAGTCCAATTAAATTTGTGTGTTCATATCTCAACAGATAGCGCTGTTATTGTGTCTTTCAAAATTTTCGAGATAGTTGTATCTTAAGATCTAATGCCGGGTTAGTTCATAAAGCTTCATATTTTGTCAGACCTTGACATAAATAAATGTCGATTCAATTTTGCCTTTCATCACTCAACATGGGGCGTTGATATCAAATACTTGGAAAGATTCCAAATCGGGTCCGAATTCTGCCTTTAATTTCAATTCAGGGTTTCCCACACACTTCAAAATGGTAGTTTTGCAAAAGTTATAAGATTTAAATTTTCATTCGATTCATGTGTGATTTAATTTACATTTAGAAAAAGATATTTCCACTGAAATAACAAGTAAAACAAAACAAAATTACTTCCCTATAACCAAAACCACCTATCGAGTTAGATATTTTTAAATTTATGTATTTCTTAGCATTTTCTGGTATTATAAGCGCGTATTTTTCGTTTTTAGGACCGAAAAATGTTTTAAATTTATAAAAAGTACCATATCTTTTAATTTTAGTAGCATAAAAATTATTTTTTATTTATAGTTTACTTGTAAAAGACAGGGGAATATTTTTGTAAATATAACTTACCCAGGAACAAAATAAAATTTTAAATTTCGTAACTTTTACAAAAAATCTATTTTGACTTAAATACTTTTCGAACACAACATTTCAATCATTTTATCTATTGGTCAGTGGTTATAGATGCTTTCAGTCGTGACGTCAGATATTACGTTTTGCTTGGATACTGACTCCAAACAAATCGTTGCTATGCTGTGTTTTCTATTTTTATTATATTTTATAGCTATATCTTGCAGCTGTATCTCATAGATATATGTTTTAATACTTTATAAGCAGTGGTAACATTTCACTAATTTATATTTAATAATAAAACATAGCAACCGTTTAGTAGTCAACGTCATGATTGACGTCAAACTGAAAGCGTCTATAAAAGACACTCTATATAGTCAGTTAAATTTGTAAATTGTATTACTATATTATCATTAATTTTCCACATTATGAATTAATTATTATTTGATTTTGCTTGCCCATTTTCTAATCGGATAGTATTGACAATTTAATCCAAAGTAACAGTTTTTACATTTTGCAAATATGTGATATCCAAATCTTTTTGAAAAAACAAATACTGATAATTTTCCTATCAAAATTCAGTACACAGAAATCTTCAAAAAACTTCTTAAAAATTTCTTATTTGTATCTAATTTTTTATACCAATATATCGTTAACTAAATATTACATTATCCTAATTAAAAGATAACTTATATGGTAAAGTGCCCTTATTTCGTCCCCTTTCCTAATTTCGTCTTCCTTAATTTCTCCGCTTCTGCGAAAGTGGCGCTACGTATGACGCAAGACACAGGAAATGGAAGGTAGAAAGGGTCAGTATTAAAAGTTTCGTTCGCCTAGACGGATACATAAATTAAAGACGCCGAGTTTCCTATTTTTAGAAGAGCTGAGTTCTTATTACGTTGTTTATAGAACGTTATTTATTGTACTGTAAGAATTTATTTCTTATTCAGTGCATATATTTTACGTAGGTAAGATGCTGACAGTATTATACAGTAGGTTTTAGTAGGCTCAGTTCATCTTACGGGAACTGAAGCTCCGCCACATTGGGAAGTAGCGTGGTTCCAATTTCGTCCCCCTTGCAGTTCTTATTTTTGTCCCGGGAGCGAAATTAGCAATGCAATTCAGGACAATTTCAGGACAATTTTTTCATTTTTTTTCCTCATGTTTGGATGGCGCTAATGTTTCGTTATCTTATTCTTCCACTGATAATTAGTACATTTCTTTGTGCCATACTTTAGTGTAAATTAAATTACTTACTCATTTAGAAATAAATTTTTATTAAGTTATAAGTTAAGCCTCGGCGTATTGGATTTTTTGGGGAGACAAAATTGGGACTTTTTTTTCTTTTTTTTTTGCATTTTTTAGATATTGAACTACCCAAAAACAATTTTTCGTATTGTTAAAATTTTTTTGTACGGTATCTTCCTATGTTTCTGACTGCGTGGGTAGTTAGTCTATGTAAAATCCAAATTTGGTAGGTTTTCACTGAAAATTACATTTAGGGCCTAAAAGTAACGGGGGGGGAGGTGGACGAAATATGGGCACTTTACCCTATCTTTCAAAATTTTATTATCTTGTGAAAATGGGATATTATATTTTAGAGTTTCGTTGAGATCTATTTTCTACACCAAAATATATGCTGTTAGTTAAATTTAATAAATACGTATTATTACAAAGCAGAAAAACCAACGTTTAAAATGCACAAATAATGTATGAAAAGCAGCAAACAGCTGTTTCGAATCTACTAGCGAGATTCTTCTTCAGTGCAAAAGGAACAGTGTGCTAGAAAAAGCAAGGCAGAGCAAAATCATAGACAGAGACGCGCTGGCTTTTATACCCTATGCGGGTGGCGAAGGCGCCGAAACAACCAATGAGAGAGAAGCAGTGGAAACGACTGGATGGACAAGTAGCGACATCTACCGGAGAAGTAGAGAAAAGAAACCAAAAAAGGGGAATTAAATTAACGCTTTCCAAATACTTGGAAAATCTGGAGTACTAGATAAGTCATTGACTAAAGAGTGAGAATTTTTAATGATATGGTAAGCTTCCCAAAAATCAAGATCAAGGTTAGAAGAACATTTTTGGATAATGATGGCTGAGGAAAAATCGAACCTATGTTGAGAAGACCAAGAATGTTGAGCAATAGAAGAACGTTTGAGCTCCTGATTTTTAACATAACCTTCATGCTCTTTTAAACGAAATCTAAGAGCACGTTTAGTCTGACCAATATAAGAAAGACCACACTGACAAGAGATCTGGTAAATGCCCTAATTATCTAGGCGATCAACGGGGTGTTTGAGATTTGAAAAAGGGATTTTATTAACAGGAGAAAAAATAACTTTAAAATCAAACCTTCTTAGGATTTTAGCAACTTGCTGACTGATTTTAGGAAAAAATGGTAATACAACTGAAGTATTAGAGTTGGAATTAGAATGCTTTTCAGAAGGGTCGGATTTCGTCAATTTCTTATAAATAGAATCGATAATATTAGAGGAATAACCACGATCGACAGCAATAGCTTTGAGGTAATTAAGTTCAGCACTAAGTAACTGAGGAGTGGAACAAATATTAGTAGCCCGAAAAACAAAAGTATTGAAAGCAGCGAATTTCTGGTTAGGGGGATGAGAAGAATAGAGTAGTTCGACATACGGCAACGAGTCACGTGACGTCCACCTTTTTCTACCTTTTTGACGTCATCACCGCTAATGGAAAGGGAGATTTAGTGTTTTTCTTGGCGATTTTCTGGCAACCTCGTATTACGGCAGTTTGTAAACAAAAAAATTAATAACATCAGTATTACAATTTATGCTACTAAATTTAATATATTGAAGAATATTAATAAAATCAGAATTACAGGTTATCGCCGAAATGTTTATTAAATATATGGTGGATGAAAAAGGTTTCATACACAGCTGTAATAAAAAAAAAATAATTTTTTCACTCAAGATTATTTATTACGAAGAAAGGGAAAATTTGTAGTTGCAAAAAAATCACTATTGATTTGCATACGGTGTACGATTACTTGCATATTTATTAAATGTTCTATTTGAAACACCTATTGTATATACTATAATTATTATACCTATATATTTCGTAAATATTAAGTAATGTGAACAAATTGAATCCCTTTTGTAGTAGATATTTTTTTTAAGTATCACACAGCTGAAAAGTGTTTTAAAACTTTTTACGTATAGTGTGTTTAATTGAATCACTTTTGTAGGTATGTTATTTAAAGTATTACCTAACTGAAAAGAGTTTGAAATCTTTTTACACTTTTTCTATTATGTCTAATGCGTTTTACTTTGAAGTTCATCATTAATTTTTTTTTTTTTTAATTAATAGAAAACTAATATACTAAAATCTGCCGAGACAGTATCTCAACGAACCAAGAACATTTTCCGTTTTAAACAGATTTCATTTTTAGCTGCTTGATTTAAAAATAATCTGAAGACCTAATATTTTGGAATACTAACAACTTTAGTTGTACCCCTCGCCCCCCTTCACCAGCATATAGTACTTCATACGTTATTTGCAAAAATTAAGCATTTTTTTCTTTAGTAAAAGAAAATAATTAATATAATATTTTTAATATATCTACCCATATACAGTGGCACACCCAGGACTTTTTTATGGGGGGTGCCGAGCATTGGTGGCGAAACAAAATAAAATTAGTGAGGGCAAAATTTCTCTGCTTATGATTACAGTAGGTAATTACAAGGAGATACTAATTATTCATCAAATTACCGTAATTAATTCAGTATTTAATAATAATTTATTTATTTTAATGAAAATGAAAATTATTATATTTAAAATTAAATTAATAATTTAAAAGTACACAATTTTTTGAATGTGCAGAAGTTAAATAGGGGAGAAGGGGGCTAGTGTGGACAATTTTTATAAATTTCGCAAAAAAATGTACTAAATATATTTTTTTCACGCTTCAAGTATTTTTTTTACAAGAATTTGCTATTTTATCTTTGATTTGGTTGATATATTAAATTATTCGGCAATACAGTTATTTATTAATAAATTTTTAAAAAAAAGTTATTTTTGTCCACATTAGCCCCATGTGGTGGGGCTAGTGTGGACAAGCTAGAATATTGATTTAGACAATGTAATACAACTCTTATGAGTGTTTGCAAAACCATAATAAAATAAATTTGAACCTAAACAACATAGTAAATATATTAATCGTAATAAAATATAACTTAATTAATGTTATACCTAATATTTTTTTATTATTACTGAGGACTGCAGTTAGGTATGTTATGAATCTATTTTAAAGACAAAATTAAATACATTACAAAACACTGGTCAAAATAAAGTACACAAATAAAAAGGTATGGACGTATTTACCTATCTTAAAATCTTAAGTTTGTTTACAAGGTTAAAGTAATTGTCAAAGCAACTAAATGTTTTTCATTAGTGTTTACACAGCCAGGAAACTACATAATAAACATTACGGCTTTTTGAATAATGTCTGGCTGTGAGAGTTTTCCCAATGATGTTTATTTGTGAAACATCATTTTCAATATAAATACAACGGTTTTTCTTAAAGCTAATACTCTTGAGAAACTGTTTCGTACTTGACAACAGAAACAGACTTTGAATAACTGCTACATATTTATAAAATGTGCTGTGGCTTGACTTCTTGCAAATTAAAGAAACTTGAGCCAATAAAAAATCTCCTGGCTTGATTGTTGTTTCACTCATTTCTACTTCTTCAATTTCTAATTTATCAACTTCCATGTCAAAAAGACTGTTTCCACTGTCTCCTCGTGTGCTTACCAGATCTTGTGTAGTACCTGGGCATTCACGGCCGATAGTATAGCTCCAAAAAAAAAATAAAAAATAATAATAATAATAATCATCTCCAAATGCTAATCAATTTAAAAAGATAATGCCAGGTTTTTACAAATCTTGATATGATATTACTTAGTGTAAATAATTTATGATATGCTTTCGCTGTTAAGGAAGGAATATCAGACTGATACTGTTTTGTCAGGATAATTTAACATCCAGTCATTAAATGCAACTTTACACATTCCTTTGAATGCACCATAAATAGCAACATCTAGGGGTTGAAGTTTATTTGAACAATGTGATGGGAAAGACAGTAACACAATGTAATTTTCCTTCACATATGTGTAATTGCTACAAGAGAAATGTTGAATTATGATTATCAAAAAGCAAAGAAAACAGGGTGGTCAATATCAGATTTTGTGTGTTCTTGTATATGGTGTAAAACAGCTGGAAATAGTTCTTTCACCATCCATCCGCTTTTTGAAGACAAATCTAGACTTCCAGTTAGAGCACCAACAAGAAAATAATCCTTATAATTTACTCTAGGAAAAATATACTACCTACCTATGTCATTATAATGGACTAGCATTAGTAATTTAAATAAAAAATGCATATCAAACTAAATTCTACTATGTGTGTGTTCTACATTAAAATTCAGTTATTACTTCACAAATGAATCTAATTTAGTATCGAAATAGCATAAAATGTGACATATTTATATACCTAATTAATGTTTTTACAACTGAAAGCTGAATGGGGCTAGTGTGGACATGTCCACACTAGCCCCATGGTGCCATTTATTTTTTAGGACTAACACTGATAAATGTAAACAATACAGAGCAAAAGTGAATATCTAAAAGTATACTGATTAGATTAATTTATAATATAATATCCCCTTTCATTTGAAATAATGAATATAAATAGTCTAACTTAGTAATTAAAAAACAAATCATGAATTTACTTTTTCACCATAAAAATCTTTTTTTATAAATTGCAAATGAACTATGAAATGTATTCTTGTGTAATTACACATGGAAGTGTATATCAGTGTTGTCAATCTGCAAAAATTTACAGAGCAACTTTAACTAAAAAATAACAGAATTATTCAAGTTGTCCACACTAGCCCCCTTCTCCCCTACTTAAAGAGCCCTTTAAACAAACATTTATAGAATTTCCTATTTATATTTATCTGACCGTGAGACATATTGTAGTTTAAAGGAAAATATCCAAAATAGCCTTGACAAAATTAATTATTGGATGCAAATTTTTGGGCTAGTTCTTTTAAACTTTATTTGTCAGTCCGAATTTTTGGGAATTAATAAACTAATAGAGAATTTAATCTGTTTTGGGAATCAGTCAATTTTTGAAAGGCATTGCCTCTAGTCTTGGAAAGGGCAGCTGCCCCTACTGCTACCGTGGCTCAGCCGACTATGGAGGCGAGTTGAATTGAACAGATAAAAAAATTCAGTAAATTCAATTACAAACATTGTTACACAATAAAATCTTTTTCTTTTTACAAATTACTTCAGTTGAAGTTACATTAATCTCTTTATGTATACATCATAAAGCAGCCCATTTTTAATCTTTATTCTGCCATAGTGGATCTTAAGTAAATTTTTAAAATGCGTAAGGTTGAAAATGACCTTTCGCTGACACAGGTTGTAACGGGAAGCGTTGCAAATATTTTTAATAATTTATAGATGTTCAGGTACAACATTTTCTCACATTTCGAAACTGCTTCAATGGCATTCTTGCATCGAGTTATGAAAGTGATTTTTAAAATTTTCTGCACCACAACTTGAATTCAGTGTTCAAAATTTTTGAATTGGTAGAAAGCAAGTCGTGTGCATAAAATTCACACAATTAAAGAAAATCTTTCATATCATTTGCTGTTGGAGCATCTTTTCCATTAGGTAGAAGAATTAAAAACTTTCAAAATGTTGTGGTGCCAAGTGAAATGTTCATTAAGTTGAGCATAGGCGTAACCAGCCTTTTGAACGGGGGGGTGCCCAGACTTTTTAACCTGAACATGTTGGATACAAACAATATCTTATACAGTAAAACCTGCTAAAACGAATCCCATAAAACCAATCTAATTTCCGTTTTAGACAGTTTTCCATCTTAGAAGGTATAATTGTGTGGTATTTCTTTTAAAAAGGGCTCAAATGTGATTTTTGTTTGCGTGAGGAGGGTTGAGAAGGGGTTCAAAACATTAAAACTAAATCTAATGGCAAAAAAATAAGATATGTAAATGTCCTTGCAGCAGTGATATAAGACAGTGACTAAGTGTGGTCACAACTGTAAAACCTTTTGGCACCCAACCATTACAAACATATAATTGTTTGTATCCAACATGTTCAGGTTAAAAAGTTTGGGTACCCCCCCCCCCCCATTCAAAAGGCTGGTTACGCCTATGATATTAAATGCAAAAGTTCATATATGATTGTTCTTATAAAGATTAAAAAAGGCCTTTAATCATGCTGGAAACTTCTATAGGTACAAGGGAACACTGCATGAGATCTAAAATTATCTCAGTCAAAGTCTTGAAGATGAAATTTTGCCGGATGATAAATCTCAGATAATACATGCGGTACATCAGTACATGCGCACGAGATTTTTTCAGAATGTGACTCCATGACTTCTTAGGGATCACTGGAGGGACCGAAGAAATTTTGGAGGAAAGTCTATATAAATAATTATTATAATATTATAAATAATTATAATGTTCATTAATAGCGTAATTTCCAGCCTATAATCCGCGGCTCAAACAATCATGCTTCGACCCAGAAATTTTATTTCATTATTTAAGTTAAATATTTATCGCGATTTAATAAGTTACGTTTTATGAAACAAGATTTCTGGGTCTGAACCTAATTGTTTGATTCGCAGATTATAGGCCGCAAATTACGGTAATTCAGGTTTTTTACCCCAGAGTGTGTCGAATATATTAGGTAAAGCAGGTCATGATAATATACACTAAATTTTATCAAGATGATAAAAATTATACTATCATGATGCGACTGTAATAATAAAGATAGGCGCTTGTATGTCTTTCTGTGTGTGTACGCGCACGCGCGCTGAGCTCTGAAAAAACAATGCAGCCTGCACCCGTAAGATTTGACAGGACCTGTATGCCTGAACTCATGCATATGGAAGACAATTTCTGGAATTTTTCAATTAATTTTTTATGCAAATTTTTTGCATTTTGCGGCAATTTTTTCAAATAAGTAAAAAAGAATCCGAATTCAATATTTTACCCAGTGAACTTTGTCTTCTTTTCAATAAAGTGTTTTCGAGATTCTTACAGCGATTTTTCAGTTTTTAACAATTTTTTAATGTTATCTTTAGAGGGGTTTTTTTCGCATTTCGCGGTGTTTTTTTTTTTTTGTTGTTGCTTGTTTGTGTTTTTGACATTCCTAAAACGAATCCGTTTTAAATCTTTTACCCAATTAGTTAATTTCGTTCCATGTGGTTTTATAATCTTTTCCGAATTTTTGATGCATTTTCTAGCAGGGGTTTTCGTGCTTTGAGGCGATTTTTTGAAACAAAAAAAACCTCTCTGGTAACTTTTGCAATTGCCGTGATTAAATTCGAATTGGAATAATGTCAAATCAGCTCTTATAAGAAAGCTGAAAATTTAATTTTGCTCGAAATAAAAAACGTAATAATTCAAGATTCGTTTGTTTCGAGACAGAAGAGGTCGTAGCTTGCTCGGGAGTTGCCGAAAGGAGTACCCCCCCCCCCCCCTCCAATCCTAGATTTGTTTATGTTCGTTAAAAAAAACAACCACTTCTCTAGTAATGAAGTTTTCTTTCAGGGACAGGGTTTGAAAGATCGCGCGATTTGTGCACAGAAAGGAAAGTCTCTCATAATAAAAAATGCTGTGCAGTATTTCCCCCTCCAAATTCTTTCACAGACCTGTTATTATTCAGTAAGTATTTAAAAAAAAATTGGGTCTGTGATTTTTATTTCTTTTATGGAATTTCTCAAAATCAATTCATGAATCAGTCCCGGAAAAAATTGAGAATTTCTTCAAACGATCGTGGAAAATATCGGGAATTTCGATAAAAGAGTGCAGAAAGTAATCGCCAATTTCGTTTAAAGATTGCGCAAAAAAATTACGAATTTTGATAAAGGATTGACGAAATTTTTTTTCAAATTTCGTCAAAATGTTGCGGAAAAAAGTAGAGAATTTTGTTAATTGGTACGGAAAGATATCGAGAATTTTTCTGAACGGTCGCGCAATACTATCCCGAATTTCGACAAATGATCTCCCTGTAAAAATATCAGTTTCGTCAATCGGTCACAACAGAGAATAAATTTCGTGAAATGATCGCGATAAAAACGAGAATTTCGTCAGCAGATCGCAGACAGCGCGAATTTCGTCAAAAGATTACGGAAAGAAAAAGCTAATTTCATCAAAAGATCGTGGAAAGAAAACGCGAATTTCATCGAATGATCGCGTGCTAAAGAAATGCCAATTTCGTCAAAATATTGCGGTAAAAAATGCGAATTTCGTCAAAGGATAGCGGTTAAAAACACGAATTTTGTCAAAGGTAAGTGGTGAAAAGGGCAGATTTCGACAAAAAATCGGGTAGAAAGACGTGAATTTCCTCACACGATTTTGGGGGAAAATTGTAAATATCATGAAATGATCACAGAATAAAATCGCGAATTTGTCAAAATTTACTGCACTGGGCTAAAAGGTTGAAACGGGGTTCCTTTTCCTACTTTCAAAAGAATGCCGCAAAACGAGAAAAACTCTAAAAATCATATATAAATTTTCAGAGGAAAAAAATTACTATATTGACTTGAAAGACTGCAATCATATTCCTTTCAAGAATGTCAAAAAATGGCCATGAAACACTAAATTCAACCAACCAACCAACCTACAGATTAATTTGAATTTTCTGTGCTATTATTTTTCATTTACAAAGGAGGCAGGGTATGTGTGTCACCCCCCCCCTCTTTTACCTCGGCTAATCGAAATTTGGAATTATCGTTTCACATTTGCATCCCCTTTCAATTTTTTTTGTTTCTTTCTTGACTTTAAACTACCAAAACAAAGAGACAAATAGTTTCTATCCTTGTGAAGAACTTGCGTTAATTTCTCATGAAATTGCAGAAACATGCAATAGAAAGAACGGCGTTAAAAACATCTCCCACAGACAAAGGACGTCAAAGTGGGATTATAAAGCCACCTTTTAGAATTACTATGACTAATACAGATTCTTGCAAATATTCTAGTTTTAAAAAAGATAAACAACACAATTTTCTTAAGAAAGAAAAAAAAGAATGTGGGTTTCTTTTTTTATCACATTTCAAAACTTAGCCGTTTAGTTTTCTGAACTAAACTAATTGAACTCTGCTTTCGCTTCTTCCTTTTTCTTTTGTAGATTTCGATTTTTTAAATAATTGTGCTCGAGTCTGCGGAAACGGGGGGTGGGGGGTGGGGTGCCCGGGCACCCCCCCTGGTTACGCCTATGTTGAGTCAACATTTGATCAATGAATGGAATAAAAATATTTCTTCTGAAATACTCTTTTATAGAATCAGCTGGAACATTGGATCTTTGTTTTTGTTTTGATGCAGTTCTTGGCAGTTTAAGGTCAATATGAAAGTTACTGTCTTTCAAACAAGCTTCATCAAAAATTTCCTTGAAAGGGCTTTACGAATAGAATTTAAGTGAGCCACAACATTGTCAACGAAATTTAAGGCAATTAAAAGGTCACTGTCACATTTTTGCAATAATTTAGACAATGATAATAGCCCGGGAGGCAGATGAACAGACCATCGCCTTATCCAGTTGATGGCTGAAATTCCAGAATTAGATAGAACTCGATTCGCATATTAAAATGCAACTGGTCTGCCTGCAATTTCCTGCAACCAAAGGTATGAAAACATGGAGGACTGGGAGCAAGAAAACACAATGGTAAACCTACCAGTAAGCCACTACGATCAGGTTTGCAGGTGTTTACCACCAAGATATGAGTTGACAAACTCGTTGCATTTTAATATGCAAATCGAGTTTTAACTAATCCTGGAATTTCATCCATCAACTCGATGAGGTGATGGTTTGTGCAGCCGCCTTCCGGTCCATAAAGTGTATGTAAATATATTCTGTAAGGTAAATAAAGTAATTATAAAACCTAATTCACATAACGAATTTTTCAAAAGTTTTGCCTTAGAAGCAGGGCTGCGGAGTCGGCCCATTTTTGAATGAAAGAGTCGGAGTCAGATCTGTTAAAATTCCTGAAGTCTGAGTCTGACCGGAGTCAGACTATGCACTTTATGAAGTGCAAAAAATTATACATTCAGTACAATATGGGGTGTAAAAAATAATTATAAAACTAGTTATAGTACGAACGCACCTCATTTGCCACGTTTGACGAGCAATTTCCAACTTGTTTATTATAGATTTGAGAAAAATAAACTTTTGTAACAGAAAATCCAGCAAAGAAAATCCCCCTCTTTCTGAAGTTTACTTTTCTTGTGAGTTTGTTTTGTTTACAAATTACCCACATTTTAAATCCTTACAATTTTTTCGTATAGTGTGAAGTCGCTTTTATGGAAAATAATTTTGTGAAGGAGTCTCAATGTTTGCCTTGAGCAATTTCCTGATTTTGCCAGTAGATCACAAAAAGGGTACTTCAATGTTAGTTGGGTGTAAATCTTGCAATATTTTTTTCCTTTCAACAATAGAACCTTTTAGTTTTCATTTGTGTGACTTAGAAACAACGCCTTGGTGCTGAAATACATATTTTGTTTTGTTGTATTTAATTTATTCTTTTTTTTTTTTTAATGAAATGAATGAAAATTTTATATTTCAAAAGAAATTAATAATTCCTGTAGGAATGATATTTAACGATTTATCTGATGTGCCCAGCTGACATAAAGTGTCCAAAAGTGTTGTGAATTTAAACAACAGAATCAAATGGCATAACAAGGATTACACTATTCAATATCTCCCCATCCATAACATGCAAATAAAACACATTCTGTTCTCTCTCATTGATGACACATTCATCTCTCAGCTAGTTTAAAAATTAAAATATGAAAAAAGTTGTAGAGTTGTTACTGGACAAGTATAAAAGTAAAAATAGGGTACTTGCGTTTTATCCGGACCAGGTAAAGAGATTGCCAAAAATGGTTGTCAATTGCCAGTTTTGTTTATCATTGTCAATTGTCCATGTTGCTCAAAATGGTTATTTAATACAAAACATCATTAAAAAGAATAAATAATATAAAAGCAAACTGAAATAATACAAAACAGCAATATAGTATACATCTATTAAATACATAACATCAAAATGACGACTTTTAGCAATAAATGATATTAACGATGGTAGTTTTATTTCCAGTGATTTATTATGCTCACCAGAATGATTACAATATATTATGTCTATATATATATAGTATGCTATATCATATTATATAGTTATATGTATATAAATATTTCTGCCATCGCCTTTAATATGACAACTGTATAATATGCACTTAAAATGAAAAAAAAAAGTATATAATAATAAGGGGTTACTGTAATATTTTTGGCACAGTGAGTATGACCTAGACCGAATAATACACAAGTATCAAAAATAGTTTTTTTTTCTTTAACCACCACTCATAAAGCATTCAATATTTATAAAAATCATGTCTAATTTCAGGACTGCAAATCATGTTGGTCCAAAAAACTTGTTACAATACATGAATTTGGAATGACTAATTATTGAAAATCGACCGAATTTATTAAAAAAATTACAATTGATCTATAATTTTTTTTTTTTTCACATATGACAACAGGAAAGGGGGAAAAAAGCATTTTTAAAACTATGTATTCAGAATCTTTAAATTGTTTTCTTAACTTATAATTTACTTAATATTAAGCTATTAATTGATAAAAGCAGATTTTAAAAAATACATATTATTCTTTATTTTTATTTTATTTTCTACCATTAAGAGTTTTAAAATATTTTGTTGCTACTATTTCACAGCCAGTTGGCATATTTTATTGATGTGTTGTTTGGAGCATAATTAACTCTGTTGTAACTTGTAACCAACCATAAAGAATGTTTGGTGATTTATCACCTGTGGCTAACTCAAAAATGCCTTAAAATTCATTTATTATATTATAATAAAGTTCCTTAAAATATTATTGTCGTCAGAAGCACACTTGTGTACATATTTTTTATGATTCTGGACTATCAAGAACTGAGTAAAAAATCTATTATAAAATTGTAGCTTGACATATTTACAAGTTAAATAAAATAGTGTAAAAGAAACACAAATTCACAGTTTAATGATAATACAGCTTACACTTCTTAAAAAAATACAAATGAATTCTACTAAAGTAAACAATGGATTTAACAAGAAAAAGATATTGAATTGGGTTCGGCAGTGACCCGGAGCCGAACAATTTTTGATGCTCTAGCTCCGCACCTAGATAAAATACTGTGGCTCCGGCAACTGCTCCAACTCGGCTCCGACTTCGCGCTTTTGAGTTACAGATTTTAATTTACACATTTAATTTTTTGCTCACAAATTCTTTCTTCCTTCTTTACCTTCATTAAAGATCTGACAAAATGCATTTTTCTTCTCATCAAACTTGAAATTCTTGTTCAGAAAATATGACATCTTTTAGCTTTTACTTTTAAACTAGAAAGTTTGGTGGAATTTTAAATGCAATTTCTGGAAGAATATAGTCTTGTTTTAAAAAAATTCAGTTCTTATACTTAAAAATATGCAAACAAGACTTTGCACTCCATTTCTTTTTAAATTATTAAGAGTTGCAAAATTTAATTTCATTCCTCTTAGTTTTTTAAAGTCATCAGTATGATTAATAGGTTAAGGCTCCCATCCTTTCATGCAAAGACACTCACAAGCTAATGTTAAATCTATGGGAAGATTCTTTTAAAAATATTATTTACATTTCAATATGTATATTTTTTTGTCATTGGATAGCTGTAAATTTCTACATTCGATGTTTATTTTTTCAATTTTGCTTGCAGTTTTTTTTTTTAAGAGGATATTTTTACTTTTAGAACAGGTTCCGAAAGTGAAAGAAAATTAATTAAAAAATCTGCAACCAAAAGTAAAAAATGGTGAATGCATGATATATTAATATATTGTACAGCCATTTATACATGTCTGCAAATTTTGTGCCAACATTTGCATTCAGTGCAAAGTGGTGTTCATCGAAAGGAAAAGAGCAGAATACTTCTGTCAATGCCACATGCTTTTATAATTTATTTTCACCTCCACATTATTTATAAATATTCTGTTCTATTAGAGTATTCTAATAAAAAGATGCTTTAGTTTGTTTTTTTTTTATGCTTGCTTATATTAGCATGTTTCCTTAAACAATAATCGCTACTTTTCGGTTACCCGGGTGCCAGTGTTATATATGCATATATATATATATGTGTGTGTGTATATATATAACACATGCATATATGTATATAAGTATGTATGTATATATATTAGCATGTTTCCTTAAACAATAATCAGTACTTTTCAGTTAGCCGGGTGCCAGTGTTATATATGCATATATATATATATGTGTATGTATATATACAGCACATGCATATATATGTATATAAGTATGTATATATAACACTGGCACCACGGCTAACCAAAAAGTACCCAATAATCTAATTTTATACTAAAGTCTTTTAATCTAAGTGATTGTTTTAATTTAAATTTATGCAATTGATAATTACGAAATCCCTTAAAAATTAATGTCTTAAATCAAATTTACTGGTACATCAGCAGTACATAATAGAACATAATTTTATTTTATTTTTAAGTAATAAATTAAATGACTTACTTTTTATAAAGATAGGCAATAAAGCAAAATAAAATCCTCATCAAAACATAAAAGAAGTGTAGCCTCCATGCTGCATACAAACAGTGATTTAGCCTGCAAGTTAGCATCCAAAAGACTAAAAGATTATTTCTAACCTAATAGTCTCCCAGGCGCATTCCAACGGGCCACCACAGAAGTAAGGAACCAACAAGCTGCAACTCTACTAGAAATAAGTTGACTTTGCTGCTCTCTGCACCGATCGTCAACATGTTAGTGACAATAACTGATGCTGCTGATGAACAGATCATACTGCGTAACACCTATTCACACCATCCTTGTTTCATTTCTAGCAGCTAAAGCAACTAGAAAATTAAAAGAGAGAAAATAATGTAATACATGCATACATATAATATTTAAAAAATGAAAGGCAAAATGGTACTTTTCAGTTAGTCAGGCACCAGTGTTTTATATACATGTATGTGTATATATATACACATATATGCATTTATACATATATATGTATGTATATAAAACACTGGCGCCCGGCTAACCGAAAAGTACCAGCAAAATATAATAAAACAAATATTTGATTCAAACAGTAAATGTTGATTTTTTATTAAAGTACTACTCAAAATCAGATATGGGAAACTGAAAATAGCTGACTATATATGTATTTGTTAAAATAGTATCATTTGTAACATTAACGAAAACCTCATAAAAGAATTTTATCCCTAAGCAATGATTTAGTACATAATTTTTTTTTTACATAATTTTGTACACAAGACCATTTCGCATCTCAGCTCTCCGCTTTCTCGGAACAAAATCCTAGATACCCTACAGTAGGGTAAATCTGACATTTTTGTGTATTAGTATCACTGACATTTTTGTGTATTAGAATTCCAAAGCATGGAGAGGATTGCGACCCCTCTCTTAATCTCTGAGAAAAGTATGAAGTTTTTTAAAAAGCACTGAGAGATGATAAAAATATAAAAAGCTGTTAATGATTGTGATTAAACTGATTATTGCAATTTCATCCACCTCATTTTTAACCTTTTATTCCCTAACACTGCTTACCATATCCACTGAAAACATTCAGTTTTGTAAGTTATTGATATTTAACAACAATAAAAGAGTTCAACTCAGGCATGTAACTTATATTATTTACTGGTTGTGGGGGTTAGCTTTCAGTTACAATGACTTTCTTTTAAATACATACAATTTCTTTAAATACATGAATACATATTTTCACAGATGTGCTTTTGATATCTGTAAAATTCGGTAAGTCTTTTATTTTCAAAGAACTAACTTTTTTTGAAAAAGTTATGCACTTTTCATTCCTGCTCCACACTAAAAAAAATCTTGAGTATGTCATTGATCAGAAGATATATCCTACCTGTAATATATGTTAATATTACTCTACATATGACTACAAGTTGTTTAATCATAATATTAAATTCGTAAAATTACACTGGGCAAAAGCAGTAGAAGTAACAGGATCATATCTAACACCAAAAAATTTTTAACATTGACGTAACCAAAAAAAATTATACGAGATACCAAATAAAAACTAATCTGAAAGAAAATGAAACAGAAAAAAATATACAAAACACTTACTTAGTATATGTTTCTCCGTTTACATTTATTTTTCTATACGCTAGACGATAACAACAATACACGTTTTGCAAAAGATGGCACTTCGGCATTTTCTTTAAAAAAAAGTTGTACAGAAGCACTTGACAATCGCATAATGTGCGAAAAAGAAGCCAATATGGTAAACATGAATTCACTCAAAAGATGCCAAGAATATGTGCAGTCGAGTGCGCAGATGGCGGATTTGTGTTCTACCTTTTTTACGTCATATCAAAATGCCCTATACCTGTGAGGTGGGAGACTGACAGCAAAAGGTTTACGAAAGACGGTAGTCTGAATGCCATTTTCACAACGAATAACAAGGACATCCAGGAAAGAAAGACAGTTATTGGTCTCAATTTCAGAGGTAAATTGAATGCAGGGATCAATGGAATTCATAATAGAGATAATATGATTAATATCCGAATTCATTTCAATCAGGACATAAACATCATTAACATAACGAACATAGAACGGAAATGTTAAGATTTCAAAAAGCTTCACCTCAAAATAGTGCATATAAATATCGCATAAAATTGGACTAAGAGGATTACCCATAGCCAAACCGTCAATCATACGGAAGAAATTACCATTGAAAACAAAATTATTTTGCGACAAGCAAGCGCGAGTGAGAAGTATAAGTTCCTCGATTCCAAAATAAGAGAAATGGAATTCACAAAGCCTTTTCTTGAGGCAATCTAAAGCCCCCTCAACCGGAACGTTTGTAAATAATGATTTAACATCAAAAGAAACCATCATGTGACCCTGCGGCTTAAAATTATGAAGTTTTTTAACAAAATCAAAAGAATTCTTAA
The DNA here is from genome assembly GCA_963932465.1 of Maratus speciosus. NCBI lineage: Eukaryota > Metazoa > Arthropoda > Arachnida > Araneae > Salticidae > Maratus > Maratus speciosus. Next base: position 61,858,626 of record OZ010789.1, read on the forward strand.
CAGTGAAACAGTTACTGCTCAAAAGTGGGGAAAAAACAGAAACTAAATATTTGGCAAGCTTATAAGAAGCTGTACCGATACTAGAGACAATAGGTCTAAAAGGAATGTCAGGATTATGGACCTTAGGTAAAGCATAAAACCTGGCACAATGCGCAGTAGACTGAATAAGGGACTTCTTAAAGTTAGCAGGAATAATGGAAGAAGACTTAATGGCAGACTTAATAGAGTTAATTTCACTAGTGGAAGGGTCTTTGCGGATATCCACATACGGACCATCATTAATTAATTTATGGGTTTTTTCCAAATACGTAGATTTGTCGAGAAGAACAATCTGACCACCTTTGTCGGCCTTATTAATAATTAAGTTTGGATCAGAACGCAAATTTTTCAGACATTGTTTAACAGGATGTTTAAGATTGGGTTTATAAACATTAGAATTGAAATCAACAGTATTGGCAATGAGATGCCTAAATGACCTTCTGTCAATGGACTGAAAATCAGGAGTAAGTCAGGAGTAAGTTCAGTCCATTGACAGAAGGTCATGGAGCAGAGTTCTCACTGCTTCTTCTGTTCATTGTTCGGTTTTAAAGAAGAAATTTAATGCACTTTGTGGAAGTTCTGTCGCTAATAACTGCAGTAATTTGCCTCTTGTTAACCAAAATGCTGTTGTCAATCTTTCTAGTGTTCCATTAAGTAACAATCAGCTCGATGCTCTCAAATTGAATAACAATTTTTCTGTCTCTGCTATTCCTTCTTTACCTAATCTTATTGCTCCTATTGAAAGAGCCTTTAAGCATAGCGCTCTATCTTCTTCTCAAAAAGAATCTATTAGGCATCTCATTGCCAATACTGTTCATTTCAATTCTAATGTTTATAAACCCAATCTTAAACATCCTGTTAAACAATGTCTGAAAAATTTGCGTTCTGATCCAAACTTAATTATTACTAAGGCCGACAAAGGTGGTCAGATTGTTCTTCTCGACAAATCTACGTATTTGGAAAAAACCCATAAATTAATTAATGATGGTCCGTATGTGGATATCCGCAAAGACCCTTCCACTAGTGAAATTAACTCTATTAAGTCTGCCATTAAGTCTTCTTCCATTATTCCTGCTAACTTTAAGAAGTCCCTTATTCCGTCTATTGCGCATTGTGCCAGGTTTTATGCTTTACCTAAGGTCCATAAACCTGACATTCCTTTTAGACCTATTGTCTCTAGTATCGGTACAGCTTCTTATAAGCTTGCCAAATATTTAGTTTCTGTTTTTTCCCCACTTTTGAGCAGTAACTATTTCACTGTTAAGAATTCTTTTGATTTTGTTAAAAAACTTCATAATTTTAAGCCCCATGGTCACATGATGGTTTCTTTTGATGTTAAATCATTATTTACAAACGTTCCGGTTGAGGAGGCTTTAGACTGCCTCAAGAAAAGGCTTTGTGAATACCATTTCTCTTATTTTGAAATCGAGGAGATTATCCTTCTCACTCGCGCTTGCTTGTCGCAAAATAATTTTGTTTTCAATGGTAATTTCTTCCGTATGATTGACGGTTTGGCTATGGGTAATCCTCTTAGTCCAATTTTATGCGATATTTATATGCACTATTTTGAGGTCAAGCTTTCTGAAATCATAAAATTTCCGTTCTATGTTCGTTATGTTGATGATGTTTATGTCCTGATTGAAATGAATTCGGATATTAATCATATTCTCTCTATTATGAATTCCATTGATCCCTGCATTCAATTTACCTCTGAAATTGAGACCAATAACTGTCTTTCTTTCCTGGATGTCCTTGTTATTCGTTGTGAAAATGGCTTTCAGACTACCGTCTTTCGTAAACCTTTTGCTGTCAGTCTCCCACCTCACAGGTATTCTTCTCATCCCCCTAACCAGAAATTCGCTGCTTTCAATACTTTTGTTTTTCGGGCTACTAATATTTGTTCCACTCCTCAGTTACTTAGTGCTGAACTTAATTACCTCAAAGCTATTGCTGTCGATCGTGGTTATTCCTCTAATATTATCGATTCTATTTATAAGAAATTGACGAAATCCGACCATTCTGAAAAGCATTCTAATTCCAACTCTAATACTTCAGTTGTATTACCATTTTTTCCTAAAATCAGTCAGCAAGTTGCTAAAATCCTAAGAAGGTTTGATTTTAAAGTTATTTTTTCTCCTGTTAATAAAATCCCTTTTTCAAATCTCAAACACCCCGTTGATCGCCTAGATAATTAGGGCATTTACCAGATCTCTTGTCAGTGTGGTCTTTCTTATATTGGTCAGACTAAACGTGCTCTTAGATTTCGTTTAAAAGAGCATGAAGGTTATGTTAAAAATCAGGAGCTCAAACGTTCTTCTATTGCTCAACATTCTTGGTCTTCTCAACATAGGTTCGATTTTTCCTCAGCCATCATTATCCAAAAATGTTCTTCTAACCTTGATCTTGATTTTTGGGAAGCTTACCATATCATTAAAAATTCTCACTCTTTAGTCAATGACTTATCTAGTACTCCAGATTTTCCAAGTATTTGGAAAGCGTTAATTTAATTCCCCTTTTTTGGTTTCTTTTCTCTACTTCTCCGGTAGATGTCGCTACTTGTCCACCCAGTCGTTTCCACTGCTTCTCTCTCATTGGTTGTTTCGGCGCCTTCGCCACCCGCATAGGGTATAAAAGCCAGCGCGTCTCTGTCTATGATTTTGCTCTGCCTTGCTTTTTCTAGCACACTGTTCCTTTTGCACTGAAGAAGAATCTCGCTAGTAGATTCGAAACAGCTGTTTGCTGCTTTTCATATATTATTTGTGCATTTTAAACGTTGGTTTTTCTGCTTTTTAATATTGTTGCACAAAGGCTTTATTTGCTATTTTTACGTATTATTACAGTTTACTTTTTTTTAAATAAGTTTATCCGTAGCGAAAATTCCTAAAATCCAAATATAGTCAAATATAATAAAGTTAATAAATTGTTTAAAAACATTAGAGAAAGACATTGTTTCTTATATATATTAAACTAAAAGCACTTCTTAGTTTTAAAAAATGCTAAATAAGCATTAAAAAATTTCTGCGTTTCCTTTTATTTTTATCAGGAATTTAAAAAGCGTAATATTACATTTCCGAAAAGTTGTTATATAAATTTAAAAATACTTATGACAAGATAAATAAAATAAATTGCTATTATTATTCATTTATTTATTTCCTTATAAAAACTTTAAAGTAATTTAAAAAGGGACTTTAAAAGCAAAGAGAACTTAAGTTTTTACCACATGTACCAAAGAAAGTAAAAATGCTGAGGTAAATACATAACAAAAATATGTTAAAACTACTCAAAAGTACCTTTATGTTAGCGAATTTTTTTACAATTCTTTTTGTAATTACTTTTGCTAAGCAATTTGCAAAATTAATTTTAAAAGTGGTCTGCGATTTTTTTGTTTGCTAGTTTGTTTTAAAACAGCTGCTTACTGTAATTTTTTGCTCTCTTAAAAGAAAAAGTAAAATTTAACACACTCTTGCCGAATAGTATTTAAAAGGATAAAAAAATATGTGTTTTGCCTTTAAAATAGATTATAAGTGAAATATTAAGAGAAAATAATGTTGTTTTTACTAATATCTTTCATTTAACTTTTCAACTATGTTGGAAAGTGTTGCAAAGAAGTTGAAGGGCTCATATGATAAAGATGGTATGTGTCAAAATAAAACAAGTTGCAAATTGTACGTCAAATGAGGTGCATTCGTACTATAACTAATTTTATAAATATTCAGATCTGGGCGCAATCGCTGTTGCACTTTTACGCAAAATGTGCATAAATTAATTTCGATTATGTATATTAAATTCAGTAATATGGAAATTATGTGACTCCATCTTAAATAGGACGTCACCGCCATAGTAACCTAGAATCATTACCTATCATGGGATATCACTAAATTAATTACGTATGATAGGATTTAATAGAATGAAGAAAACTTTTATTAATGTCTTTTTAAGTTTTCATTCGATTTTCATAAAATTTTAAATCACTGGACAAAAATTCTGCAGCGATTCCATATATTACATTTCAAACCTTTCGGTTGGGTAGTTTTTGCGCTATTACATGCGGACAGACGGACAGAAAGACGAACCAGACGACGACTATAGGTGCTATGTATTTATATGATTACGAACGCACCTAGAAAAAGTTAATCATATGATTGAAGATAATCAGGGTATATTGCATATAATATCGATCAAAAATGAAGTACAATGTGACTTCAAAAATCCGACATTCAGAAATCCGGCAACTTCAAAAATTCCGGCATCAAAACCATCTTTTTCCCTTCCTTTTTCTTTTACATTTTCACATTATGTTAGAAGAAATGTAGCAATTGTTTATGAATTAAAAACTTCAATATTGAAAGTAAAAATTAAAAAAAAAAATAATATTTGACATTTTTTTTTTTCATTTGTCAGAGGCGATTGTTTTCTGGGAGCTTTCTGTCGCTCAGCAACGGCGTCGAGACTATTACACAAGTTCTTTGGAGTCTCTCTTCTGACACTGTGCTAAATAGAACTGCCGATAACGCTAGTAACAGCTGCGAAGCCGAGTATGAACAACAGACAGAAGAAAAGCTGTCACTAGAAATATGCATAAAATTGACTAGAGAATTAATATCTGCTTTAGAGAATAAGACTGCATTTTCGAAATAGATCGGTAACAGAAATTCTTCATTTGTATAAAATACAAGAAAAGTTTCTTAAAAAACGGCCAAAAAATTTGAAGCAGACAAAATTAACATCGATGTTTTCAAAATTACAAAACACAGAATATATCAACTTGTATTTTAATGTAAATTTATTTTTATATTTAATTTTCTCTTTTTCTTACATAATTATCACTTAATAATGAAATAAATTATAGCTAAAGACACAGTTAAAAATATAGTACTACTTTTGATATTCCTAGTTACGACTTTTGACAATCCTTTAAAAATGCGGAATTTTTTAAAAATCCGGCATAGGCTCGGTCTCGATGATGCCGGATTTTCGAAGTCATGCTGTACTTTTGATTACACTTTCCTTCAACTTAATACCAAAAAGAAAAATATTAATTTATACCTTTATATTTCAAAATTACTTAGTATTTACTGCAAAATTGCGGATGTATTTGATTGAATGAGATAAAACTTTAACCAACAAAAATTTGTACAACATGATCATTAACGTGTCTAGGCGAATTTCGGATATAATTTAACCCAGGCATGTTTTCCTAATGAAACGAAGAGTAATTAAGCTTTGTACATCGTTTGTGCATCTTTCATTGATTTTGACATATGTTCTTATAGCATAACAACATATTCATGAATAAAAGCTACATGATAATAAATGTTTATTAATGAAAACAACATTGTTTAAAATAAAGCATATATAGTAATAGTTATAACTGGCGAGTTTTAGAAAATACCTTTAAATTGAGTTATTGAAACTAATTTCTAGTTTATATTTGATGAGCTCAGATGATAAAGGTGGTATATCACAATATAAAGAAAAATTGATTTGATAATATGATTGAAGATAATCAATGTTCCTCTACCATCTGTTAAATTACTATTCGAAAAAAACCTAATACGTACAGAGATTTTAATTGGTGAAGAAGGCATTTGACCATAAATGCAAATAATCATTTGGAACTTTACAGCTCATTTTCTCAAAATGATGATTGTATCACTTACCACCTTTCTCCTCTGAGCCCTTCATTTGTTCTCTTACCTCGATTGCGGCCAATGTCTGTCTACACCGTTTAAAGTTCATAAAGAATTTTAAAAATGTTATAGTGATCATCTCAATGAATATTTTTTCTATTATATTTTTCTCAATGGATATATAATAGCTGACAAATACTATAGGGGAAAGCCAGTAAGTAGGTCACAAAAGCCAATAAAAAAGGGAAACCAAGATACATACATAAAAGGCATATTTAAGGTTTCTAATGCCTGCTCCATAAAAGTCTTTGGACTGCACTCTCAGCCATCTGTGTACCTCACATTCAACGTCAGCATCAGTCGTCTGAGGGCTAAACCATGTGAACATCCTGTTGCAGTTGCTAATGCTGTCTATTGTTGTTCGTCTGTCAGCGCTAACCATTTTTTCAATCCTCTGCACTGTTTCTTCTGTCGCAATCTCAACAGGACAACCACTTCGTTCTTCGTCAACAACTTTTGAACGTCCCTGCTCATCTTGTACAACTGTTGTAGCATAAATTCGAAATTGACATCTAACAGTTGGACAGTGCTGCCACCTAGTGGCATATTTGGAAACAATTTACTACTAATTTCCGACCTGTCATCTCGGTTTGTGACCTACTTACTGACTTTCCTTTGTAAGTACACTCTAGTCTTTGTAAAATTAAAAATTACTACAGGATCTTTTTTAACACTTTCCAACATCACTGAAAAGTGTTATGAATTCGGTTTTTCTGTCCGTCTGTCTGTCCGTACTCTAACTCGAGTAAATATAATCCGATTGCCATGAAATTAGTATATTTTATTGGGGGTTTACTATGGAATGTTCGGTATTGAAAATAAAGTGTGTAGCATTTACCGTTTCTCTACAGGGACACTCAAAAGAATTCCGTTACATTATGGTCTATGCGAAAAAATCGTTTGCGATATATTCAATATATGTAATGACATTACATTATTTTAAATATATTGAAATTGATATATATCACTGAGGTGTAGTACAAGGTTCTTATTGTGGAATATGGTGTGCATAGAACTTATCGTTCATTTACAGGGACACACAAAATAATTTGACCACAAAAGAAAATGAATAATAATTGAACTATTGAAACTTGCGAACAATAATTGTTGAAAGTGCGTTTCCAGTTGTGTCATACGTTTATAAGTTTAACTATTATTTAAATATTACTTGGTGTTTGTGAATTCTATAGATCATATCGCTCACCCGCAAGAAAAGGACACATCTCGCAAAAATTAATTTTGCGTTTTATTCCACAGATAGGTCTGTCATAGGTGTGTCTTTCTACACAAAAAGTTTCATAAGTATAGTTATACGGAAAATCATCACTTTATTACACGATTTGCCCATTTATGACCACAAAAGAGAGGTGGATTGTGTGGAGAGGAAAATTTACCCAACTTTCCAAACCTCATCATATGCCTTCATTCTTAGGGGTTTCATAATTTTATGCACGTTGTTACTCCTGCATGCTGAGCTAAGTGCTATAATTTCATATCGCAGAAAAATCATGCAAATCCCCCCCCCCCCCTTTTGTCTCTCCTGTGAAATTTACTTTTGTAGAGATGTTTCACGTTCCTTGCAGGTGAGCGGTATACACGGCTGCACAAACAAATCGTATATTCTCTCGACTGTTTATGGTAGTAGTAGTAGAAATTTGGTTTTCAAATGCGTTATCGTTATGGATTTTCCAAACTGTTCATTTGGATACCATTTTTTGCCTTAGTAAATTGCGAAGTTTTAATAATTAAGGAATTTACGTTGTAATATCGATACAAAACAAATAAGGTGTTGCTATCCAAAGTACTAATTATTCACGAATTAAAAGATGTAAAAAAAAACATATGAATAACATAAATCTCAACGTTTCGGTTTAATCTTTAAAACCTTCGTCAGGAGAGAAATTTTCTAAAATACAAATCGACAAAAACACTTTAAATGCTGCATCTTAAATTCAAATTCTAATCGGTAAGAATTTGGTCGTTAGACCGTTTAACGTTTAGAATTTGAATTTAAAATGTAGCATTTAAAGTGTTTTTCTCGATTTAAATTTTAGAAAATTTCTCTCCTGACGAAGGTTTTAAAGATTAAGCCGAAACGTAGAGATTTATGTTATTCATATGTTTTTTTTTATCATCTTTTAATTTGTGAATAATTAGTACGTTGGATAGCAACACTTTATTTGTTTTGTTGTGAAGTTTTGTTATAATATTATGAATGTGTTACAAAGTGTTTCATGATGCATGCTGTATGGATTATTTTTAGTTCTTGTTTAACTTTAAAGCAAAATATTTCAATATTAGTCTTCGCACGTAAAGCAGTAACATGAATATATTTTTCAAAATTGTAGATATCTATTCAAACTTTGAAAACATCCATCATTTCAACTTCAAACTATTTTCTAATACATATATTAAGCATTAGTAACGTTTTATTCGTGAGTTTTAAAAGCAAGCATTATATGGATATTTTTACCATAACTCATGGGGGAGAAAATCCAATTCGTCGGAAGACGCATAATTCATATTATCAAAACTGGAGAATATATGTGAACAGAAATGTCTTATATGTGAAAATAGTTACGTAAATATATTTATAAAAGAGATTTTTCTCCCTTCATATTATTATTCATACTTTCAATATATGAAGCAAAAATATTCTGCAAGGGATAACTCGCATTCTATGAAATTGTAAAAAATACACATAGGTTTTGGTTAATAGTATAAATAATATTAAAGAATCTTCTATAGCCTTTCTAAATTGCATAAATACACGATATTTTATAACTTGAAATGTTGTGTTATAAAATATAGTGTTCTATATCCCATTTGTCTGGGCTAATATGTACTGGACGTTAGTCGGATATGAAGAAATCCAGATAATTGGTAGAAATCGTCAATTAAAAGCTTATGTTTAGAAATAAAAATTTCTCTCCATTCGCTTTTGTTTAATAAAAATTAAGCCTAATAGATTTCATTTACATTAGGCCTACCTTTCATAAGATTCTTTTTAAGATAATAATAATAAAAATAATACGATACATTTCTACCCGATTTAAAAAATCATAACTATTCAGCTTTTAATCCGTTTTGATCGAATAATGTGTAGATGGAAAAAGGAAAATCTCGAGTTTCACGCAGCCGCCGACAGGTAGAGCTACCGCTCTTATTTCGCCCGCCACTTTAGAGTTTGTTAAGATGGCGACTGCACAACAGAAACGCTGTGTTCTACGCTTCGCGAAGTGTGAGCCTGTAACAACTGCTCAGCGTGATTTTCGTCGACAATGCTCTTGTGATAAACTTCCTACCGCTCAGAGCGTTATACTATGCTCGCACTGAAATAGTTGAGTCACTTAACTTGAAGTTTTTTGAAGCGGGCCTACCCGGAATCAAAATTATGACTTGAGCAAGTTTCTGAAACTCACTTGACTTATGATACTCTCTTAACTATGAGTTGAGTGGAAATCTACCTGCTGAACTCTTTTTCTTATTGAAACTGTTATTAAAACTAGAGTTGAGTTCTACAAATAATTATTCAGCTTTTTCGCGTGATCTTTTGAATCGTCTATTTAATTAACACGCCGCAAAGAATAAAAACAATAATAAACTATGTATAGTTAGAAGTTATAGTTACAAATTTAACATAAGTCTCTTAAAACTTTTTGCAGTGTGAACAGGTGAAGCCTAATTCTGGGTATTCCATTTCAAAAAAGTCGACTGAAAGTTAAGTGACTCAACTACCTCAGTACGAACATAGTATTAGGCGATGGTATAAACAATTATGGGACACGGGTTTTTTGTGTAAAGGGACCTGACGATTCAGTTAAACAGCATTGGCCTCCGAGATCGCCGAACCTCTCAGTGTACGAATTCTTCTTGTGGGGATTTATAAAAGAATATGTTTATGTGCCTATCCTTCCAGCTACATTCGCCGAACTGAAGATGGGCATAACAGCAGCCGTAGAAGCAGTGGATGCAGACATGCTCGCAAAAGTTTGGGGCGAATTTGACTACTGTATAGACATATGCCATGCATCCAAAGATGATATATTCAGCAACTTTAATTTGATTTGTAAAAAAGCTTTATGATCAGCTATGTAATATAAAATTAATCTAAAGTGTCTACCGGGTGTCCCAAAAAGGACTGACTGATTTTAAAATTCAATAACTTGCAAACGGTGACAGATATTTAAAAAATTTTTGCAGGAGGGTTATGCATAAGGTCAAAAGTTTTATTACAGTGATTTTCAATTTTAGTTCGAATTACAAACAATAGATGGCGCTGCGATCAACAGACGCTAAATTTAGGCTCGATTTTTGGTACTTCGTGGCCCGGATAATACATTTCCATCTCCTTTTTCAGCATGGAACATGAGAAAGGAACAGAAATCGAGCCTGTATTTAGCGACTATTGCTTACAGCGCCATCTATTGTTTGTAATTTGAACTAAAATCGAAAATCACTGTAATAAAACTTTTGACCTTATGCATAACCCTCCTGTAAGAATTTTTTAAATATCTGTCACCGTTTGCAAGTTATTGAATTTTAAAATCAGTCAGTCCTTTTTGGGACACCCGGTATGTTCAATATTTTTCATAATGTACGTATTTCAGATCGAGTGATTCTTTTTGAAACACCGTGTATATAATTAAACATGTGCAACAAATTAAAAAGACATTTAAAATCAGGCATTTGATTAAACTAAAAATGAATATGACATAATATATGACATAATAAAATTAATTGCAATAGATTTTTCAAGCTGTATACAAGCCCCTCATCAGTATAAATATAAATCGATACCAAATCTGTTGTTTACGCATATACATGCTCAACAATATGCTATTAAAAAATACAAATCAACAGTGACTATATTTCGATTTAGGACACATATTCTAGTGGAATTGTACATGCTTCGTTTATAGGAGTTTTCTGTAATCTTTTAAACCAACATTCTACAAATTTTTACTTTTAAAATTATTGCATTTAGTTATGTGGAATTCCATGAGAATATATGATGCTATTGTGACGTATACTCCCTGGTAATTTAATGTTTTTAAATGGCATAGCCCTGAACGTGAATAAGTGCAAACAACGGCTTTGGTTATCAATTGATATTTGTACGCATTAAGAGTTTTTATAAAGCTTGAAATGTCTACTGGGGCATTCCACGTCAAATCAGGCAGTAAAATATCAATATGTAACCCACCATTACAGATTTTAATGAAACTGCGTCTGTTTGTTCTTACTATTAAGATATGATCACCAGTAATTTTTTTTTTGCTCCTTGGTGAAATAGTTTCTGAGAAAAAAACTGTCAAAATTTTGAAAAACTGCCGTCAGTTGGCATTCTTGATAGCTCAGTTTTCAAATGTAGCGTGTCATATATATAATCATATTTCAATATCTACTCTACAAATCATCTTCAAATAATTTATGCACAATATTTAGGGTACGCAGCTTATGGAAAAAATATATTGTTACGCTTATAACATTTTAAGTGTGTCTAAAAAAATATTTAAACTTTGAAGTCGTGAATTTTTTATGAAAAATAATGCATTAACAAAAAAAGCATTATCAACAAAAGGCGGTATTTTTATTAAATTTATTTTTTATGGGAGATATACTTAAAGGTGTCCTTTACCTGATTCTGAAATAAAAATAGTGGGATTTTCGGTGTTTTTGGTAGTATTTCCTATTTAAAAATATTTTGAGGTGCATTTCATATCAAATCAAGCAGAGTCATTCCATGTCAGTTCCCCTAAGCCATTTAATCACTGTCACAAATTTCAATGAAATTGGGTTTGTTTATAGCTTATTTTAAGACGTAATCACCTTTAATTTTCTTGATCCTAAGTAAAATATTTTTTAAGATAAAAAATATCAAAATTTTTAAAAATTGTTTTAAATTTTTTTAATGACAGTTAGATATTCAAAGACTGCATTAAAAAAAAAAAAAAAAAAAAAAAAGTCATTTCAATATAAAATCACTAAATAGGTTTCAAATAATGTATATGTGACAAATAATGTAGGCTGATTATTATTTCTTGTTTTTTATCATGTTTAAACACTAAGAGTGTCTTTTATCTTATGAATTTTTAAAATCAAGAATTTTGTCAAAAATAATGTGTTAATCAAAAATTTATTATTAAATTTTAAAATTATTTTATTATTATTATTAAAATTTATTATTATTACGTAAAAATATCTTTTAAATGGTTATAAAATAAAAATAGTGAACATATGAGAAAAAAATAGCAAAATTTTGGAAAAATGCCACGAGTTGCCATTAATGATTGTTCAATTTTCAAAGGCCTCATTTTATATATAAAATCATATTTCAATAACTAATAAAGAAATCTTCTTCGAATAATTTAAGCAAGGTAAATAAAGTATGTAGATTATGAAAAAAATATTGCTGTAATGTTAAAAAATATTTAAATGTGTCTAAAAAATTGTATAATCTTTGAAATCAAAAATATTTTACAAAAAATAATGAAATTATTACAAAAACTTTATCAATCAGAGGCGGAGTTTCTATGACTAATTTTTTAATTTGAAATTGTACATAATACTACATTATAACTGGATCTGAAATAAAAATAGTGGGAGTTTGGTTTTAGTAGTATATATTTAAAATTATCAATATTTTCAAATGTAAAACCTATCCAATGTATCATCCCTGGAAATATTTTTATTTATACATTTATTTTATTTTTCAAATTATCTTTTATGTTCGTTTAATAAGGAAAAAATATACAATATTGTTTTTTAGTAAAACTTCTAGGGCGAAGAGCAATTATCCCTTTCCAAAAAAGAGAAAAATCACTAGCTCCTCACCGCCCAATAGAAATTTTCAAAATTACAGTCCTAATCTTTAAACTCATATTTGGCTGTTAATATTGAAAATTTAGCATTGAGCTGCTAATATTTAAAAAATATACCAAATTTCACTCTTTTGAAGAAAATTTTGACGTATTGTGCTTTAAATATATGCAAAAAAATGCATAATCCATTATATTTATATCTTTCAAATAACTATATCTAAAAAAATATTTAAAACTTAATGAGTTGCACTTTTGTAACTTTATTCAGTTTCTAATGATATGTACTGTAATCTCGGGTGTATAGCCCGCAGATCAAACAATTCAGTTTGGACCCAGAAATTTTATTCAGTATTTGAAGACCAATATTTACTGTGATCTAAAAAGTTACATTTATTTTTTTAAAATTTCTGGGTCGAAACACGATTGTTTGATCCGCGGGCTATACACCGGAAATTACGGTAATTTGATTTATTTCATCCCAATATTGCTGAAAGATGGATTTTCAACATATATATTTGTGTATATATATCCCTGTTCTCAAACAAATTATTTAAAAATTATTCATTTATGTTTAATAAAGCACATATATATTGTTTATACACTTCTAGAAAATACATATAGTAAATTTTATGATATTATGTCAATAATGTCTAAAAGTAAAGAACTTATCTAATAGTATGTAACGAAAAATTTAACATGTGGTGTAATGACAACAAAATTTTATAATTGTTTTACTTAATTTGGATGAATGAAAAAAGCTTACATGTTTATATTTTATTGAAGTACAGGTGAAAATGTCACAAAGACATTCCTACCTCAACAACCACTGAGTATGCCACATTCACACTACAGATGATTTTTTTTCTTTTTGAACTTTCGGGTTTGATTTCAGATGGTAATGAATTAATTAGTTTTGTTAGAAGTGTCATTGCAGTCAGCATATTAGGCTCACTATTTTTTTTTTATATAATTTGTTTTGATTGACTCGATGAACAACAATATTTAAAGGGACCATTTCATGACTTTTCAATTAAAAGCTGATTTATAAATTCATCATGTTGTTTAGTTATTATTATCGTCTTAAGATAATAAGTTGATATTAAAATTTTTAAATGCAGTTTATTTATTATTTGAACAGTTGAAAGTATTTTTCAATAAGAGTGGGCTGTTGATTTTAAGTCGGCTGTTGAGCAATGTAGTGTTGGTAAAGGAACTGGCACTATTTAATTTAATTTCTATTGCTGTAAATAATATTTGTTATTTTATTATTGTATGTATTATATTTAAGCAAGAGTAGAAATACACGATATCGTAGTCATTTTAGTACATCTTAGCATGAAAAGCTTCAATATTTATCATTAAACATTCACATTTTATGAAAATTTTGTTAAAATTGCTCATATTTTCACTATTTTTATTTTATAACTATTGAAAAGATATTTTTACGTACAATTAAAAAAAGCAATAATAGCCTGCCTTCGGTTAATAATAAATTTTTGATTAACACATTATTTTTCACAAAATTCTTGATTTTAAGAATTTACAAGATTAAACACACTCTTAGCATTTAAACATGACAAACAACAATAAATAATAATCTGCCTACATTATTTGTTACATATACATTATTTGAAACTTATTTAGTGATTTTATATTGAAATGACTTTTTTTATGCAGTCTTTGAATATAGATCTGTCATTAAAAACATTTTTAAAAAAATTTCAAAATTTAGATAGTTTTTTTTATCTTAAAAAATATTTTACTTGTAATCACGTTTAATTTCCTTGATCCTGTCTTAAAATAAGCTATAAACATACCCAGTTTCATTGAAATTTGTGACAGTGAATTAAATGTCTTAGGCGAACTGACATGGAATGACTCTGCTTGATTTGATTTGAAATACGCCTCAAAATATTTTTAAATATGAAATACTACTAAAAACACCCAAAATCCCACTACTTTTATTTCAGAACCAGGTAAAGGACACCTTTAAGTATGTCCCCCACAAAAAATAAATTTAATAAAAAAACCGCCTTTTGTTAATAATGCTATTTTAGTTAATGCATTATTTTTCATAAAAAAATCACGACTTCAATGATTAAACATTTTTTTAGGCAACACTTAAAATGTTATATAAGCGTAACAGTATTTTTTTTCATAAAATACGTACCCTATATATTATGCATAAATTATTTGAAGATGATTTGTGGAATAGATATTGAAATATGATCACATTTATATCATGCTACATTTGAAAATCGAGCAGTCAAGAATGCCAACTGATGGCAGTTTTTCAAAATTTTGACAATTTTTTTCTCAAAAACTGTTTGACCAAGGAGTAAAAAAAAATACTGGGAATCATATCTTAATAAAAGGAACAAACACACGCAGTTTCATGAAAATCTGTGATGGTGGGTTACATGCCTGCCTGAACTGACATGGAATGACCCTACTGTAATTGATTTTTTTTATTATTATGTGATATTATTGTGTTGATTTTTAAATTTTATTAAATGTCTAATTTTAGATGTATTTTTAAGCTTAAAATTTTGATTCAAACGTAATATGTTTAGTTATTTGAAAATGTCGAACAAAGTTAATCCATTTAAGGGTAGATTCTACTTCTTCGGGTAAAAATTTTCGATTTTTTTTTCATTTTTAAATGTTTTGCATCCTTTTAGTGTGCAGATTGTTGACCTATAGAGGTTTCGTCATATTTCAAATCCTTACAATCATTTTTGATTCTTTAATACAGCGCCGTTGGTTGAACATATGCACTCCAAGAAATAAATGCGTAAATTTACACATTAAAACAGGTATACTGATAATACAGAAACGATTTGTCTGTATGTGTAAAAAGGTGTGTAAGTTCCCAAATACACTCCCTGTTGTGTCAATTTCAAAGTGCACGTTTTCCTATGTAGCGCATTAAGCGGCTTAAGAATATAAAATGTTATCAGATAACTCAGAAATGCTCAGATTAACGTGGAAATTGCGCATGAATACATATATATTTGTGTAGTATAAAAAAAGATCTATTTTGTGTACATAGTAAATAACCGTCTATTTTTGGATATAAATTTTGAACTAAATATTTTTATGGTCACAAAGCAAATTTGCATGAAGAACAAACACGTGTGCTTGGTGTGTTTGTTCTCTTTCCAGTAGACTTGTTTTTCAACCACAAAATAGTGTAATCATAATTTACAAAAAAAAAGTATCGCCTGAAATTATACTTACTGCATTCCATTTCTCTGTTAAAGTTGTTTTGAAGCCCTAATATAGTATAGTCATATTTTCTGAATAGAATTTGAGTTAAATATACTGTAAAATAAAACTTTGAGAAATACGGAAATCGTGATTATTATTTTTCTATCAATTTCAGTCACAAGTTTTGTAAGATACATGTACAACAAGAGGAGAATTTTTCTATTTAATTCAATCTAACAGTAAACAAGCAATACTTACCGAAACGGGATTTAAACTCACGATCTTCGACTTTCTAAGCTATTAACTTGACCACTCAGCAATTATTACACAAGCCAAGATTTCAAACATCGCTATTTATTGTGTTCCATATGTAAACATATTTCTATGTAATATTATGTTCCTACACATATTTCTGCGTAATATTGTTACACATAAGCTTGTGTAATATTCTGTTGTTATACATATATCTGTGTAAAATTTGTGCACATACTTCTGCGTAATATTCTGTTCTTACGCATATATGTGTAATATTCTTACACGTATTTCGGTGTAATATGTAAAATTTGTAAATTACTTTAATATACCAATCCGGGTAAATTAGGAACATTTTCTACCATTTACACACTTGTTTGAGTGTTTGAAGGGATAACAAATTACACACTTTCATTAAGCCAATAAACACACAAAACTACAGGTAAATTTTAGCGACATGTGTGTAAATTTTATGACAAAGGTATAATTTTACAAATTTACACACATATGTATGTAAAAGCGACTAATTTACACATTTATTATTTAGAGTGCGCTATTGTAAAACTTTAAAATTGTTTTTTTTTTTTTTTTCGAAACCATGCTTTTCAAACTGTGCTATAAATTTTTTCGAAAGCTATTCGACCGATTTCCTTCATTTTTTATTTAAGAAAATGGTAATCGTTTTTACTAGAGCTTATTCACTAAAAAATATAATTTTTATTGATTATTTACTTTTGAAAACTCGCAAAAAATTTTAAAAACGAGAACAAATTATCTTTTTTATTATGACTGCCATGTTGACAAAAAACCACTTTTTAAAATAAATTTTGGTATAAGATCCATAGAACTTGATGCCTTTTCATAATTTGGCGCCATTTTGTTTTAGATTTTTGTGGCTGGAGAAAAACGGTCGCCCGGTTGGAAGTTACCGGCGCACACCTGCAGGCACTCCCCGTCGCACAAGGTGTATTATTCACTTTTTGAAATGCAAAAATTTAAATATATAAGTGAAATGCCAATAAATATAACGTCCGAAATTTTTAACTTTGTAACCGAAAAAGATCATAAAATTTAGGCCACAGAAGTATAACATCCCCTTAATTATAAATTGTAAGCTGTTCTCAAATCTAAAAGGGCAACTTTATGACATAAATTTTAATTTATTTTTGTTCGGAAATGCATGAAACAAATAGGTGTTGCTTTTCAGAAACTATTTAATCGAACTGTTTTCTTTTTTCAGTTTTTTGCAAACTCAATATATCTTTCAGAAAATAGTGTCAAATAGCGTTTTGAACCGAATTCCCGCGCAAAAGAAGAATAAGCGCTCAAAAAAGGGTGAAAAACGTTTTTGTCACGTGATGAAAATCGCGTATAACTCAACGGGTAATTTATTTATCAAAAAATGGAAAACACAGTTCGATTCCAAATCGCTTCCATAGTCAGACTTTCCAATTTTATATCTTTCCTTTAAAAAATGAATATTTAAATGGTGTCAAAAAGTTTTGTGCTCGTTGAGCAGAACCTTTGAGAACAACCTTAAGGTTGGTTTAAGTCGGAATTTCAAGTAAATGTTATAGTTATAAACAAGTATACACAATTCACATCGCAATGAGATTCTTTATTTCTTTAAAGCAATTTTTATTTCTTTGAATTGGAGTACCGGCTATGTGCAGTAATTGTTGAAATCTGGTTTTCAAATGTGTTTTGAGTTTTCTAAAATGTTTACTTATAGACCGGGTGGCGGCATCACAGACAATCACCTTATCGAGATCACGGCTGAAATTCCACGATTAGTTAAAACTTGATTCGCATATTAAAACGCAATCGGTCTTCCAAGTCATATCCTGATGGAAATTACCTGATAACCCGATTGTAGCGGTTGTCTCGTAGGTTTACCATTGAATTTTCCTGCACCCAAATGTATGAAAACATGGAGAACTGCTTGCAGGAAAACACAATGGTATACCTACGAGTCAACCGCTAAAATCGGGTTATCAGCTGATTTCCACCAAGGCAGACCGATTGCGTTCTAATATGCGAATCGAGTTTTAACTAATTCTGGAATTTCAGACCTAAACTCGATGAGGTGAATGTCTGTGATGCCGCTTCCTGGCCTATTAGGTATCTTGTTTACCTTAATAATCGTTGAAGTTCTGTTAAAGTATTTTGGAAGTGTTGGAAAGTGTTTATAATCTATGTTTCACGGATGATTTTTCTTTTTTGTTTATTATATTTTTATGCCTATTTATGCGTTATATTAAAAGTTGGATATATTCAAAATTAGGGTAACTCAAGGATAGATGGTCATAGATGAGAGATGGCCAGTCTAAATATCTCGAAAACTTGTACATAAATTGCAATATAAACATTGTTCGTATGAAATAGCTCAACGAGTTTATTTATTGGGACGTGCAATTGTATTTTTCGATTATAAAAAGTAAGTGTAATTTTAATGTAAATTAAATAGGTGGTTGAATATCTTTTTTTACTTAGGTATCTGAATGTTTTGCAATACCTACGTTACATATTTTTTTTACTATATGGACTTTTAAGGCACGTATATAATCTAATCTTTACTTCTAAGACTAAAACAAAGACGTACAATGGCTGTTGATGCTTTAAATTGGGCAACCATCAGTACTTCCATTTCTGGAGAGATGGCCACATGAAATCGAGAAGAGATGGCCACCTTTAATCAATATTTCAAAACTATACTTAGTGATGCTTTTAAATAAATATAATTAAATTTAAAATAAATATATAACATTTGTGTTTCTCTCTATTCTACAAAAAAGTAACTACCGCTGTCACCGCCGCCGCCGGTTTTGAATTTTTTGTGACCGGAGGTCTTTCTTCGTTAATATTAAGAAAAATAATGCATACAAAAATATGAATCTCTCTATTCTAAAAAAAAGTAACTACCGCTGTCACCGCCGCCGCCGCCGCCGCCGCCGCCGCCGCCGCCGCCGCCGCCGGTTTTGAATTTTTTGTGACCGGAGGTCTTTCTTCGTTAATATTAAGAAAAATAATGCATACAAAAATATGAAAATCAGTGGTTTTATACAAAAATGTTTGATAAACACGCTGATGCAGACAGTTTTCAAATCGAAGAATTATTTTAAGAGCTATTTAATGCTAAACTTCGACAAAATTGTTCCACTAAAAAAGTTTTATAGCAGCAAAAAACTATACAAGGCAGTGTGATCATTTTATGCGTTAGAATTTGCCGGAGTGCAGATTGCATTAATTTTTTTATTTTGACTCATTTTTTGAGGTTTTATTTCTATTTTAAATTCAAATTTTCAGCATTTCTAGAGATATTTTTTACAGATTTTAGAAAGTGATATTAATTTAAACTGTTGCCAACTGTATAAACAGCGGAAACAATAATGTTTGCTTCAAAAAAAAATATTTATACGTGTAATAAATTGAAAATTTATTTACACGTGACTATTATAAACAGAAAAAAACAATTGGAATTAGAATTAAATAATTATGTACAAAAAGCAGGAACTTATTAAAAATTACGTTATAAAAGCTATAATTACACGTGAATTTTAAGAGAGAAAGGAATTTGTAAAATAATAAATTTATTAACATGCGTTAGAAGTCTTAAATAGGAGAAATTACGTCATATTTACGTCACATTACAGTTATTATATAAAATGAACACAAAATAATATTGCAAAACGGTTTAAATTTAGAAATTGTGCTAGACATTTATTTTATATTTTGAGAGGATATTTTTCAACTATTTTTGTCAGGAAAGCGCAAATAATATTTCATTTCTAACAAAAGTATATTCACGTGAATATTTAAAAGAGAAAGAATAGCTTGGTAAAAATTATGTCAGATTAAAAACGATTAATTTAAAATGTCTCATTTAAAAGAACTTTCTTTTCGCTTTGTTAAAAAATACCAGGAGACAAAGACTGTTTACTTAATTCATTTTATATTAGCTTATTTTGAAATGTTGTTACACGTGTCTACGTCATCAAGTTATTTTTATTTCGACGTTTTTTATTTGTATTTTTATTAATGTTGTACTAATTTATTTGTTCTTTCGTTATTTAAAATCAAAATTATGTCAATTTGTATAATTTGGCGAGTGGTTTGGCGATTTATATAATTTGGCAAAATTGGTCGATGGGATAATCAAGTAGTACCGCAGCGGATTTGGCGTTAAAATTCCCCTATCAAAGAGAAATTAATAGAAATTCGATTATAGGGAGATCGCCACTGTTTTTTAAATTATATTTCAATCTTTCGAAATCTTTTTAAAGCCGATCAAATTAGCGTGCATTTGGAATCTGCGGTGTCTGGACGGGGGTTGGCGAGCGTAGCTCGTAGGGGGCCGAGCCCCCTAGTATAAGTATATTAATTGATATAATTATTTAAATTTTAACTAATATAAATATTTTAATAATAATAATAATAATAATAATAATAATAATATAATACCTAACGACTTATTTGTTTCAGAAAATACTGAAAAACGTCGGAAACTTTCATAACAGAAATTGGTAAAGTTGATAAATAAACTAAATTAACGTAATAAACCTACAATTAACGTGAGAAAATGCTTAAGGAGAGGCTTTAAGGAGAGATGGCCATTTGCCATTTAAATTTCCATTTCGTTTAACACTTTTTGTTTTCAATAGTTAATTATTTTTTGCATAAAATATTTTGAATATATGTATAAGAATTTTAAATATGCATCAATATTTCTTGTATTCGCATTCTAAGAATTTTTATTTCAATCTTTAAAAACTATGACCATCTATCCTAAAGTTATTCTATAATATAAGGGAAAATGATAATGAATGAAACAAAAATATTGTGCTCTTCTGATAAAAAAAGAATAAAATCTGAAAAGTATTTTGTGTACGTATATAATATATATATCAGAGATGTAGTGGAGGGTATAAGGGGGTATACGCCGTGTACCTTCTGGATTTTTTTAACAAGCTCCGTATACCCTCTGCTTCTAAAATAAAGCATTAGCGTATACCCTATCTATGGACGTTCATGACTTCAGCGTAAAGCCTTTGCCTGTACCGTACACTCTCTGCTTTTTTTACGACTACAACACTGATGTATATATATGTTTAGCCCACAGTATACTATTTCTTTCTCCCAGCTATTAAAATGTCGTCTCCAAAAAATAACGTTCCATTATATAAGCCAGCCGCAAAACAAAACAGATGTATCATTATAGTATTAAATACTCTACTGCAATTTTTACAATTTCTAAGCATCGCACATTTTCAATTTTTATACCGTCGTATTTGGGAAACAAAGTACTTTCAAATGCAATTTGTTTGAAAACTGCAACTCTATTTATTCTTTAAATATTAAGTTTTTTGTAGTTTTTAGAGACATTTGTTTAATTTTGGCAACTCAAGTACTCCATTTCTGTAGAAAATAAAGAAAAAATAGTTGAAAAATATCAATTATATCTTTTTGTTACCATTTTCCCATAAAAACTGAAAAAAAAATGTACTTAAAATACGTGCTATTTTGAAAAAAAGATAAATAAATTATTTCTGACAAAACATGGAGCTATTATAAACTATATTTAATTTAATTAGTTATATTACAAACAAATGAAGGCATGTGAATCATTAGATAGCGGAATTTTTTTTGTCGAGTTTCTTGAGTCACGACATCTGTTTTTTGGATCTGTGTATTATTCAGCGATAGTGACGTCCTATGAATGAGAATTCTTCAGAGAATACGAATGACGTCATTTTGTATAAAATAAAACGTATGTTTTAAGTCTTAAAACTGAAATGCGTTTTGTACTATTTATGTGTATACACATTTTTTTTTCATCGTGAACGACACTAAATTCCGAAAAAGCAGAATTCGTGTTTTCTAGTTATATTTTTATGCCTATTTATGCATTATATTAAAGGTTTGGTATATTCAAAATTATAATATAAGGGGAAAAGATAATGAATGAAACAAAAATATTGTGCTCTTCTGATAAAAAAAAGAATAAAATCTGAAAACTATTTTGTGTTCGTATAATTCTTTTGTATAATTATTTTCTTTCAAATCCATGAAGTAGAGAAATGAGAAAATTTTTGGAACCTTAAACGGAAAAACTGCAAGCAACAAACGCACATCAACGCAGCTAACAGCAATCTGTTTTACTCGAAAAAAAAATAGTAAATAAAAATAAACCAACACAAATTTGAATTGTAAGTTTTATTTAATAAATGAAACTAAATAAGTACCACATAAAAGCAACATTTTTTTTATTATTATTAATTTTCTGGTTCAAAATTTGTTTATTTGACATACTTTGAAGTATTTACTGTGTTACAACATATCTTTAAAATTCACAAAAATCAATTTGCTAAAGAAAATATAAGGATTTCTCGGCAAATTCTTCAAAAAAGAAAATTTTTAGCATACTCCTACATTACATTTTTTGTTAAATAAACATAAGCATGCAGGAATTTGTCGTTGATCCATGAATGATTAATGACTGGGAAAATTTATTACGTGGATTTTTTTTTCTCTTTTTGGAAAAAGGAATTTAAAATAACTAAACAGGGTGGTGTTTAAGTCGATATTTTTATAAGTGTAAAAATGCATCGTTTCTTATCAGTGAGGGTTTTCATGCGGAATTACGGAAATTTGATGCATTTGCACTTTATTAATTAATCACTGCCTTATTTCATTTTTTAATTTCAAATATAATATAAATTATCTTTTTAATCCGTAATACAAATTCAACATTATATTTCTTGTGAGATTTCATTATTAAAGTTATTATAAGTTATCACAATGTGGCAAGTCTATAAGTATAATTTGTAATGTATGAATCAAATTAATATATTGAATTTTTGACTATAACTTTATATTATTAAACATTCATTACATTCGTGTTGGCATTTGTAATACGTGAGTCATCTGCGATATAAATATGTTTAGCGGAACAACGTTCACATATAATATTACATCTTTTACATCTTTTTTCTAGTTTTCCCATTTGTATATTTTTTTCTGGCTTTCGTAACATGAATAATGGGTCTTCCGACATGCAAGAATTTTTTTCTACAAATTTTTGGAAAAAGTTCTATGCACATAATGCTTGCTTTTAATATTCGTGAATAAAACTATTATAATGCCTTACGCTTGTAGGTCCACTTGGAAATCTTTTGAAGCCAAACTGATGAATGTATTCAAAGATTTCAGTAGATTGAATCGAATATTTTTAAAAGTAAGCATCTTTCATTACTTAGCGTACAAAGTTCACTTGTATTAGAAGTTCTTGTTTTTAGATATTCTATAGCAAGTTGCGGTAAATATTAATGATTGCAAATGCTAACGTGTACTTAAAAAGCAGAAAAAACCAACATTTAAAAATGCACACAAAATACATGAAAAGCAGCAAACAGCTGTTTCGTTTTAAACGTTGGTTTTTTCTGCTTTTTAATATTGTTGCACAAAGGCTTTACTTGCTATTTTAACGTGTACTTAGTCCTTGTAATGACGGAAATTCATGGATATATTTGATATAAGACGTGAACTTGAATATATTTTAATCAATGTTATTAATAGTGGGGTGAGATAGTGGGGTGAGATAGCTAAAAAAAACTTCACATCTGGCAAACAATGCGCCATTTCGGATTCAGATAGTATATGGATAGATGAGTCTAAAAAGCCCGGGACACAAATTTTCCTGGCCCTCTAGCGGCAATGATGATGTAATCAATATGGCTGCCAAAGTTTTGAGAAGTGCTTCTACATTTCTCTATCGAACTCGTGTTAGTATTTCGATATTAACCTACATTTTTAGTGATTATTAATCTGGAGAAAACGCGCTTTCCAACGGTATATTTGACATCATTGTTTATATTCATAATACCACAAATATTTATAAATTAATAAAAAAAAATCAAAACATTTTGCTAAATAACTTGGAATTTGTTGCATGTAGCTGAAAACGTGTCGCATATCTTTTGTTCGTCAGATAATTACATTTTGGACGGTATATATGACTTCTATTTTATCACAAATATTTTCTGAAAATTTGCCAAAACAATGTAGCTTTGCGCAGAAAGTCATTATGGCAACAATGTACCTAATTTATATGGGATCCGAAAATTAATACAGTGGCTTTATAACTGTTTAAGTATCAAATGTTATTATTGAAAATTTTTATGTATATGTAAATATATTCTAGGGTTTTTTTAGGGCTGTGAAACTTTCATTTCCGTTTTAAAATCAATGGCATTAGGTACACTTAATAGGCATAACTGTAAAATAAGTTTCAGGCATTTATAGATACAAGAATGAGAAACAAAGAATGTACAATACAATATTTACTTATCACTGTCTAAACACTGCCCTTCACATACACAAAGTTTCATACATTTTATTTCAATTTTAATACATTTACAAGATGTGCATCGCTTGCGGCAAGTACAGGAGGTAAGTTCTTTAGAGTGCTTTGACATCTCTGGAATTGTTATCCACAAAGGTTGGTATGATCCTCCTGAATTTATTATCCATCCCCACTTAATTGGTGAAGGTATTATGTAATGTGCAATGAGGCTGTTGTTCCAACTTCTTGCTTGGAGAGAAGTTCGTTTGATGTGTTGTGTCAAAGAATCTTCTGTAGGAGGTATGTTTTCGATGACTCGTTTCTTTCTTGTAAATAACACTCGTCTGCAATCATTGGTGTTCTGAAGATCTGATGATTGATCATAAAGTAGTACAACAATAGCCCTAGGATCAGTTCGTTAATTGAGGAATTTGAAGAGAAATCAAATTTAAAAAATGACAAAAACGTGGGCGCAAAGCATCATGAAGATAACAATGCTCATGAGAAAAGGTTCTTGGCCCATGCCAAAAAAATGATTAACGTCTTATCCGATCAAGGAAATGCATTTGAAGAAACTGATTTAATGTCAGTGGGGAGTTCCAAAATAATTCTAAGTTTCGAAGCTGTGTAAGTGTGTTACGGAAGCATTTACTGTAGGACTAAAACAGTATGATGATTATGTCGTGTCCCGTCTCTATCAAGTTCAGAATTCAATTCATGAAGTTATTCCTCGAACCAATATTCACATCTTCAAGACTATAAGAAGAAAAAAAGATAAGGCAAAGTCCAAGATTTCTTACTTACGTAAAGACTCCAACTTATTCTGCAGTATGAAATGTTGTATGTATGTTGCATCTGAAGCACGGGATTGCAACATAGATGATTTCTTTTCGCATGAAAACCAAAACTACCCACCCTCTATTTCAGATGATGGAAAACTCCGAAAACCAACCAACAAGTCTGATATTACTGACTGCATTCAAACAAAATATGGCATTAGCTTTAATCACAGCCAACCGAATGTAACAGCTAAAATATTCGATGGAGCAGCCGTAATACACATGCTTAATCCTGGTATTGCGACAACATTTTCCGGATATTATCAACATGTTTTCAAACCATATTTCATTAATCAACTGAAGAACAGTTCACGACTAGATATTGTATTCGACAGATATATTAGTAACAGTTTGAAGGCACATACCCGAGAAACAAGTGGCAGTGGCATAGGTATTAAAGTCTCAGACTCAACTGCAATTCAAAAAAAATTTCAGCAATTCCTATGAGTCAACGAAAACAAGACACAATTGTTCCAGTTGCTAGCTAAGAAAATGGTGGGGGACGAGTATCCAGGAAAACATGTTGTCTGTACTTATAATGACCAAGTCCTCGCACCAACATATATGGATGTATCAAACATTTCTCCCGTCACACACGAAGAAGCAGATGGCCGTCTACTTCTCCATGTTAAGCATGCAGTAGAAAGTGGACATACTCGCATCTTAATACGAACTGTGGACTCTGATGTAGTGGTTATTTCAATATCACTGTTCCCACAAGTACAAGATATTGATGAACTATGGATTGAGTACGGTTGTGGGAAATACAGGAAATTCATTCCAATTCATGAGATCTATGCTAAACGCTCACCGGAAATTTGGAGAAATTTGTTGGCTTTTCTTTCTGTAACTGGTTGCGACACAGTTTCCACATTTTGTGGCATTGGCAAGAAGACAGCTTGGAAGGTCTGGATGTCATTTCGTGAAACTGATTGTGTATGGTATCAACTCTGTACAGGCACCTCTGAAATTGACGATGAATGTCATGATCTGTTACACCGATTTGTTGTACTACTTTATGATCAATCATCAGATCTTCAGAGCATCAATGATTGCAGACGAGTGTTATTTACAAGAAAGAATTGAGCCATCGAAAACATACCTCCTACAGCAGATGCTTTGACACAACACATCAAACGAGCTACTCTCCAAGCAAGAATTTGGAACAACAGCCTCATTGCACATTACACAATACCTTCACCAATTAAGTGAAGATGGATAATAAATTCAGGAGGATCATACCAACCTTTGTGGATAACAATTCCAGAAATGTCAAAGCACTCTAAAGAACTTACCTCCTGTACTTGCCGCAAGCGATGCACATCTTGTAAATGTATTAAAATGGAAATAAAATGTATGAAACTTTGTGTATGTGAAGGGCAGTGTTCTGACAGTGATAAGTAAATATTGTATTGTACATTCATTTGTTTCTCATTCTTGTATCTATAATGGCCGTATCAGACGGGGAACGATAAACAACAAACATTTCCCACAACATTTTAAGAAACATGTTCGTTCAGCTTGCTCCGTGTTCAGTAAACAGGTTCTTCAAACTTTTTGTAGGGTTATCTGTTGTGCATTGTCTGGAAGGGTTACCCGATACGTTTGTATATCTTTGGCGTGTTCTTATCTCGTCTCTATTTGACTACAGTGAAACCTCACTGCACGACCACCTCCCTGAACGACCATTTTTTCATGGAACGAAATTTATTCCCATAGGCTAAATACTAATTTTACCTCCATTCAGAGACCATCCCAGCTGAACTCCCTCCATGAACGACCCATTTCTATGAAGAAAATGAAATAATTATGTTTCTATCCTGATCGCTTGAAGAAGATTTTATTAGAAAAATAATTCCGGAGAGCGCATTATTCATCCAACTTCTGAACTAATTTTAGAATGTTTTCTTTTCCTGTAACTTTTTAATGTTTAAGCCCCTTTGTGCCTTTTTAGGCAACGAATTTATCTCTGATGACAAATTAAGAATGACGGTCAATAAACTCCCCTGCCCTATTCTATCAGGAAACTCTCAAAGAAATAGATAAATTAATGAAATCGTCATTATTTGCTCCGCAGCCCCCCCCCCCCCAAAAAAAAATGCATTTATTTACTGAACTTTGAATGGACATGAAAATAAAAGTTATAAAAGATGAAACCGTAAAATCAAAGCAAACATCAGTGTTAAAAAGCAGATAAACCAACGTTTAAAAATGCACAAATAATACATGAAAAGCAGCAAACAGCTGTTTCGAATCAACTAGCGAGATTCTTCTTCAGTGCAAGATAGGGAAAAAAGGAACAGCGTGCTAGAAAAAGCAAGGCTGAGCAAAAATGCTTGATAGCATCTTGCATTGAAGAAGAATCTTGCTAGTAGATTCGAAACAGCTGTTTACTGTTTTTCATGTATTATTTGCGCATTTTTAAACGTTGGTTTTTCTGCTTTTTAATATTGTTGCGCAAGGCTTTGTTTGCTATTTTTACAAACATCAATGCATTCAGTTTTTAAATTCTGCAGTAATTAAATTATGTAATTAACTTTTGTTTTGATACTTAAATTTTTATATTTCTTCCTAATGCGAAAAATAAATTTTAGTAACATTAATTGTTACCTTTTTTCAACAATTAAAATCTAGATTTATACATGACCTCCATTAAGAGACCACCTCTCGGAGCGACCCATTTTTATTGTAACGGAACGTGATCGCTTTAGGGGGATTTTACTGTATTTATAAAATTTGGCATAATAGCAGAAACCACGAGTTTGCGATTACACAATTGTTTATATTTCAGTTCAGGTTAGTTTCGGCCCTGCCTCTAGCCAGCGCCCATGAAAAAGTCCCCGCTAAATTTAAGGCTAAAAAAAAGAGGAAGGAAAAGAGCTTTATAATGTGAAACTTTCTGGCCCATTCATGGTTATTTTTGTACATATTAGATGACTTTCGAGGTGAATTGAAATAGAATAGCAGCTTTCATTTTTCGAAAAGTGTAACATATCTTATGTTAAAATCAACTGCTGCTTCACGTCTTTTCATGGGCTACCGGCTTAAAATGTCAAATTCTAAAGCATCATTTGAGCGATTAAAAATGAGCCTGAAAATAAGCAGTTTGGATTTGAGTAAATATTTATACATTGGAGTATTTGAGTAAATTTAAACACTGGAAAGGTATATTGTTATAGGTATATCCTCTTATTTAAATCAGGCAATAGGTTTAAATAAATAGATTTTTTTACTTGTCTTCTCCCCTCTCCCCCCCCCCCAAAAAAAAAAAGAAAAAAAGGGGTATACTTTTAAAAACACACTCTCATGATTACTTCTTGAAATACAATTTTCCAGGTATAAAAATCACCAAAAGAGTTTATAACCAGTTAGAAAACTACTATGTATTTTTTATTTGTTGTTATTACTTGTATTTATTCACGCTTTATTGTTTTAATATCCACTTTATTATATTAATTTATTTATTGGGGAAAGAGGTGTTCGAATCACTTGCCCATGAATGACAATATATGAAAGTTTCATGCATTTAAGTATGAAAATATTTTATAATTTTGTGAGAAAAATTGTTTAAAATAATTTTATTGGTTAAGCAATGCAAATCAGAAATATTATTAAAACTTGATATTAAGATTATTGAAGAAATAGCCAAATACTAAATAAAATGAAAAAAAGAAATTGAAAATGTTTTATGCGTTTTAAACACGATTCATGCATTATTTAATGAAGAACCCCACTCTAATTGAGCAGTGACTCTTGTTTTGACATTACCAATACACATAGAATGCTAAGATGCTCTACGGATGGTCTTTTAGTAATTTTTATACCCTTCGCAAAAATTTCTGTTTCAAAACAGGACCCTCGACAAAACTTTTCAATTCAAACAGAACCCTTCACAAAATTCTTTGTCTAAGACTTTTCTATCTTAAAACTGAACGTTTTATAAATTTAATCATTTGAAAGATAAATATAACCTGTCACTCTTACTTATGTGAAAGAAATATATGTATTTTACATGCATATAACTTCTTAAAAATGTATAAAGAAGAGCCTGAATATAGCAAATATTTCAAATTCATAAAATTTAGGCTAAATTTTTCACAAATATAAAACATTGTTCACAATTTTTCAATTTCAGGACCTTCTGAGAAAAGCCTGGACTCTTTTAAAGTAATAAGTGTGCCATTATTATTATTATTATTTTCTTTTGCCAAGGAAGAAAAATTTTCTGGCACTTCAATTAGAATAATATGAAATTTTTATTCGAAGTACGGATAAAAAAGATCTCATTTTTACATAAAACGCTAGTGACTTTGCATATGAGAACATAATGCAATTTAAGTAATATAATCGTTTCAATTACACACAGTAAAAAAGAAAATCGAGTTTTTATATACTTAATTACACCACGAATGTAGTAAAAAAGTATTAACAAATGCATAAAAAAAAAAAAAAAAAATAGTGTTTTGATAATACTTATTAAACATTTAAATAATACTGATTTCAAGCACCTGCAAAAATTCATATGCATTTGCTTACAAACATTGGCGGCTTGGCGGTGATATTTTCATTACGAAGACAAATCTTTACCTATCTCCCCACTAGTCCGCTCCCATTGGTTTAATTCACCAGTGTTGAATAAAAGCCAAACATTTTCCGAGCGAAGCGGAAAACGCTCGGTGAGCAAGTATACCGAGCAAAATTCTCTCCTTCATCAAGGTCAAGCAACTTTTGCTGACTGAAATGTTTTGTTGGCGAAAATGTTCTGTGAAAGAGTGTCGTCTGATACGGCCATTAATGTCTGAAACTTATCTTACAGTTATGCCGATTAAGTGTACCTTATGTCATTGATTTTAAAACGGAAATGAAAGTTTCATAGCCCTAAAAAACCCTAGAATATATTTACATATACATAAAAATTTACAATAATAACATTTGCTACTTAAACAGTTATAAAGCCACTGTATTAATTTTCAGATCCCATATAAATTAGGTACAGTCGTGGAAAAAAAAAATAAACACCCCCTACTAACTCCTCAACAAATTATCGTAGAAGAGAATTACTGGTTCCGAACGATTGGAAATTAAGTCTACTTTTAAATGATGCATATAAAGTTTGCTTAGGGGGCCATCTACATATTAAAAGGAGCCATAACTTTGTTTTTTTCAATAGCAGTACACATTTCGGACAGCATAAATGAACTCTGCACCCTTCAATTAGCCTAAAAGCAATTTTTTATGCAATTCGAACGATAAGTTTCCGAGAAATTAATTGTTTTAAAACGAGCGTATTTCTTAATAAATCTAAATCCATTAAAAAAATTGTAGGTTCCAATTCATAATTTTTTCGAATATTAATTTCATTATTCATAATTCATAGCATAAATTTATAAAAATTGCAAATTCAACGCATTTATGTTTGGGTATATTAGTATTATTGCTACACAAAAAAATTAGCACATTAGGAGCATAATTTTAGGAGATACAAATAAAAATATGAAAATGTAATTTAACATTAAAAGCACTAAATTTTGAATGTCTATAATTCAAAAACAGATCATTCAAATGACCTGAAATTTCATTTTAGTTTGAACCGAAGATTTGAAATATCTCGTTAAATTTGGGTATTGCCATTGAAAAAAATGAAGTTTGGATTCGTTTTAATATGTAAATGCCCCCCTAAGCAAATTTTATATACATCATTTAAAAGAAGACTTTATTTCCAATCGTCCAGTACCAGTAACTTTCGTCTACGATAATTTGTTGAGGGATTAGTAGGGGGTGTTTACTTTTTTTCTTCACGACTGTACATTGTTGCTATAATAACTCTCTGTACAACGCTACATTGTTTTGGCAAATTTTCAGAAAATATTTGTGATAAAATAGAAGTCATATATACTGTCCGAAAGGTAATTTTCTGACAAACAAAAGATATGCGACACGTTTTCAGCTACATGTGACAAATTCCAAGTTATTTAGCAGAATGTTTTGAATTTTTTTTTTTTATTAATTTATTATGAACATAAACAATGATGTCAATTATACCGTTGGAAATCGCGTTTTCTCTGGATTAAGAATCACTAAAAATATAGGTTAATATCAAAATATTAACTCGAGTTCTATAGAGAAATGAAGAATCACTTCTCAAAACTTTGACGACCATATTGATTACGTCATCATCGCCGCTAGAGGTCCAGGAAAATTTGTGTCGTGGGCTTTTTGGACTAGTCTATCCATGTACTGTCTGAGTCCAAAAGAGGCGCATTGGTTGCCAGATGTGAAATATTTTGGTATAATTTTGAGCTAACTCACCCCACTATAATGATAATATTGTGTTTACATCTCCTTTTTTTTTCTTTTTTGCATTTAACATAATTTAAATATTAATTACCTTAAATCGGCGAGACCATTAACAGTATTATGAGTGACCGTTTAGTCGATTTTTTTATGTACGTTCGTAATTATATAAATACATAGCACATATAGTCGTCGTTAGGTTCGTCTGTCTGCCCGCATATAACAGAACAAAAACTATCTAACCGAATGATCTGAATTTTTAAATATATAATTGTTGTAAAATTTTGTCGAGTCATTTCAAATTTCATGAAAATTGGATGTATAGTTTAATTACAGGGACAGTAAAAAAATTTCCGTTACATTACGGTCAAAGGGAAAAAATTATTTCAAGTGAATTTTAATGATGTTACAATTTTTCGAACAGAATGAAATTGATATGCAGTTATTGAAGTGCACTAAAATATACATTCAATACAATATGCGGCGCCAAAAATATTTATAAAACTAGCTATAGTACAAACACTGAAAAAAAAAAAAAAAAAAAAAAAAAACGGAGATTCTACTGGCAATCTAGACACCAGTACTATTTCCATATTTTCACGGAAATTTTTCCCCATAAATTACAGAAAATTTTCCGTTTTTAATCAGAAAAAAGGAAATTTTCCTGTGATTTATGGGGGGGGGGGAAATTTCCGTAAAAATACGGAAATAGTACTGGCGTCTAGATTGACAGTAAAATCTCCGTTTTTTAGTCCTTTTTTTACAGTCAACGCAACTCATTTGCCACGTTTGACGTGCAACTTCCAACTTGCTAAATTTCATATGGGAAGGGAGGTGGTATGGCAATTGCTG
This sequence comes from Maratus speciosus, assembly GCA_963932465.1. Taxonomy (NCBI): domain Eukaryota; kingdom Metazoa; phylum Arthropoda; class Arachnida; order Araneae; family Salticidae; genus Maratus; species Maratus speciosus. The sequence continues at coordinate 61,890,967 of OZ010789.1, forward strand.
GATCTCTCTTGAAGACGAACACTTTAATAATAAATATATTGCCCTAGAGATTTCTATAGAGAACACATGGCTGACAAAAGTTTTAACCCTGATTTCATAAAAAGTTGGGTTTTTTTAATCTAATCTAAAACAAAATATCTACCAATTGACTGCTTTTCATCTTGACTGATTTAAATGTAGCTGGGGAGAGGTTATTAAGGTTAGTTGGGGTAATTGGACCCACGAGGTAACTGGGCCATAGGCTATTTTATAAAAAAAACTGTTGATGTTTTTTAAGTTTTAGCTTTTGTGAACAATGCACCTTAATCTCTATTTCCTGAAACAACGTGTGTCAACTCAATCATAACTCTCACTTTGCTGTCATAGGTTGTCAAATTTTTAGTTTCTTTTTTTAAAAACAACGTCAATATGGTTGACATTCCTCGGCTTTTTATTAAAAGGCTGTATGTAATTTTATTAAATAATCTTTTTATTTTTAAGATAGCATTTAACTACATTAATATTATTAGGTAGCTATACATATTTACTTCATATTTCAAATGTAAGCCCGGTGACCCAGTTGCCCCATAAATTTTTCAAGAATGGGGTAACTGGGACATGTATCCGAGGTAACTGGACCATGATGGATCCAGTTACCCTAATAGTTATCCATAATTTCTTTGAGTTTCTCTTACTGCGGGAAATAAAGTTCTCCATTGTTCTTTGCTCTCAATAAAGAAAATTATAGAATACCTTACTAAAATTACGTAATAAAATTTTAAAAAAGCATATTGGGTGGTATCAAACCAAATTTCTTCACCCCTTAAGAGGCGGTAATGCCATTATGGCATCACATAATTATAATCCCTAATTGCTACATTGGCATCGGAATTTTATAATGAAAATTTCACCTTTATTAAGTATCGAAAATATAGTTTTACTTGTTTACAAATAGATTCTCTTGTAAATACTGGTGTTATTAAAATATTTCAACATTTTAGGAATGCAAGTACCTTGCCCCTGAAAGCGAGATAGCCAAACCTTGAAATTGTACAATACACAGGGGTCGCATTCTATAAGGAAACTTTTGTTGTTCCTACCACTATTTTGAAAATAATATCTTCATCCCACCTTTCTTTAGAATATGTTCAATAAAATGATCATGAAGGTAACTCATTAAGGGATCTGGTAGGAACAATAAAATTTTCCCTATATAATGCGACTCCTGGATACAGATAAAGTACTTAAGTACTTACGTAGCCGTTTGTTCATAGATTTACCTTATTATTTTTTTTCTTAAAATACCCATGTGACTTTTATACTTATTACCTATACTAAAGTACATAAGTACTTACTAAATTTTTAAGTTTTTGGTGTAAATAAATCTAATATTTTCTCTTTTAGTGCTTTTTTTAGACAAATTGACAGCAAAGTTTTCCCTTACAACGATGCTCTCTAGTTGATATATAATTTACAGGATCTGCCAGGTTTAATTTTTTAAGTTGTTTACACTTTTTTAAACAGGACCTGGTATCCCATATGGAAAAAAATAAACGCGTGTGGAACATAGACCCTCCTGATCCACTTACCCCATTTTTATGGGGCAACTGGACCCATGAGGAATAAAAGATGAAATATGCATATTTTTATATTTTTAAATATTAAAATATTAAAATGCAATTTTGAGCATTTGTGTCTGATAGAGGGAATCTAACTGAACACGTTTACAGAAGTTCAGACTTGAACTTTATCTTTTTGAAGATGAATTGTCAGAAGCTCCAGAGTCACATTGTAAGATCATGGCCCAGTTGCCCCAACTAACTTTACAGTCTTCCGGAATTATCTGCTTCAATTCAATACAATTGGATAGCATTTGTATAAATTATCGTTTTCAACATAAATCAATAGACGCCAAATATGAAGAACTAACTATGTAGTTATTTGAAAAAGGATCTTCGCCTGTGTATCCATCGATTTGGGTAAGTTTAATCAAGGTAATTTCTCTCTTATATATATATATATAGTATATATATACATAGTGAAACCTGCTAAAGTGACCACCTTGGTATAGTGGCCACCTGGCTACAATGACCGTTTTTGAAAAACTTTGCTCATGCTCATATAAAATAATATGAGAATTGTTCGGTAATATGACCACCTGTCTATAGTGTAAAGTGACTAGATAGCCTGCCATTTTCAGTATTATTTGAACCTGTAAAATGTGACCATTCGTTTTTCTGCATGCCGAAAATTTTCAAACTAAAAACTAAAGAGACCATTTTCCGATATTTTTAAACACAATTGTTGAAAAGAAGTATTTTAAACAATGAGAAATTTCTGACTTTTTTGCTGTAAATGAAACTTCATAAAAGTTTGTATAATTTTTGAATAAATAGCTTATTACAGTTATAGAAACGTTATCATTATGCAATTACATTCAAAATAAAAATTAATTACAGTGTACATTGTCGTTATGTGTTATTTAAATCAATCACTATGGAAGTTCTTCAACTGAATTCAAAAGAAATGAGTAGAGTTTTAAATTAATTAATTTCTATGTAGTATATTTTAAATTAGTAATTCAGTTATTGTAATTGTTAATCAATTCATTACTTAATATAGTGCATTTTTCCGTATGTGTATTTTAATTAATTTTATTTTTCGAGATCTCAAAAAATTTTAACGTGCCATTTAAAGACACTTCATAAAGTGAACACCTCTATATAGTGATCATTTTAGCCGGTCCTGAGGGTGGTCACATTAGACAGGTTCCACTGTATATATGCACACCCTAAAATCCGGCGTATAACGCGCACTTTTAATACTAAAAAAAGATCGAAATTTACGAGTGTGCGTTATACGCTGACTGTAAAAATGATAGCTTTTAAAATAAGGAAAAGATGAGCATAAAAAAATTAGATTTCTATACACGTACCATAAATACTGTTTATTTAAAAGAAATAACATTACCTTATGAACTTAAAAAATTTCATCATCTTGTTAACATGAAAAGTTCACATTCATGTTACGTATTCATGCTACGCATTCATGACGTAACATGAATATTCGTCTTCTGTTATATCTTCAGGCACATCATCGAATTCTGTTTCATCTTAACCGTCACTGTCACTCTGATCCATAAATATGTAATCATTATTCGTTCTATCTAGACTGTTAGATATACTACATCTTTTAAATGACTTTTAATTTAGGCCAGGTTTAATTTCTTTCCATGCTTTTATTATCTACTCACACACTATTTCTAGACTAGCATGACGCATTTGGCCTCCTTTTGTAAATGTTTTGTAACCTTCTAACATCCACGTATTACTTGCCACTTCAGTATACCATTTTTCGAAAGCCTATGAAAATCTTTGTAATGAATGTCTTCAAAAGATAAGAGCATCGCATCTGTACGTACATTTCTGCTTTCTTCGTAAAGAAAAGGGTGCGCTTTATACGGTGAATATACCTAAAAATAGAAAAATACAGTTTCATATCAATAGGTGTGCGTCATACGCCGAATTTTACGGTACCTATATACATTCTCTGCCAAAAGTTCAGCACGCAGAGGGAAATGTTAATTTCCGGAAGACAGTCCGAATTGGAGGCGCTGCAATTCGCTGCAGAGTTAGATGAAAGTGCACAAGTATGTTATGTAACAGCCAATCACGGCTTCGTGTCGAGAAATGTGCAAAAAAGTCAGTCGTATAAGAGGCCAGTATTGTTACAGGAGTTGCACGTAAGTGCTGATAAAAAGTGTTTAGAACTTTCGTACGTATTGTTTTCAAGACAGACGTGTTTCTAGGGGTTCCAGAAGAATAAATGGAAAATTCTGGGCGTTGGCGTGGCACCGGACATCTTGAAGACGGGCAATCAATCACAGATGTCGGTTTTTTCTTTGGCGTTCATCATTCCACAATTTCAAGATTATGGAAACAATCCCCTAACCAGCCAAACAGTTGTCAGAAGACCTGTGGTCCGCCGTCCAAGGTTTACGACACCGCGGATGATCGATATATTGCTGTTGTAGGCAAGCTAAATCGAAGATCGATCTCCACACATGTGGCATCTATGGTTGCAGAGTCCATTGGTAAGACGATATCTTACACTACTGTGCGCCAAAGGTTGCATATGAATGGACTGTAGCTCCGGGTACCCCGAGTTTGTGGGTTCCTCTATCCGCCCAATCCAGAGGTGCACGATTAAAGTGGTGACGGCAACATATCATTTGGACTGTGTCTGATTGGGGAAACGTTACGTTCACGGGTAAGTCGAGATTTGCCCTGTAATCATATGATAAGCGTGTAAGGGTCTGGAGAAAAGTAGGCACACACAATAGGCCCTAGTACACTGGGTTCTATGACGGATCCGGTATCCGAATGAAGTCCTAGAAGCCACTGTGACATTGTACGCTGCAGTGGTTGGCCCTACTTTCGTTTTAATGGGTGATAATGCGCGTCCTTATAGAGCTGTCCTCGTTGAAGACTACCTGGAGAGTGAGGGGACTGCGCGTATGGAGTGGCCGGCATACTCGCTCGTTCTTAATACCATTGAAAATCTTTGGGATGCCATCGGCCTTGCTGTTTGTGCTCATTTTCCACTCCCAGCCAATCTCACAGAATTTCAAACTACTCTACAGGTGATTACTTGTTTCTACGTTAGATGATCTCCTTATAGAAGGCATGATCACACTTTGTAAACATTGTATGTAAGTGAGGGGTAATTACGCACCCTATTAATGTCGGTTTTGTTTGTTTGTTTTCACTTTAAACATGTTTTTGTTAATTACTCCAATACTTCATCTTATAACTTATGACTTCATCTATATGACTTCATCTTATAGCTTATGTAAATTCAACATTGTTTTCCCCTTTGTATGTAAATCTTTGTTTTGTTTCATTCATAAACATATTTTCTACTTTTCTGCTTCCTTTCGTGTCAATTTAAGCGGTACTTGTCGATTATTTCGCATTGTACCGCTGCGTGCTTGCTTAACTTTTGGTCGTGAGTGTATATATAAAGTGAGGGGGAGCAGCCGTGTTGTTCGAAGAAAAACGTTTTTTTATAAATATTGAAATCCTGAGAGGGACTGCTCAGAAGAGGAGACCAAGTCTGTAGAGCATGAGAAGCCCCCCAACCCGCTGGTTTTGTAAATATTCTTATCTTCAGGAAAATCAACGGTATTTTCAACCGCGTATAATCATTGAAGTGATTGCGTCCTGTAACATTGTAAGATAAAAATCGTCAGTAAAGTTCTCTATTAAGTTCGCCTCACATCCACGCGATAAAAGTCGGTGCTTTTGCCGGCCTCTTTGATATGAGGAACCTGCTGTCACACAACAAGAGAATACTAGGAATAGTGGAGGAAGGACCCTGACATGTTTATTACCTAACCTGGGGAAAATTTCTTTTGTCCAGGCAAAGTCTTTCTTCCCACACTTTGATTTTAGGATATATTGGGTCCTGGTAGTCCTAAATACTTGTATCTTATAGTCTCACTAGAATCAAGCGTTCTGATTGGCTTCCTGATCCCTCCCTGTTCACCAGCATCCGAATGCTCAATCATACATGTACCAACAACACGGGAACTAAAGATAAGAAATATTCTGCTTCAATAAATCATTCTTTTTAAAACATACACTTTTGACAAATTTTTTACAGCATAAAATTCCAAGATATTCAGATGTCTTAGTTAGAAAAGAGAAATATGTATAAATCTTTATTGAACTATCCATATTTCACTGAAAACTATCGATACATTTTTCTTCAATAATTTCAGAAATGTTATATCTTCAATTATTTATAACATTCATTTTTTTATTTTAAAGTAGCTTGTGTGTAGAAAAATGTATATCCAATTTTTTAATAAAGTCTGCTAAGAAGACAAATAACACATTTTGACAAAATTTGTGTAAATTTTACAAATGATTTTGTTGGACTTTTGAGAATGAAAATTTAGGAAAAAATATATTTCCATTGTGGCGATTAGTTTCACTGTGGTACTAAAGAATTGCTAAACAAGATTACTGGTAAATGCTAAGGTAATATTAAAAAGGGTGAAGGAAAAACTACGGGTCAAAATGATTCGGTGTGCTTTCGAAGGGTTAAGTCTCTAAATCTAAATCAAAATAAATGTAATAAAAAGAAAAATACCGTCGCAGTTGTGTGAAACAACAAGGATTTTAATGAATCGTTAATAGGAAATGATGCAGTTATTTTATTTGATAACATGTATGATACAGTAAAACCCCGGTTATCCGAAAAGCGTGGGACCAAAGAATTTTCGGTTAACCGGGGTTTCATAGGAAGTTTCGGTTAACCGGTAATCCATAGGAATTTTCGAATAACCGGCAGGCTTATGGTGAAGACGTGTTTGATAAAAAGCTGTGATCATAATTTAGAGCATCGTTGTAATAAAAATGTTGTAGTACCGTATTCAAAGCCCTGAATGACAAACCAAAATGATCCTAAATGACAAACCAAAGTTACAAGTCGCTCCAACAGCATAACAATCACAACATATTTTGTAAAAAAATGAAGTGTCGTACGTGTCTGTCTAATAAAGTGCCCGAAATTACGCAATGGACCAAATAAATAAGTTGACTCTGTTTATTTATTTCATAAAGAACACTTTTAACACTTTCTACCAGTGTCCCATAACACATTTTAAATATTTGATTTTTACTTATTCTGCTTCTAATTTTTAAAGATAATAAGTATTAAACCAACTGTTCAATGTATTAAAAATGGTACGGAATTGTTTTGATCTAAAACTTACAAATAAAATAGTAATCATAAATCAAAATATGTTTAAGGATGTCATTTGACATTGGTAAAAATAGTGTGACAATAAAATTTTTCACATTTAAAAAGGACTTAAAGGAATTTTAATGTCTTTCGGTTAAGCCGATTTTCGGATAACCGGGATTCGGATAAACGGGGTTCTACTGTATTAATATTGATTTTAAATACAAAAATTTGGTATATTTTATTTCAAAATAAAACAAAAAAAATCATGCGTCAAGCATAGATAATGAAACACTTTCCAACACATTCAGGATAATGTAACAAATCTTCACCGTTTAATAAGTTCAAATAGGATCTCTAATTGAAGAATTTGGAAACGCATAACACATTTGAGAACCTAATTTCAGCAATTCCCATCTATAATCGGAATATCCTCTAAATTCTTTGAGCAACCCTGTATATGACATATAGTTTTGTATCTATTAAGGGGTCAGGTAACCTTTAAAGCGTCCCAAAAATTTATTTTTTTTAAACATCTTATAATTAAATAGGAATCTTTAGGAACATTTAAAAACAAAACCCATACAAAAATACGCATTAGAAGAGAAGTTATGTCTAAAACACTTTGATCTTTTGTTATATGATCAAGGGGTAATTTAATCTTTAATATCAATTTTCTCAAAACAGAGATTTTGATCATTGCGCGCACGATTTCTTAAAAGCGGTTACCTAGAATTTCCCGAAATTTTCGGTGAATGTATTAAACGTACAGAAGCACAAAATGACCTATTATTATGATTCTCAAGCAAGAAGTTTAGAATTCGCGACTACTTTTGTAATAAAAAATCTCGATATTTCGAATTTCTTTTTTTTTTTAATTTCTCTCGGGATCTACAAGTTTTATCTTTTTCATTGTAGGTCATTTTGAAAACACTTTATATCTGCACTCATTAAAAAAATCTTGGCTTGTTTCAGCCATTCAAATGGGAAAAATTATGCGCGCAGTGTATACAAGAATAATTCTTTCGTAAAAATTGTATTATCTTTAAAAATAAATTTAAAAAAATTATATATGTGTATACCTTTTTTAACAACTTAAATTGATAAAATAAAACGTTCCTAACATGTGTTTTCAATTTTATAATTAAAAGTCAATTAGTTAAAGAGTAAATGCAATTCTTACAGAGATCACTTTTCCATGTACTTTATTGGATCAAAGGGGACCTGACCCCTTAACTACATGCATGCAAAAATTCAGTTCAGTTAGGAAAAACATAACCTCAGTTGAAAATTCCACTTCAGCAATTTCCACTAAAAAGTAGAATGGTACGTGAATTCTTTTGTGCAGCCCTGTAGACGAGGTATAGAATTTATACCCTACGAGTAAAATGCAAAGCAATTTAAATCAATTTAAATCAATTTAATTCAATTTAAAAGCGCATACCAAAATTTAAAACGCACTTCCAGCAATTATTGCTCAAAGACAGTACTGTAACAGATTTCTTTTGTGTGTCCCTATAAATGAACGACAAATGCTATGAATGCCTTATTCTATAGTAATCATCTAGTAGTGAAATGCAGTCATTTATACAATGATAGTGATTCAATTTCAATGCATTTAACATAGCGTAATGTCATTAAAATATTCTGCAAACGATTTTTCCCCATTGACCATAATATAACGCAGTTCTTTTGAGTAACCCTGTAAATTAATGCTATACACTTCATATTCAATACCGAACATGCCATGGTAAACATCATTAACATTGCATGAAAATCCGAGTATATTTGCGCGAGTTTGAGCGAGGATAGACAGAAGGCCAGACGAACAGACAAGCCGAATTCATAAACACTTCTCAACTTTGTTGGAAAGTGTTAAAAAGGAGAAACATCAAGCAATACAGCTAATTAGCTTATGAGTATTTTGGATTTTCTTAGTAACTTTTATAAAAATTATATTTCAAGGTGACTTTAAAAATGCAATATTTTAATATTCTAAAATTATCAAAAAATATATATAACTCTTTTAATTTCAACAGCAAAAATGTTAACATTTAAGCCATTTATTTATTTATTCATTATTAATATATAATGAATATTTATTATTTATTCATTATTAATATATAATTCTTCCTTTTTATTTATTAAAGAATAGACATTATTAAAAGTTTATTTTAAAGTTTTATATTATGCATAAAGTTTGACATTTTAAAAATCTTCAAGTTGAGGAACAGAAAATAAAATCTATTGTTTTGTTTGTTTTTTTTTAGATCTGAAAGAATTTTGAAAATGTTGCAAGTATTCTACAACTTCTCGTTAAACTCTCACTTCTTTTGAGAATGATATATCTCTACAAATTCTTTACATCGTAAAGAAAACGTGTACTTACTTATCCGTCCAGCGAAATAGACATTTCCCTGCACTCTAGAAAGCTATTTGGGGCCTAAAGAGCTATCATGTTCTCCCTTAACACCACATCGTAACAGCAATTCCATTTTCTTTAATACCCTAAATAGATCGTCTAAATTTATAATACTCAAGGAATTTGTTTGAAACAAAGATTCGAACTTTTAATATTATCAATCAAACAGAGAAACTATTTTTTCAAAATTTGAGGACTTTAAAATAATACCATTTTTTTAATTAAAATTTTCGAAAACTAATTATATTAAAGAATAATAATTTCTGAAAACTGTAAAAGAAACAGCATAAAAAATCCTATACACTGTAAAAAAAAATCTGTAGTTCTACAGATGTAAAAATACATGCTTACTAAACTTTCACCTGTAACTGTACGAAAAAAGCTGCAAATCTACAAAACTAGTTTTTGTAAAGCTACAAAAATCTGTAACTTTACAAATGAATCTGCTAAAATTTCAGCAATCTTACTAAACTTTTATTTGTAACCCTGGCTGCAGTTACATGAAAAGTTCTCGGAATCCCAGTTTCCAAAAAAATTCTTAGTAACCTTACAGATTTTTTGATTTTCGGCGCAAAAGTGTGTCTGTTACATGAAATTTTGTTGTTGACGTTACATGAAAAGCTCTAGGAATCCCAGTTTCCTAGAAAAACTTTAGTAACTTCACAGATTTTTTTTTACAGTGTATTTACACAAGGATTTTTTTTTTCTAACTTTACAGTCATTTTCCTCAAAATATGATGTTGGGGCATTGCCCGTAAATAGTTAACCTCTTTTTAATGTTTTTTCATTCAATTTCCAAGATATATATAATGTACGATAAGATCTATAACATGGACTCAATTTTTATCTTTTTTTGTTGTAATACAAGCATCCCCAGACTTACGTAAGTAATGTTTTACGTAACTTGAATTTTACGTAAGTCGAATTTGTAAGTTACTTAGGTAAAATTTTGTAAGAAACTGTAATACATACATATATATATGTATATTATTTACACCGTATTATTTTATAACTAAAGCATCATGCGACAGTATTTATTCGTATATAAATTATAACAAGTAAGAAAAATCATGCGTTAAGCATAGATTATGAAACATTTTCCAACGCTTCCTGAATGCTTTAACAAAACTTCGCTATTTAGGGAAATAAGATAACAGAACTAAGTAACCATTTTAGAAAACGCATAAAACATTTAAAAAACTGATTTCAGCAGTTACCATCCATAGCAAATACGTATTCAAATTCTTTTGAACAGCTCTGTATTTGATCTGTAGGTTGATATATATGCTATATAATGGGGAAATTCAGTTTAGCAAAAAAAAAAATAACAGGTTGAAATTTCTCTTTCAGAAATTTATACTAATAGATGAAAACATACTTGTATACTTTTGTACAACCCTGTAGTTAACCTAGTACCTTTATTACACGCCAAGATTTAGCTAAAGTTTAATTCAAAGTAAAACACTCTTAAAACTACTGCAATCACATTTCCAGAAATTATCATTTATAGACGGCCATGTATCCAATTCTTTGCGTGACCCTGTGTATAATTTTATCTATGTTATACAAACATTTCTTAGTAAATAAAATGCAGTTCAGCGTAAAAATGCATAACTCATTTAAAAACCACCTTTAAGCAATTTACAATCATACCCAGTAACCATTACGAATTCTTTTGTGCAGCCCTGTATATGAATTACAGCATTTATACACACCATAAACAATGCATAAATATAGTAAAACATAAAAGCGCATAACATAATTAAGTAGTATGTTGTGGCCATCACAAAACTTTCTTCTATATAAATCACGTCAATTAAATCATTTAAATAGTACAAGAAATTACACGAATTTAGCACCAATTCATATCCATGTACATCTGAATTTGAAGTTTGATGAAAATTCGTGCATTAGTTCTTGAGATAGAGCTACAGCGGGAATTCTGAAAAATGTAGCATAGCAGCGCCACCTGTTGAGCGATTTACACTAAAAATAAACAGCACTAATTGATATCAAGGTATACCTGAATCTGAAGTTTGTTGAAAATCTAAGCGTTAGTTCTTGAGATAAAGCTATTGCGGAAATCGCAAAAAAATACAGCATAGCAGCGCCACCTGTTGAGCGATTTACACCAAAAATTAAACAGCACTAATTTACACGTCAATTCATGTCAAGGCTAACTAAATCTGAAGTTTGATGAAAATCCGTGCAATAGTTCTTGAGATACAGCTCTTGCGAAAATCGGGAAAATGCAGCACAGCAGCGCCACCTGTTGGGCGATTTACACCAAAAATTAAACAGCACTAATTTATATCAAGGACTAACGAAATCTGAAGTTTGATGAAAATTCGTGCATTTTTTCTTGAGTTAGAGCTATTGCGATAATCATGAATAATGCAGCATAGCAGCGCCACCTGTTGGGCAATTTTCACAAAAAAGTAATCAGCACCAAACTATAACCTGGACTAACTGAATCTGAAGTTTTATGAAAATCCGTGCAGTAGTTCTTGAGATATAGCTATTGCAGAAATCGTGAAAAATGCCGCATAGCAGCGCCACCTGTTGGGCGATTTTCACCAAAAACTAATCAGGTCTAGTTTATATCAAGATATAACTAAATAATAAGTTTTGTGAAATTCTGTGCATTAGTTCTTGAGATAGAGCGCCCACAAAATTTTTGTCACATACAGACACAGACAGAGCGACAGTGACAGAGTGACGGAGTGACGGAGTGACAGACAGACTCACAGACAGACATTTTCTAAAAACCATCAAATCGTGTTCTGGGCATTCTAAAACGTGTAAATCCGTCGAAAACCGGGAGTCGAAAATTTTCACGAATCCAATACTTTCTTCTTGTAAAGATAGAAGAAAGTAAAAATGCATTTCCAGCAATCATCGCTACCGTACAGTACTTCGGACACAATATAGTATCTGAAAACTTTTGTATGTCCCTATAAATGCTATGCACTTCGTATTACACATGAAATAAGTTATAGTAAACCTCAGTGACGTATATCAATTTCATTATACATGAAATAATTTAAAATAATTAAAATACGCCGGAAAAAATTCCCTCCACCCGTATATCATTATATGTAACGGAATTCTTTTGTGTGGCCCTGTAAATGAATAATATTTATTCTTTGCACCGCATATTCTACGGAATGCATATCTTAGTGCACTGAATAAATACATATCAATTTTATTATGTTTGAAAACATGTAACATCATAAAAAATCATTTTAAACGATTTTTACCCATAGGCCGTAATGTAACGGGACACTTTTGACTGTCCCTGTAAATGAATTAAACATGCTACAAACTTCATTTGCAATAGGGTTCGTGCTATGGTAGAGGTCACTAACATACAAAGATTTCAGAACAATCCGGGTATATTTACGGGAGTTAGAGTGCGTACAGACGGACAGGCGGCCAGACAAACCGAATGCATAAACACTTTTCAACTTTGTTGGAAAGTGTTAAAAAAAGTCCTTCCGGCCAGTGCCGGGAGGAAGAGGTAGCTTTCAAATACCTTATTTTAAAAAAGCCAACTTATATTATTCAAGCACACGAAGCTCAATTTAGTGGAAACCGAATATAGGAGATTCAATACTAATTTTTATCAATACTAAATCATTATGAATGAGAATTTCACGAAATTAGTCAGCTTTATCCAAGCTGCTTTTATTTAAAGTAACTTATATTTGGATGAGATGCTGATGTATACTATCCACATGCTTTCTCACATGGAAATAGGCGAATACGTGTGTTATCGCGTGACAAATACAAGATCGTTTCAAAATGTTAGCCATACTAGAAATTCAAAGTGCTATAATTCAACCATTTTTTAAGATATAAACAAAAGAACAAATTTTCAGAAACAAAATCTGCTCCGCAATTTTTGTACCAAGGTCAAACACATAAAAAAAATTTTTCATTTTCCAATTTTTTAATACCTCATTTTAAATTTTAAATTTAATTCTTTTTAAATGGCAACCCTTTTGAAACAAGATGGCGAATGAAGCTGGCCAACGAACTCGGTCGAGACATTGGTATGTACTACGTACAGACCAAGTAACATCCAAATCGGTTCATAAATACGCTTGTTATCGCGTGCCAAAAATCAGGTCGTTTTAAAATGTCAGTTACAATAAAAATTCAAAACGCTATAACTCAGCCATTTTTTTAGATATAGACGAAATAAAAACTGTTCCGGGATCTTTGTATTAAGGTCAAACACATACAAAAAAAATCTTTTTCATTTTCCAATATTTTGGTATCTCATTTTAAATTTTAAATTTTTAAAATTTTTTTAAATGGCCGCCATTTTGAAACAAGATGGCGAATGAAGCTGGCCAACGAACTCGGTCGAGATAATCGTATGTACTATGTACACACCAAAGTACATCCAAATCGGTTCATAAATACGCCTGTTATCACGTGACAAATATCAGGACGTTTCAAAATGTCAGCCACGCTAGAAATTCAAAATGCTATAACTCAGCCATTTTTACTTTCTTCTATCTTCAATAGAAGAAAGTATTGTAATCGAAATTTTTTTCGACTTCCGGTTTTCGACGGATTTGCATGTTTTAGGGGTCAGAGATTCCAAAAAACATGTTTATAGAAAATGTCTGTCTGTCTGTGTGTCCGTCTGTCCGTCTGTCCGTCCGTCCGTCTGTCCGTCTGTCCGTCTGTCCGTCTGTCCGTCTGTCTGTCGCCATTGTACCATCAAAAAGTGTATGAAGTTATGTATAGAATTAAACCAAAATTTTATTATAAGTTTTTGGCTATGGCAAGCAGGTCCTCCCGGAATTTGAAAAAAATTCGCCGGTAGGGGGCGCTGATATAACAATTTTTGTGCGATTTTGAATATTGTACCATCCAAAAGTGTATGGAGTTATGCATAGAATTGAACCAAATTTTTAGTTTAAGTTTTTGGATATGACAAGCAGGTCCTACCTGAATTTGCAAAAAATTCGCCGGTATGGGGCGCTGTAATAGCGATTTTTGTGCGATTTTGAATATTGTACCGTCCAAAAGTGTATGAAGTTATGCATAGAATTAAACCAAATTTTTATTTTAAGTTTTTGGATATGGCAAGCAGGTCCTCCATGAATTTGCAAAAGATTCGCCGTTAGAGGCGCTGTAATAGCGATTTTTGTGCGATTTTGAATATTGCACCATCAAAAAGTGTATGAAGTTATGCATAGAATTGAACCAAAAAAAATTTTAAGTTCTTGGCTATGGCAAGGAGGTCCTCCCTTAATTTGTAAAAAAATCGCTCGTAGAGGGCGCTGTAATAGCGATTTTTGTACAATTTTTGTGCCATTTTGAATATTGTACCGCCGAAAAGTGTATGAAGTTATGCATAGAATTGAACCAAATTTTATGTGTTTATTTTTGGTCATGTCACGAAGATCCTCCATGAATTTGGAAAAATTCTGCCGGAAGGGGGCACTATAATTGCGATGTCTGTACCATTTTCATTATTGTACCATCGAAAAGTGTATGAAGTTATCCATATAATTGAACCAAATTTTTTGTGCATGTTTCTGGCTATGGCAAACAAGTCCTCCCTGAACTTGAAAAAATTCCGAAAGAAGGGGGCGCTATAATTCCGATCTCGGTGCCATTTTCATTATTGTACCATCGAACAGCATATAAAATTATGCATACAATTGAACCAAAATGTTTGTGCTTGTTTTTGGCTTTGGCCCACAGGTTCTCCTTGAATTTGGAAATATTGCGCGGTAAAGGGGCTCCGTGCTAGCGATTTTTGTATACTTTTCTTGATTTTTCGTAGTTCTATTGTGCATCGGCGGCTCATGCAGCGGCGGGAACTCGCTTCCTGCTATGCCGGCTATTCGCAAACAGCTGATAACGACAGAATAAGGAAAAATTAATAATTTTAACAAATATCATGATATAGATTAACTCGTTTTTAGTCCGTTTAATTGACTTGAGCAGAAATTTAAGATGAAAATATGAGTTGGTATAGTATTGAACTAATAATATTGAAGTATTAACATGTGTAACTAGATTTTGAAATATTAAGATGTATAAGATAGAAGAAAGTTTTGGGATTGGCACATCCAACTAGTTTGAGATATAGACGAAACAAAAACTGGTCCCGAATCTTTGTATCAAGGTCAAATACATAAGGAAAAAATATTTTTTCAATTTTCAATTTTTTGGTACCACATTTCAAATTTAAATTTTTCTTAAAAATTTAAATGGCTGCCATTTTTAAACAAGATGGCGGATGAAGCTGGCCAACGAACTCGGTCGAGACATTGATATGTACTATGTACAAACGAAGTTACATCCAAATCGGTTCATAAATACGCCTTTTATCGCGTGACAAAATTCAGGACGTTTCAAAATGTCAGCCACGCTAGAAATTCAAAATGCTATAGCTCAGCCATTTTTTAAGATATAGACGAAACAAAAACTGCTCCGGAATCTTTGTATAAAGGTCAAATACATAAGAAAAAAATATTTTTCCATTTTCAATTCTTTGGTACCACATTTCAAATTTAAAATTTTTAAGAAAATTTTAAATGGCCGCCATTTTGTTTCAAAATGGCGGATGAAGCTGGCCTACGAACTCGGTCGAGACATTGGTCTGTATTATGTACATACCGAATTAGATCCAAATCGGTTCATAAATTCGAGAGTTACAGTATGACAAAGGTCAGATATATATGTATATATATATATATATGGATATCTATATATATATATATATATATCAACTTTTGAACGGAGGGTGGTTTCGGGGTCTGGGGGTCATGATCGATGAAAATATACCAAAATTTTTTGAAATCGCTTTCCTCCGAACGGCTGCAATAGGTAGCTTTTTGT
Source organism: Maratus speciosus (assembly GCA_963932465.1). Classification (NCBI taxonomy): domain Eukaryota; kingdom Metazoa; phylum Arthropoda; class Arachnida; order Araneae; family Salticidae; genus Maratus; species Maratus speciosus. The sequence goes on from OZ010789.1 coordinate 61,906,988, forward strand.
AATGAAAGCTACCTAATAGAAAAACAAACTTAAAGAACACTTTTCAAATGTATCGTGTGGAAAAGGGGATTTATAAATCTAACACTGATGAATTGATTTATAACAATTTTGCATCTACCTCAAACGACTGTAAAAATAAGAAATAATTAAAGAGGACTAATTTAACCTATTCTCGATAAATTTCTGATTGCAAGACAAATGAATAGCACTCACAAAATAAAATAATGATTGAGAAGCACAAATTGTATTTATTATGAATTAGATGACTACTATGAATAACTAACAATAAAGATTAAGTTGTTTTGTACTAGATTTGATTGTACATACCAATAAAAAAATGCAATTTAACAAATTACAACGACCATTTAGAAAATGATTTTTTCAAAGACTAAAATTTAAGACATAAAAAATCGCACGATGTTGATCATACATTACGTACGGCATGAATTAAACATTAATAGTGTTAATAGACGTTAAAATTGCAAGCGACAAAAATCGCCTGCGACTCGTCAGATTTCCTGAAACTTACGTATTATCCACCTGAAACTTACGTATTATCTAAGCATTTCATTGGCTGTTCGGGAAAAGGCTTTTCCATCGTCAGATTTCTTGGAAATCTGACGACCCATTTTAAATGAAATTTCATTCTTAAACTTCTAAACATCCCACACTATTACTTTTTACACCGTCGTATAGAGAAAAAAATGTACTTTTAAATGCAATTTGTTTGAAAGCTGTATCTCAATTTATTTCTGAGTTATTAATTTTTTTTTTGTAGTTTTTATTTCTTTTTTGTCATAGTGGCAACAGAAGTATCCATCTCTGTTGAAAGTAAAAGTTAGTGTATAGACCAATCAGAAAACGAATAAAATGAGGATTAAACCAATAAAAAGCTTCAGATATGCTTTTGATTTTCTACCCTGACGAGGGCAATAACCATTTTTCCAAATGGTTAATAACTCTAACTAATATATAAACTATATTACGGTTTTACTTTATATCTATAAATTTTATTTATAAAATAAATATCGAAAGTATGCAACAGCGTTTCATATGCGTTAGTATGTTCACAAATGTAATTTTCGAGATTTATTACATAGCTGCGAATTTACGTAAGTCGCGTAATACGTACATCGTCGGATGCCTGTATTTGTATTTCTTGGTGTATTGCTAAGATTTAGAAATTTTTATGTAAGCAAAATACAGTTTTGCTTTTAAAACATAAAAATGTTATAAATAAGCAATTTTTCTATGTTCAGTATAAACACACGAGAATAATTAATCTCAAGAATAATTACTGACCAAAAATTTTGTTGTACATTCAGACATTCTTCTGTAATCATTCGCGTAGCCTTTCCTGATCTACAAATGTCTAATAGTTTAAAAACCCTATCAAAACTAATTTTCCTCATTATGATATTAAACAAATACGAACTGAAAGAAGGAAACATGTATGTATTATTGCCTTTAAAAATTGAGTTTTTGTAATGCGTATTTCTTAAGATAAAAAATGTCAAAAATGACCAATTTGTTGATCAAAAATGATCAAAAATGATCATTTTAACAGTTTCTAATTTTATAAATGTCCGGTTGACCATTTCTAAAATTAGAATTGTTATATTAATTAATAATTCGAATTTTTACAAGTTGTTCCATATCATGATGTAAATCGAAGAAGCTTTATTAAAAATAAATAAGCAAAAAAGAAAATGTTATAAGCAAAAAAGAAAAGTTAGTGGTAGAGTGCGCTTTTTTTCCCGAAAATTGTCAAAATGATATTTCAGACAATTGTCATTTATACCAAACAGTATAGGCCAACTTAATTTGCTATCGCTTATTGAGTTTTTGAATCTTTATCTTTATAAATGCTACTTCATTTGAAAAAGAATTAAAAAGTATCCAGATTTGATCTTTGTTATGCAATATCGGAAATGAAAATAAAAATATGCCATACAAGAAATTTTTTATGGGCTAACATGCAATGATAGATAAAATAATTTAATTATTTTTTTATGAAAGACAAATTTTTATGGAACAACATGCAAATGTAGATAAAAAGATATAATTATTTTTTTTTAATTTCTCTATTTTTTTTTAGACACTCTAGATTGCAAATAAAATCTGCAAATAAGACAGGTTTTTCTAGTATCGTTTACATTTCTTATTCGTTTCGTTAACAGTCTCGACTTTTTTGTCCTTTTTTATTTTAACATTTTGGAGTTCTTTTCCTTCGAGTATCTGCAATCTGTGTGTTTGTAAAACCAACCATCCGACGAATTGCATTCAAAATTTACGCTGAACTGATACAGAAAGTCAAAAAAAACATCCTCTTTAGCGATTTCGTTGATTTGTTAAGTGATTATTTTCAATTTTCAAAGAGGTATTTCCACTCTTTGTTCCGCAGATGAAGAATACTCAACTGCTATAAGTACCGTAAAATTTCTCTAGTTGTTCTTTTCGGTTAAGTGTTTCGTAAAATTAACAACACTTCAACTCTAAGCGGATGATCGGAAAAGTGTGTTTAAGTAACTATCCTTTTTTTTAAATTCCGTTTCATAAGTTCAAGGATTACGTCTGACTTTAATTTAAAAAAAAATCAGTATATTGAAGCGACGACATGTAAGATATACAGGGTATCCCAAAGCCCCTGACACATTTTTAAAATTCAATATATAATCAAATAATTGTCGTACAGGAGTGAGGTTTGGACTAAAATACAGATGACGCCCACTTGTCGGTATGTTTGGATTCAAACATGCATTTTTTATTGATTTTCAGATTCGTTGCGATTTGGTTTCGAAGTACCAATTTACACAATTAGCTTTTACACTACGGGTCGTCGTTTCTGCGTCACAGCGTTAAAACTAATCTGAAAATCAGAAAAAAAGTATGTTTGAATCCAAGCATACGGACAAGTGGCGTCAGCTATGATCGAAGTTTGGAACAAAATATTTTTATTCTCAACACCTATAATAATCACTTATAAACAGATTAAGCTAAATACTGCTATAAAAAGGGATAAAATATCTTTATTTAGATTGACGAACGTTTCATCGCACAAACGGCGATATTTCTAAAATCACTATACTTGATCATAATCACTTGATAGAAATACTTTCACAAAATTTAAAAACAATATCTTGGTAAACAGTGTCGCGAGACATCATGCATAGTGAAAAACAGTGCAAACATAAAATAAACTAAAATGAAATCGGACATTTGTGAGCGTGGATTAATTTTTACTATTGTTACTAAAATTACCTATCATCTCTTTCCAAATTTTAGGTAAATCAACGGACACTGAATCATTGCAAATATTCTCCCTGCGTAAAGATATCTCTATTGATTCCCGGATAATGGATGGCAAATAAAATCTTGATGGATAAATTATTCTGCTATTATTACAGGATGCGGAGAAAGTATTGATAGCAAAATCAATCTTTACTACAACGCCATAGATACAACTATTTCAATATTTTTTATTGAATAAGTAACAACTAAGTAACAATTGGTATTCTATTATTCATTTTCGATTCGATCTCTTTTAGCCTTGATACACTCGCGCAGATGGCGCGGGAAGGAATCCATGACGCGACGCAAGTAGTCCGCATCGAGACCGTTCCATTCACGTGTCAGAGCAGCTTGTAAAAAAGCGATATTCTTGTGAGGTTTAGTACAGGCTCTTTCTTGCAACACTCCCCATACTGAGTAATCAAGTGGATTCAAATCTGGACTAATCAGTGGCCAGTCTTGAGAAGAAATGAAATCGCGAAGATTTGCCGCTGCTTCGTTTGGCGAGCCTTATGGGCTGGTGCTGAATCTTGTTGGAACACATATGGATTGTTTCCAAAATGAGAATTTAGCTATGGAAGGACACTGTTTATCAGAATATTGTTTAGATAATTGTTCTGATTAAGCTTGACACCAGCATCAACAAAGACCAAAGGGTATTTCTCATTGCTTCTCATTTCATTTCATCTCAAGACTGGCCACCGAATAGTCCGGATTTGAATCCACTTGATTTCTCAGTATTGCAAGCAAGGAGCATGTGCTAAACCTCAGAAGAATATCGCTTCTTTAAAAGCTGCTATGACACGTGAATGGAACGGTCTCGATGCGGACTACATGCGGCGCGCTGTGGCGTCTTCCGTGAATGCGCCATCTCCGCAAGTGTATCAAGGCAAAAGGAGGCCAAATCAAAAATGAATGATAGGATATCAATTTTTACTTAGTTGTTAAACTTACCCAATCAAAATTATAGAAATAGTAATTGTATCTATGGTGTTGTAGTAGAGATTGATTTTACTATCAATACTTTCTCCGCACCCTGTAAAATCGATCTGTAAACGTTCTTTGCTGCAAAATCTGGCTAAAGCTGTGGTTTTCCTGTTGTATTTGATGTCTGCTATATTTTCTTTGATTCTAGTCTTAAGTTTTCTGCTTGTCATACCTACATAAAACTGCATTGTTCCATCTTCTTTGGTGAAAGGTTCTTTCATTCTCTTGAAGAAAACTTTTGATCGTGAGAAGCATTTTAGTCCCCAAACAGCACTCTTGTACTATATTTACTTGATTTTATATTGAATTTTAAAATGTATAAGGGACTTTTGGTACACTCTGTATATATTGAAAATTAATAATTCCGTATTTAAGAAGGTTTTTAAATAATGATTTTACTTTAAAAAGGTGATGCTTTATTGAAAAACTAGCTAACCGTAGTCATGTATATTTTTATTAAGATAAGTCTAACTATCTTTAAAGATAGTGCAAATGACTTAAGGCTATAAATGGCGACAGGGTGTCAGAAAAATGGGCTTCTGGGAATTTGAGTGATCCATAATCTAATCTTCTTTTACTAGCATATGGGGACTTTTGAAAATCTTCTATAGCAAGCAACAGACTTTTGAAAACCGCCAGGTGAAATTCCCGAATTTGTTATGTTAACGGCTAAATCAGCGTTGTGAAATTAAGTTCAGAATACTGTCGAGCAAAGTACATGCGTGTGTCAACAAGTGGTTTATCCCGAAAGATTTTTTTACATTATCGAAGTTTATTTCTTGAATCGTTCAGAAAAGTGAGAAGACTACTTTATGAGAATTTTGATGAATAGCATGCATTACCCAACTAAACAATAAACCGAATTATGCAGCGCTTTTGTAATGATCTTGCAAAAACTTAACATGCTGAAACGAGTCTTCCAAAGCATGATTAAGCATGCATATGCATGTCTAGAATTTGGAGGATGGGAATTTGAAAAAATTTCTAAACTTGTAGCTTAGAAAAAATAAGTACGGTTTTCAAATTTCTTTGTAATTTTTCACAAGCATTGTTTTTTTTGTTGTTGTTCGTTTGTTTGTTTGCTTGCTTGTTTTTTGACAAAAAAAAACAAAATACTAAAAATGCGATTTTTGTGCAACTGAAGGGCCTAGAAACATGAAATTTGGAATGGTAATCATAAGACACAAATGATTTTTAAGAACATTTCTTTAAAAAAATCGAAATTTATGAAGGGTGATAATGCGCGAAAAGCGTTCTAAAAACGTTCTAAATGACGATTTCTACGCAAACTCAGAAAGTAGAAAACCGATTTCAAAAGTAGTGGTTGGAAATTGATCATGACAGCCTTTGCTTCAACATAGGTTCTATTGCATATTGCTGTCACTTCAACCTGGAATTTGGAGCAGCATAAAACGTTCTAAATAGCGATTCTGTGATACTGAAGAGGCTAAAAACTTTAAATATGACATGGTTGTTACTTATAACATATAAATGCCCTCTAAGAGATATCGAAAATAAATTAGAAATTTAAAAGAGGTGAAGCGAAGGGAAGAGGCGAAAAGCGTACTAAAAAAAATCCTAAATTACGATTTCTATGCAATCTTAGGAAATAGTAAACCGATTACAAAAGTAATGGTTGCGAATCAATGGTGACAGTTTCTTATTCTATACAGGCTATATTTTGCGCTAATGCCACAACCACATCGTGTTGGCAGGAAGAACAACAAATGTTCTAAAAAAAGCCTTTAAAAACTTTCTGAATTACCTTGTCTATGGAATATTAGAAATACTAAACCTATTTCAAAATTGTTGACAGTTGACAGATTTGTTGACAGTTTGTGTTTCAACATAAGCATTTTATGTTAGTGCCACTGCCACCAGAGACGTGGTAGTCCGATAGACAAGAAGCTTGGAATTTTAGATGATGGTTATTTTTTAGATGTAAATGCGTACTAAGAACGGTTTAAAAAAATTCAAATGAATACCGAAATGAGCGTATGAAATGAGCATAAAAGCTTCAAAATATTTTCTAAATTATCATTTATTTAGTTTTAGTTCTTTTTATTATTTTAAGTTTCATTTCTGCATAATGCAGTGTAATAATGAGGTTTAGTTAAACTGTGTTTTAAATAGTAATTTTTTAATTATTCCTAAAAGTATAATTTTTTTTAAATAAAAGTTAGACATATGAATATCACTTGGCATATTTCTACTATTACGCGAGCAAAGCCGCGGGGTTTACTAGTATATATATATTTGTTGAGAATTTTAAGATTTTTAATTCTGTAATTGTTCTAAAAGTAATAAAATTAACCATTCATTTTTTAGCATGGTGAAATTAAACTTTTGATCTTAAAGGAGTTTTGTTAAACCTTTTGTGAATTTTTTCAAGATAATTTTTAAAATATTAGAAGAAACATTTAAGCTGTAAACTAAAATTTCATTCCAGTAGCGCATATATTTAAAAAGGTTTTTATGAATGACAAAAAATAACGTATATGAAGATAATTATAAAACTAAGAACTTTGAACTTTCCTTTAAAAGTGTAGTTGACACCCCTTTTAAAATTATGTTTCACAAGTAAAATTTTGAAACCTTAATCCTTAGTAAAATGGAGAAAAGTACTAAATGCAAAGTGTTCATTTGGGTTAATTAAAATATTCTTATTTGCAGTTATTCAGTTTAAAATTTAAAAAGTTTTCGACAAAAAAATATTTTTTTCGTGGATTTATTTTTCATTCTAGTTTGCTTGGGGTGTTTTATTCCAATATTACTTTTAAATGTTAAACATTTTAATAGTGTTCCCATGTTTCTCTAAGCATGCAAAAAGTTTAACATAAAATGTCTTTGGTTAATAAAAATTAAAGATTTTCATAATGCCAAAAATGATCTTGCATAATCTTAATTAAAAGACTTTCACAACGTTAATTAAAATCTTAATTAAATTTTTTTAATATTTTTTAATCAAGAATATTTGAGGATATTTGAATTAATAACATATGAGTACATATTAAATTTTTAATTTAATAGGGCAGTCTTTTAATATGAAACAACTATGTAAAAAAGGACGTATAATTATGCAATACTAAATAATATATTCAAGCGAATTTAAAATAATTATTTTTATCTATTACAATTCATCAGACATACAAGTAAAATTACATAAATACATTTAATACAATTAAAAAGCAAATGTTTCGAGCTAAATTTTAGCCCCTCATCAGTGCAACAAAACATTCAAATGACAGAAAACTATATATCATGTTTACAGTTAAAAATTATTAGCAGTTAAAATTAAATAAAGTATAATTTTTTTAAAAAACAATGCTGAATATTCAGGAGGAAGCATTGTTTTAAAAAAATTTATACTTTATTTAATTTTAACTGCTAATAATTTTTAACTGTAAACATGATATATAGTTTTCTGTCATTTGAATGTTTTGTTGCACTGATGAGGGGCTAAAATTTAGCTCGAAACGTTTGCTTTTTAACTGTATTAAATGTATTTATGTAATTTTACTTGTATGTCTGATGAATTGTAATATATATTTTTTATTTTTAACTCGTATATCAGACGTTAAACAATGATTATTTATTTTAAAGTTCTTGTAAATTTATTCTATTTTGAATTAGAAAGATTTTTCGAAAAGCAAATATTTGCATTTTTTCTGAAATGTTTCAGAAATAAACAAGAAAAAAAATCATGTGTCAAGTATAGATTATGAAACACTTTCCAACACATTCAAACTAATACGTAACAAAACTGTACCGCTTACTATGTTAAAACGTTATGTCTAATTCAACCATATGGAAACGCGTGACACATTTGAAAACTTAATTTCAGCTGTCCCCATCTGCAATCGGAAAATTATCCAAATTTTTTTAGCAGCCCTGTATATGATATATAGATTTGTATCTATTAACTACATGCATGCCAAAAATTTAGTTCACTTAAGAAATACATATACCTCAGTTGAAAATTCAGCAACTTTCTCCAGTGAGGAGAAAGGTACGTGAATACTTTTCTGCAGCTCTGCATATGAGATATAGCATTTATATATGATGAGAAACATACAAAAAATTAATATATATAATAATAACGAGATTATTAAATTAATAACGAGACATGCAAAAAATGAGTTACCTAGTTGAAAAGCGCATACCAAATTTTAAAACGCACAATCCAACAATTATTACTCGAAGACTGTAACAGATTTCTTTTAAGTGTCCCTGTAAAGGAATAAAAAATGCTATGAATGTCTTATTCTAACGTAATCGTTGTGAAATTCAGTGATTTATATCTGTTTCAATATATTTGAAATAGCATAATCTCATTAAATACTCTGCAAACGATTTTTCCTCATATACCATAATGTAATGGAATTATTTTGAGTACCACTGTAAATTAATTATTAATCCTACATACTTCATATACAATACTGAACAAGCTTTGGTGACCCTAAATAACCTTTATCAATTGCATGAAAATCCAAATATATTTACGGGAGTAGGAGCGTGGACAGACTGACAGACGGGCAGACAAACCGAATGCATGAACACTTTTCAACAATATTGGAAAGTGTTAAAAAATATTCAAAAATACTTATAATTTTAAATTTTTATCTAAGCTCCACAATGTTTGACAATATGTTTGCAACATTTCTATTTTTTAAGGTGAATTAAAAAAATTATTTATCTATTTCTAATTTTTATTAGGGTGTGAAAAACGATTGTTATATTTTAAAATGTTTTGGAAATTTCTAATCTATACGAAAAAGTATATTTTTCGATAAATATGATAATTACTCCTTACTATAGCTGCGTTGTCTGATTTAGTTTATGTGTAATGAAAATATTCAAATATTTGAAGCATCGGTTAAATGACTAAAAATAATTTTGTTTTAAGATATAATAAAACAAAAATGTGTAAGTTTTTAAATATGCTTTATACTTTACATACTATACTTTTACTATTACTTTAATATACTTTATATAATAAAATATTTTATTAAAACGCTGAATATTAAGTATAAAACCAGAATAAAATAATGCACAACATAGTTAAGAAAATGCTTATTAAACATTGATGAATGTTGTAGTGGTAGCGGTCTGTTTAAATTTTCACAATAAAAGAAATAGTAATACATACATGTATTTAAATATAAAATTTCTTGAATTTTTTCTTTTGTTTTTTAGAAAGAAATCCAAAAAAGTATAATATTACATTTTTTAAATAAATATTTTGCATTTTTACTTGAATATTTATATTATTAATACATTTTTTAATTGTTAATACGCATTTAAAATATAATTTTTATAGCTCCCCAGACTTTCTATAGTGAGACAATCTGGATAAGAGATACAAACAAGGTAAGTGTCAAAATATTACCTTTAGTGACCTGTATCCCATGTGTGATCATAGTTTTTCCTTTAACTTTTTATTTTGACATAAAATGTTTACGTTTTCATACAGCTAACATGAAAACTAGTTTTTCGGGGCTACTTTGTGCCAGGCCTTTTTTGGTACGGAAGTAGCCTCAGTTACTCAAAAATGCCTTTTATACAGCCAAATCTCTTAAATAATGTATTAAGGAACATTTTTTTCAAATGTTACTTTGGCAAAATGTTACAGTAATTATTTTTGTTCCAGTTGCTGAGGATAACATGATTAAAACTGTTTCTCGTGTCTTTAAAATTAACATTTGGTTTATTGTACTTAAATGTAAAAAAAAAAATTATCAAGTTTGCAGCGTTAATTCATTAGCAAATCCTATTGCAATCAATTGCTAATTGGTTTCAATATTCCAACATATGAATTGTATTCATTTTATATGAAAATAAGTGAATGGACCAAAGAAGTACTTTGTTCCAAAACTTTAAAAATAGTTAAAAAATAAAAAAATAAAAAATTGCCTCTTTAAAACCATACAGTTTGCTTCATTGTTTCCTGTTAATTGATTATAATTAAATTTTGCCGTTGAAAAATCATATATAATATTTTTTACTTTCTTCTATCTTTACAAGAAGAAAGCATTGGATTCGTGAAAATTTTCGACTTCCGGTTTTCGACGGATTTATACGTTTTAGAATGCCCAGAACACGATTTGATGGTTTTTAGAAAATGTCTGTATGTGAGTCTGTCTGTCACTCTGTCACTCTGTAAGTCTGTATGTGACAAAAATTTTGTGGGCGCTCTATCTCAAGAACTAATGCACGGAATTTCAGAAAACATCATATTTAGTTCGACCTTGAAATAAACTGGACCTGATTAGTTTTTGGTGAAAATCGCCCAACAGGTGGCGCTGCTATGTGGCATTTTTCACGATTTCTGCAATAGCTATGTCTCAAGAACTACTGCACGGATTTTCATAAAACTTCAGATTCAGTGAGTCCAAGATATAGTTTAGGGCTGATTACTTTTTCGTGAAAATCGCCCAACAGGTGGCGCTGGTATGCTGCATTGTTCATGATTATCGCAATAGCTCTAACTCAAGAAAAAATGCACGGATATTCATAAAACTTCAGATCCAGTTAGTCCCTGATATAAATTAGTGCTGTTTAACTTTTGGTGTAAATCGCCCAACAAGTGGCGCTGCTGTGCTGCATTTTTCACGATTTCCACAAGAGCTGTATCTCAAGAACTATTGCACGGATTTTCATCAAACTTCAGATTTAGTTAGTCCTTGACATGAATTGACGTATAAATTAGTGCTGTTTAATTTTTGGTGTAAATCGTTCAACAGGTGGCACTGCCATGCTGTATTTTTTCAGAATTTCCGCTATAGCTCTATCTCAAGAACTAATGCACGAATTTTCATCCAACTTCAAATTCAGATATACTTTGATATGAATTGATGCTAAATCATTGTTATTTCTTGTACTATTTAAATGATTTAATTGACGTGATTTATATAGAAGAAAGTTTTGTGATTTCCACAACATACTAGTTAATAAGGGAAATGTTAGTGGAACCAGGAAAAAGTGGCCCAAAGTATAATGACGGTATAATTTTTATCTTAATGTGAATTAAAAAATAAAATGAACGGTCATTAACATGACTGAATTAACTCATTCATATTTTAATCCTGTTAAATGCAAAATAATGGGGTGTAACACGAAGCTCTATTTTATGGCATTCTTAATCAATCTGTTAAAATAACTTTAATCTCAAGTTTTGCATTAAACATAATCCATGAACCTCAGCCGTTATAGTCTTAAATGATAAATAACACTTATTAGACCTTCCAGTCATACACATTTTTTACAACTCACTTTAAAATGTTTAAGTACAAAACATTTCAAAATATTTCTTTTTGCACACAAAGCGGAAAAATGCGAACATTTTTCAAGATAGATATCTATTCAAAATTTTGGAAACATCCATCAATTCGGTTGAAAAAAGTATCCTTATACACATAAAGGCGTAATGCGTTTGTACCATTTTATTCATAAATTCTAAAAGCAAGCATTATATGCATAAGACCTCTTTCTCGGAAACGTATCGGAAAAATATCCAACATATCGAAAGATCCATTATTCATATTACGAAAACTGTGAATAGAACTATATTATATAGGGTGCATGGTTGCAGTAAATATATTTATAACGAAGATGCTTCGTGTATTATAAATTTAAACGTAAATATGAATATATGTGTTTACATTTGTGACGCACAGCGCAGAAACTTTCTGAAAGAGATTCCTCATAAAAAAAATTATTTAAAAATAAAAATGATATATATGCCAGAGTTTGGTGTATGCTATAAATATTATTTCGGAATCGTCTATAATCTTTTTGAATTACAATAGCAAATGACATTTATACTTTTGTTTGATATTTCATGTTTCTATACGGTTCATTACGTATAAATTGTCTTATCGTAATAGTAGCATGTAGTATTATGTTAAAACTATAACTAAATGCCATTATAATACAAGGTTATTCCATGAAGCTCCTACCTCAACTATCATTCATAATGAAGATATTCGGTGTAAACGTACCCTGCTGATCTGGCACCGTTACGAAATTTTCTAAGAAGCTGGTAAACTGAAACCATTATCTTATTAAAGCTCTAAAATTACTAAAATCTCTAAAATTACGGAAACCTCTAAAGGAACCTCTGCATGTTATATGCTTTAAATCGCCAGAAGACGTCGCGAAACAGCGCTTGATTGGGTGAGCCAGGTGGTGTTCAACAGCTCTTACATCAAGTTCAGGACAATGTTGTAGAATCATAAATCGAGAGTACATTTCAGAAAGCGCCTTTCCTGTTTTTCTGGTTCTACAACGAAATTTTCTAAGAAACTGGTAAACTGAAACAATTATTTTATTAAAGCTCTAAAATTACGAAAATCTCTAAAATTACGGAAACCTCTAAAATTACAGAAAAGCTCTAAAATTACGTTCTCCTAACTGTCATCTGTCAATGAAAATAATTCGTATTATTAGTATCTGAATAAAATAAAATGTAGCATTTATTTCCCTTCCAGTTGATAACTTTCAAGTTATTATTATAAAAAGTCATATTCTAATAATATTATTTTAACTGTTTTTTTTTTTTCCAAATATGCAATCAATACAAAATTATTTTTTATACTGCATAAAGTTAGCTATAAAAAATTAAAGTGTCCATCACCTACGACCATGCCTATATCTCTATAGCCCTGCGACCATGCAGTGTTGAACAAGACGCTCGATATTTCAAAATATAATTAACATACGGTATCATTGACCAAATATTTCTTAGTTCCCACAGCTTTCTGTGGTGTCATTGCATGTCACACAAACAATGTTAAATATTTTGTTTAAAAAAAATCTTTATTAATTTTAATGCTGTGAGAGAACGAAAAGCCTTTGTTTTGATGGGGGTACGCCACCCTGTATTTTTCTCTCAATAAAGGATCTGTGATCAGAGTTTTTCATACAAAAATTGCTTCTTCTTCCAGACATAGCCTCTGATGTTGAACCTGGTGCTGATTTCTTCAAAATAGTAGGGGAATCTGGTTTTCACTAATTAATGCATTGTAAAATCTCACCGAATTGAGTTTTTAAACAATTAGATAATGAAAATTCTCTATTTCGTTCAAAATATATAGTAATCTTAGCAACTTAGCAATAGCTAATGATAGCTCTAAGTAAGATTGGAACAATATATAGGATTGCTAAGGTTTTAATTTTATTATCACCAAAAAACGTGTTCTCAAATAACGGGAAAACATTGCCGGAAGGGAAAAAACAATAACCATTAATCATTTTAAAAATGGAATAAAAGAAAGCAGCAACATATGAAATATTTAAGGGAAATGAGAAAAAAAAACAGAATTAAAAAAGCCTGAAGGTGTACACCATCTAAATCTCACCCGAAATATTTCACGATTGAGAATTGAGAGATTCTCTTAAAGAAAACGTTTCAATTTCCACTAGAAAGCTGTTAAAAAATTATCTTAAAGCAATCAACTTTGATATACATTAAAGAGAAAACCAAATGAGAATTAGGCATTTTGTAAGAAAAAAAAAACTGTTCTAAAATACAGGAAGAATCGTAGTAAACGAGCAAAATCAGGCTGTCGGCGCATTGAAGGTTTGAATAAGAAGTAGAGTTTCTAAAGTTTTACTTTTATTATTACCAATTTCATATATGGGGCCTTCTCACAATCTTTTGAATTTGGGGGAAAAAAATCGGGCGAAATTAAACTTGCTAAAATAACATTTTAATCTGATAGACGAATGCCTTAATGATTCAAAATAAAGAAAAAGTGGTCAGCAGCGAAATTTTTTTATTTAACTGAGGTTTAAGTTAAACTTGCGAGTTTAATTTTTCTTACCGTTTTACCCCTATAACTTTTTATTTTCTTCTAAATTTTTACTTATAATGAATTTGCATAGTACCCACGGGACATTCAAGTAAGAAATAATAACAATGTAGTACTTTTAATACAGAATTTTTGTATAACATTGTCTTAAAGGGGTGTTAAAGAAGGGACGGTAAGGTAAAAAAAGGGGATGGTATTGGAAAAAAGGGACGAAATGGTAAAAAAAGGGAAGGTAAGGATGGATCGGTAAGGAAAATTACCACCTATTTAATTTATTTTTTTAATTTCATATACTGGGGAACATCCCATTGCCCAAACCAAACCATATACCAAACCATATACCAAACCATATACTAAACCATATTCTAAACCATATACCAAACCATATACCAAAACTGTGACTCGAGTTACTCAATAGTTACGAAAATAGAAATAAACATCCAAGTAAAATGAAAAAAATAATAATAATAACGTGCGTTACATTAAAACTGCGTTTCAGATCATTGGATCATTCAATGGATCGTGGATCGTGCAATTTCAGAATATTATTATTTCTGTTTTGAAAACGACTCGGGTAGAGTCGAAACATGTCAACAGTCAAATAAAACTATTTTTATTGTTTTTATAGTGTTAATCTTACACCTTTTTAGCAATTAGAAATAGGCATTGGGTAATTGATAAAGAACGAGCGCATTTCGTTGATTCCGTAAAAATAAATAAATACTACAAAACAGAAATTCTGCTTTTTCAGAATTTAGTGTCGCCCCCGATGACAAAAAAATATACAAAGTAAATACAAAAATATATAAACAAATCAAAAGCTTTAAACGCAATTTGTGCTTAAAAAGCTTACAGTCATCAGAGTAAATGAAAAAGAAAAGTGCCCAGTTAAACTGATGGCATTGAGCTCACAGGTTATTCACACTAATTGTATATTATACTTTTATTTCAAAGAATAATGCCCCTCGAGAAATAAATTAAGGGGGAGATTATACCCCCGTTTCCCCTTTTTCTACTTAACCAATGACCCTCCAAATGTCATTAGGGAAGTGCCTTATCGAAGTAAACCGGTATACCAAATTTGAAGCAAGTCGGATAGAAAAACCCATTTATCTAAATTAAGAAGATTATTAGCCCCCGTTCCCCCATTTATATTTAACAATGAACTTCCAAATCTAACCAGGGAAGCGCCTTATTAGAATTAACCGGTATACCAAATTTGAAGAAAATCGGATAACTCTGCATGAAAAACCCATTTATCTAAATTAAGGTGGGGATTAGCCCCCATTCCCCTCTTTATACTTCACCAATGAACTTCAAAAACTAATCAGGGAAGCGCCTTATCAGAATGAGCCTAGAAAAAAAATTGAAGCAAATCGGATATTTCAATCAAGAGTTATCGCGTTATGTACATACATACGTACGTACATACCGGGTGTCCCAAAAATGACTGATGGATTTTAAAATTCAATAACTTGCAAACGGTGACAGATAACAAAAAAAAAAAATCCCTGCCGGCTCGGGCCTACAGGTGGAGGTAGATTTCGAAGTTAAGTACTAAATTCACCAACAAAACTTAAATCAAGATTAAAGATAAACCCAGTTCCTTCGCTAAGAATGAGCTCTAGGGAGCTACACATTTTGTGAAAATTCTAATATACACACACGCATGTATATGGAATAGGTTTAAAAATGGCTAAATCAAATTCAGAGAACCTCAAAGTGTTAAAATATGTTAATATTTCCATACTCGGGTTTTTATCATGTTTTAATACGTTTCTTCAAACTCAATGACGTTCATTATTCACCTGCTGTGGTCCATTATATTTTCAGTATGACGCAATATTTTGTTGTTTTTTTTTAATTCGTCAAACTATTTATTTCATTTTGAATTTTCATGCAGAAATCTTGCTCTAGAAAACTTATGAGGTAATATTCAATTTGTTTTCAATTCGTCCAACTGTTTATCTAATTTAATTTTTCACGTGAAAACACTGCATTAGAAAAGCAATTGTTGTGGTGAGAATTTTATTGCTTTTTTTTTAATTGTTGGCAACAGCTATAACGAAAAATATTTATTTTTTCCTGCCATTGTTGTGTAAAAGCTGGTTTTATCAGAATCATGTTAAAGACGGTATTCAAAATTTTAAACCTTCCCCATTCCCATTGCCTTGGACCGATTTTGCTCATTTTCAATCCCCGCTGAGAAATTAGCTATCTTAAAGTTGTTGGCGAGTTTGAAGACGTTCCGTGCATAATTGCGACTTTTATCGTGCGGACAAAATTTAGTACATACATACATACACACATATATATATATATATATATATATATAAACTTTTTAGGTGGGGGGTGGTTTTGGGTTCCTGGGGTCCTGTAATGGAAAGTTATGAAGGAATTTTTCAAAAGTCGCACCATGGTAACGACTGCAATAGGTAGTATTTCTTACGAAATCTACCTAATTCTTGTAGGAGGCTTATGTATGATCTCAGGAGATTTTTTACTGTGATTCTTGATTTTAGTTCGAATTTCAAACAGTAGATGGCGCTGAGAGCAATAGGTGCTCAGTCCAGACCCGATTTTTGATACTTCGGGATCCATTCAATACATTTTAATCTCCTTTTTTTTCGCATGGAAGAAGAGAGAGGCCGAAAAATCGAGCCTGGATTTAGTGGTTAGTGCTTGCAGCGTCATCTATCGATGCTATTTGTAACTAAAACTGAATAAAAACTCCTGACATCTTACATTACTCCTGCAGGAAATTTTTTAATATCTGTCACCTTTTGCAAGTTATTCCATTTTTAAATCCATCAGTCATTTTTGAGACACCCGGTACATACATATAGAACTGGCGGGCACATTAGCTCTCAGGCTTTGATAGCCTGTGAGCTAAAAAATGTCCAAGCCCAGGATCATTTCGTTTAGGAACCAGGGTTGGTGGCTCACGCAAAAATATTCTATCGTGTTCTACGGTTGCAGACTTGCCAACAGATAAGACTGAAAAGTAGCTCAGTGGTAGAGCACTGGTGTGTAATGTCAATGACCCTGATTCGATCGAAGGCTTGGACACTTTTTCACTCTGTTGGCTGTACGGCTTTTAACCCTTACCGGCGCGGGGTAATTCTGTTTACAAACGGATGAAATAATGGACTGACACCGCATTTTATAAACGAATTTATTAGAAAATACGAACTTGCTTATTTTGATGTATATTATAATAGGAAAATTTTAGTTAAATAATCTTGGTGCCGTTTGTCACTTTTTTTGAATTAAAATTAGGTGACCTTTTTTAAGGACACCGCGCCGGAAAGGGTTAAACAAGTGGGATAAATTAAAAATTTCAAATTATTAAATTAAAGACGCGTGAAATTTTCTAGAAAAATTTCCAAAATAAAATAGAACCTCGATTATCCGAAATAATTGGGGCCAATCATCTTTCGGAAAATCGAGAATGCTTCCATTTTAAGATTAAGGAGAAATATATTCGCTATTTCTTATTATGGTAACAAGTGCTTAATAAAAATAAAGCAATAGCATAATAGAAACAAGAATAAATTACATTATTTTTAATTTTGAAAATAAGTACCTTTTACGTATATTGCAAAGGTTTAAAAAAATGTTTTATTTGTCGCAGTTTCGATTACCTTTGCTTTGAAGCTCTATCATGGAGTTTTTAAATATTATTAGTTCACCAGCATCACAGGCTTTCTGCTGCTCCAGCCATGCCAAACCTTTTACAAGACATACATAAGCTTCAGAATTGCAAATTTGCTCGGGTTTTTTTCTTTCTTTTTTTGTTCCAATCCGCAGCCTACGGGAGCTCAAGTTAAATTCAAAGGAGCTCTAAGAAAGGGGATCGAAAATATTTATATGTACTCGTAGTTCGGAAAGGACTGCTTGCACACAAGGAATATGATAGTTTAAAAAAAAGCTTTCAAAATGGATTTTGCACACAAGGAATATGATAGAAAAAAAAGCTTTAAAAATGGATTTCGGTTAACCCAGAGTTTCGGTTAAAAGAGGTTCTACTATAATATATATATATATATATATATATATTGAATTTATTTTATTGTTTAAGGGGTCCGGGACACATTTTAAAATCATTTTTATTTATTGAGTTAAAATTTTGAAATTTTTTGTGATGGTTAACTATGTCATTTGTAAACAAAATCACATGATAAAACTTCTCAAACAGTAATACTTCGACTTACGTCAACAATTCGTTACAGGACAAGCGACGTAAGTTGAAAACGACGTAAGTCGAGGTACATTTAAGATGATCAAAAAAGGGTAAGTAATAAAAACTCAGCAAAATCTAATGAACATATTCTATTGTATTTAGGGAGTATGTTACATACATTTAACATTAGCAAAAAATGGCGTTTTCAATACAAGGATTTGCAATAAATCAATAAGATGTTAACTTACAACTTATTGTTCTTCTAGATTCCCCATTCGAGTCTTTAAGAATGTGAAAAAATCTTGCAATTAAGTTTGAACTGACAAATTTTTCTTTTTTTCTCTCTCTCTCTTAGAAGCTTTGTGTAACAAGAGTGAATTTTCTAAAATTTTTCTAGTCGTTGCTTACTCTTTGCTCGTCATTCCAGCTTCAATAAGTTTTAGCCCTTCGGTTAATTTTGCAACCATCACAATTTTCCCCCTAGCCTCAAAATCTTCATCTATTTCTAATTCGGTAAGTTCGTCGATGGTTAATTCTAGATCAGAAGAATTTATGAATTCAACAACATCTTCAGCATCCATATCTAAGTTGAGTTCTTTTCCATTTCATTAAGAGAGATACAGAATCGCAATTTTTAGATGTTTTCCTAGTGCATGCGAAGGAAAAAGGGCACAGTCTCTTCAAAGCATCTCTTATTGTTTTTTGCTGAACTTCACCCCATGAATCCCCTTTGACTGTACCTGCATCTGAGATGTTAAATTTTTTCAAAAAGTCTGGAAAAAAGTTCAAAATGCGTCTTAATTAAGAATTTTTTTCCTAGCCAGAAGACGTAAATGTGGGGTGACGTAAGTCGGGGTACTACTGTACTTCTTTTTATTTTCACAAAAAGTCGTTTCCATGACAACCATTACTTGAAAGATAGATTTTGAAAATAAACCAAAACAAAAAAAATGAATCTTTCGTGTTTCAATTAAGATACAAACATGATTTAAACGTCATTTGAAGCAGAAAAAAATAGAGGAATTTGTAATGCAATAATTTTTTTTAGAAAATTTGAAGATTTTTTTGTCCGGGACCCCCTTATGAGGTCTGCTTTCCTTTAAATACAACTTTTTTTAAAACTATAAGCTTTATTATCTGTCGTTTCCCTGAAGCAGGGGCGGATCCAGATACTCGTTTTTTGGGGGGGAGGGGGGCGATACCGAATGATATATAACCAACACAGTCATAGTTTCTATTGGTTAAATCATTCATTGCAGTTAATTATTATATGAATATGAAATAATTAATGCTGTTTAAAATTACTATAGACTCTCGATTATCCGACGTTCAATTAACCGACACAATCAGTTAACCAATCCTCTTATTATATAAGCCTCCTCTCCTCAAAATATGGCTTATTGTTACTTATTGTGTCGAAAAATTAAAAATATTACCATAGAATTTATTTATTAAATGTCTTATTTTTATTCTTTTCATATTTACTCTTTTACTCTGGTAATTATTTATCTTATCTGTTTATTCAAAAAAGGGACTGAATAAAAATCTCAAGGGAGCTTAACATCCTTGAAAAGAAAAAATGTCTCATCTAAGCGGTGCGTATACTGCTTCATAATCTACTCATTATCAGTCCACCAAGATTAACATTTGTTACCGAGACCCAGGTCTGTTTCCATAGCTTCTCTACAAGAGGTAGAAAGACAGCGAAAAATGGTAAACCGAACAATGAACGGTGGGTGACAACAGAGCGGCATTTTCTATTCAAATCACTTAGAAGGCCTTTCATTAAGTAAATACATAAAGGAAGAACGGATTTAGCAAGTTGGCTTTAAAGAAATTAACACACCATATGTATTTTAGCTTTTAACTGACTAAGACATAATCCTTTTTTGTTCATTCATCAAATACCCCTTGAAATTCACCAATGTGTGTGGCAATAGCAGTGCATTTTTTTAAACATTCGTGGCTTTTTTCAGAAAACATTAAGATGCTTGAAGTTTTAAAAGGTCCTTTCTTTTTCTTGTTACTTTCTTTCTTTGGAAATTGCTACGAATCCCATTCTTTTCTCAATCAAAAGAGCTCTCTGCAAAAATATTATACAGAAATTAGAAGTGTAACTTCTTTGAAAAGATGAAAAAGTTTCCACACTTTAAAGGGATCCGCATAACTGTGTCAATTTTCTGTTGTAGAAATTCAACAAAAGGTGCACGAAGTGGCATCGTCCCCCCCCCACCTCAACCCATAGTGTAAAAAATAATGGCGCTATATGCCTTTTGACAGGAGATAATCCTTTTTTGTTCATCAATTGCCGAAACGTCAGAGAGAGTTTACCATTGACACCCGAAAAGTGTTTACTTGCCATTTGCTTGTCTGCCTGTTCCGCGAAAACTGCCGTTAAAAGCATTGGATTTATATCTTGGGGGGGGGCGATCGGGGCGTTCCCCCCCCCACACACACACACACCGGATCCGCGCCTCGGGGAACCTCCTCCTGGCGCTAAATATGCGTTTTTTCGCGGCCCTTTGACTAAATTCGCGTTTTTTTTTTCAACGACTCTTTGGCAAAGTACGCGTATTTCTTTTCGGTGTATTTATATCCCCCCCCCCCCCCCCGTGGATCCGCGACTGCCCTGAAGAGATTTTTTAATTGCGCAAATAAAAACGAATTTAATCTGATGAAGAAAAACATAAAAATATTTCTTTACAAAAACATACTATTAAAATTTTCTTTTTGTAAACTGAAATCAAAAGCCATGTAATTTTATGTTAATAATCCTCTAAATACCATAAACTACATATATTATTACGTAAGTAAATACGAATACGTTAAAATATATATTTACTTTGAACAATAAATTATAAATACTTCTTTTTCTAACAACTATTATTCCTTAAGAATTCAATTTAAACCATCAATAAAAACTTAAAAATCCTCTAATATTTGTTAGGTAAAGAATCTATGAAGCATCAAACACAAGCATTTAATGACAATAAAGGAATTTATGCGCCAGATGAGTGTTTCATTAATATTAAATTTAGCTATTAAATATTTAAACATCTTCCTTGTTTTACATTAGATATTTGCATCATAAAAACGAAGGAATTCGAAAGGGAAAGCAATTTTAATTAAGTATGTACGCCATGAATAATAATAGGTAGTATGTTCTTTCTAGCTTGCACTTAATGCATCGATAAAAATGCTCTTCGAACATTTAAGCGTTTCACTTGTTGCCCCGGACAACGTTTTTGCTGTATTTATCGCTTGACAGAATAATGAAAATGAAGAAATATTTATCCTTTTTTCCATATATATTTATATATCCATATGTATATATATATTTTTTCAAAGTGGTAATGTGCTTTTTATTTCTCAGTCTTTTTTAATCATATTTCATTTTAAACTTATCTGTTTATCCAATATTTTATTCTCTATTTACTGGGTGTGGTAGTCACAAAATCATATTAATTAGCTTTTTTACGGATAATATGAGATGAAACCACACACTTTATTTGTGGAACTCAAGGCATTTGGGGCCTGATGCATCTGTCTAGGTTTCACAAATTTCCATTATTCCTTTCCCCCTATTTTTACTACGTTATGAAATCTATGTTGAATATGTTAAAGTTTGATTGTCAATATATAAATTTCTTTTTATTTATAATTTCATAATTTTTGTAGGTAATTTGTAATTATTTTTAATGGTTTTATGTATATTATATGTATGTGATTCTTAATATATTGAGATTTTCTGGTAGGTTTTATTTAATAAGATGTTTTATATATTTATATTTTTTTACTATAACAATTTATATAAAATATTATTACTTGCTAACCTTAAATAAGCGATTCGGTCATTACTAGGTGCGTTCGTAATTATATAAATAGGTAGCACCTACAGTCGTCGTCTGATCCGTCCGTCTGTCTGTCCATCTGTACTCAATAACAGCATAAAAACTACCCAATCGAATGGTTTGAAATTGTGTATATATATATATATATATATATATATATATACACAATTACATACAGTGTTCGAAATTAGCGGTGGTTAGTCGTCAAATGCAACTAAATTACTGCATTTGACGACTACAAAATTATTCTTGGTTGTCAAATTTGGTGCCGATTTTTTTTTTTTTTTTTAACGTTTATTTAATGGTTAGCAAAAAATAGTGCACTTTTCGATTTAATGTTACAAGATTCAAATGTAGATGCATTATATGTCATATTTTTAACGCTAAATTCAATTATAATTATCAGCATTGGATAAAATTTTCCTTTTGATTTGCTATCAAGTTTTAATTTTGTTTTACATGATTAAGTGTATTTTAGTATTAATTTCTAAGTATAGTAATAATTAAAAATGCTTTATATCAGTTTTACAGTTTCTTCAATTATTATAATCTTAGAGATTAAGAACTTCAATAATTTTAAATATGAATATGTATTTGTGCTTTTCTAAAAAGTAGCATGGAATATTACGGTAATGTTAAAAATAAATTTTAGAAATTTGCAAATAAAAGTTTTCATTTGACACCTAAGATATTTACAGCAGTCGTCATTTGACGCCTGTTGCAGAATTTTGTCGGGTCATTTCAAATTTTATAAAAATCGCATAAAAAATTAAAAAGATATTAATAAAAGTTTTCTTCATGCTATTAAATTCTATCACACGTAACTTAAATTCTATCATACGTAATTAATTCAATGATATCCCATGATAGGTAATGATTCTAGATTGCTATAGTGACTGCGTCCTATTTAATACGGAGGCATATTATACCCGTATTTCTGAATTTAATATATATAATCGTAATAAATTTTGCATTTATGCATATTTGCATAAGAGTGCCACAGCTATTGCACCAAGATCTGATTATTTATAAAACTAGTTGTAGTACGAACGCACCTTATTTACCATGTTTGACGTACAATTTCCGACTTGTTGTTATATGAACTTGTAAGCTATTTTTCTTTTCCAAAGGTAATATAAATATATGTAGGAAATATCAATCGTTACTTTCATGCAATTCATTTCTTTATATGTTATATTACTCGTCTGTGACTATAACCGCTTTCTTATTGTTTTATTTTCATTCTTATTTTACATCCTTTGGCGACAATCAAAGAGAGAGAAAACATTATGTGACGTAACACTTGTGTAATAGGGGTAGTCCAATTGTTCGAAGCAGCGGAAAGCTGTGGGTGTCTGATTAGGCGATCTTTGTATTTTAATTGTGTTTTATTTGTCATTAAATGTTGTGTTCGTAAATTAAAATGACTGAGAAATTATTCATCCCCTAGACATGCCGACCATCATATATATGTGGGAAATTTCGAAAGTAACACTTGCATTCATACTGAATGATACCGACGCTGTCCTCCGCTTCGAGATTAAAAAGGTAACGAAGCTGCGTGAAGTGGAAATGCAGAAAAAATAAACAGAACGCAGGATGAATTCGACGACGGCTGTTGTGGAAAAGAACAGTAGAATCTTTTCGACGATATTAAATAAAAGATTCAATGAAGTATAAAAATCTTAGGAAATATTCAACGACGTTATGTAAATAAAGCCAAAGATTGCTGCTTTTAAGCTAAATATTGATTGTGAAAAGAGCTACTATCTGTATTTCTGTTTTGTCTCCGTCTTAATAAATGACAGTGTTCGTCTTAGAAGTGAGTTATTATCTATAAATAGGAGTCTCGTACCACATATATACATATATGTGTGTGTGTGTGTGTACATATATATTTGGTAGTACATATAATCAATAAAAGATCAAGGTATCTCACTGAAAGTCGAACTTTGATTTTTGTTCAGAACTTTAACAAAATTTCGAATAGACTTACCTTGTTTTTTATGTAACATGATGATGTATCATAATACAGTATGTGATATATATAGATATATGTAGCATATATGTACATAGCAGTTCGGTAGTGACACCATGCGTACTGCCAATCATATTTAGAAAAATCGATTCTTCTCGGGGTATTTTGAACGAGGAAGTTGTTTTCTTCTAGTACTGGTTAGCCCATTTCGAAAAAGCAATGTAAGCCTGATGAAAAGTTCACCACAACAATCTTTCTTTTATTCTTATAGTTATGAGAGAGAATCAAGGTTCTGCTTGAAGTGGACTTGTTTTACTTTTGACCAAATATGTGGGTACTACTGCACGTTTCATAACAAAATTTAATTATTCTTGGCATAATGTCATCTCTTTCAGTTTTTTGCGCGATTTAAGGGAACGCATCACGGTTTCAAGTATTCCCTTCATCGATCGCGAAATCCTTTGTTTATTTATGGGAAAATTTAAACAGGTGATTATTCATTACCTAATAAAATTATCGAAATACGGTTTTCCAAATCAGAAAGAAGACTTTCGATACCGACCTATTGCATTTTTTTAAGTTTTTTTTTTTTTTTTTTTTTTTTTTTTTTTTTTTTTTTTTTTTTTAAGTGCTATGCATCGCCATCAAATGTCTGTTTTCTGTTAGCAAGAACAGTTTTGAATTATATTTAATATTCTCACAACATGCTGACATCCTCAAAACATATAGTGGATATCATATTCATTCAGGATAACCGATATTCTCTAGAGATTTGAAGTTGTCCTGCAAGCAGTCACGGGATAGTCTCTCGATGTCAAAATGACACACCTATAGACCTTCCGTGGATGACTTTTTATGACTTTTCTTGAATAATTATAGGATGAAGGAAGACGAAAATAAATTACGGAAGAAGTCAAATGCGCATGTGCGTCCTGTAAGAGAAATCACAGGCTTTTCTAAGGGGAATGAAATTGGATAATTTGTTCTCTGTATCTTCTGGATACTCACAAGGAAGGTCTCCATATGGGCATACTCAGAAAAATCTGAAAAAAATACAGAATGTTCTTCTCGTATGGATATATATGTTTATAAAAAAAATTTTGGCAGAACCCCGATACAGCGTCCGTAAAAAAATAACGAAATTTTCGTTTATTTGGCGATTTATCACTGGTTGGCAATGAAAAAAAATGCACTTTTATGTAGGAAAAAACTTTTTATGTTCAATTTGTTGATATAAGTTTAATTAAAAACCTTTAGTTTTGCCATGTTTAATTTGTTTTAACTATAGTTTTGTCATTTTTAGTTTATTTTAACTATAGTTTGTCATATATATTTATATGTATTTATGATAAAATTTAAATATCATATTTTACGATTTAAAACAAAATTTAAATTGATTTAAATTGTTTCAAGCTCAAAAATAAGGCATATAGAACACTGTCGAGTTGATTTTGTTGCTATGGAAACGACTTCGTCTTCGATATGGAAATGGAAATGTATTATGGCAATAAAATATCAGCTGGCTCTAACTTAAAATAGATATTTGCAATTTGCAAAGCATAGAAAATATTTTTACAGTGATAAATTAAATAAATACAGCAACAAACAACATATATATGTAATGTAAAAAATATATAATAACCTCTTTCATTGATTAAGTTTAAATTCATTAAAAACCGTGCATTCTAAAAAACAATTAATAAACAATTTTCAGATGCAATAAAATCGTTTGCTTTTGGCGAGGAAAAATCCTGCTCGCCAAATCGCGTGTAATTTTCGTATTTTCGCGCCAAATATTCGAAAGTATTTTATTTTTTTTACAGACTTTCTACTGAAATTCCGCTGTTAAATTCAACAGATCCCTCATTACATACATGAGTAGTTTCACTAGTATTTTTTTTCAACATATTCTGAATATGCCCTGTAAGGAGAACTTCCTTGTCAGTCCATAGTGGATAGTTCGCATAGTATATGGCAACTACATGATCTGTAGGAGGACTATAGGATGTCCGGAGGACATTTGTGGTTGCATGGGTAATGAGTAATCACCTGCTTAAATTTTCCATAGATTAACAAGTGATTTCGTGATCGACTAGAAACGGTGAAGCGCCCCGTTAGCTCATCGCACAGTATGTACGCAGTATGCCTGAAAAATAGATTACTCCATTCAGAGCGATTTAATATCCCACATAGCAATTTAAGTTTGCAGGAAATTTGAGTAGTCTTATTTTGCAAACCTGCAAGACTGCAGCAAGTTCGGCACAATAAGACTGAAAGTTCATAACAAGACTGCAGCAAGATAACGCAAACGCCGAAGTCACCACACTTTGAACTTGCAGCTGATTTGTCGTGCAAGTAAAATTCTTGCTGTATCAATTTTATTGCAATTTAAAGCCAAACAAGTAGTAAATTTAGTTCTGTCACGACTAAAGTACTGCAAATTCTTTACAAGTCAGTATAGAAAATTTAGCTTGTCTTGTAAAAATAGGGAAAACTTATTGCAAAGTAGTAATATTGTCATGCCACACTATCTGTTTACAACTGTTACACTTTAAATTTAACCCCTTCAGGTCTATTGATGCATTCGCACTGATGTATACGCAACGTCAAAAAGTGCATGTATCGTTTATCACCATTAACAAATAAAGGTAATATTTGTACTTTTAAATTCGAGAATTTTTTGGTATTTGATGAGTATAGCGTTTAAAAAAAAGCTATACTAACCGAATAAAATTTGTGTAAGGGAGACAGTCTCCAAAGGGTTAAAAATCATAGACTCGAATTGGGTTAAAGGCAAAAATAAATACACAAATATCAATTAAAACGATATTTTAGAAAAATCCAATTATAGTGAGAAAAATTCATTTAAAAATTAAAATTTTCAATATAAATTTAAAATGGCCGAAGACGTAAACATAACTTAGTAAATTAACATAACTTTTTAGTTTGTAAGAATTTTTATATGAAATAAATTGTAGATTATAGATAAAATGTTACTTTACAAAAAATAACTACATTTGAAGATTTAAAATAAGAAATATCTTTTTGGGGTTCCTTAACTTAACCAATCTATGAAAATGAGATTCCATAACAGTAACAATGATGTCTTTGAGTAGCACCCAATTTCTGCAATTTCTGCGCATGTACTGATTGTCTATTCTCTCAACAGAGGCATTTTTTGCTTTCGTCACTTTCGGGAATTAAAGACAGTCTTGTATCAGTTTCACGACAAACTACTGATGCATGTGGGTGATGGTATACCTTGAGGGAGATTTGCTGCGAATTTGTCAAGTCAAATTTGTCACGGCAAGAAAATATCAGAAAAAAATCAAACTTGCTGCTAATGTGCATGCTATCTGGGATCTAGTATATTTAGTTCTAGACAATATCGCTCACTCTGAAGAAAAGTGACGCATCTTGCAAAAATTCATTTTGCGTTTTATTCCACTGATAGGACTTGCTACAGAAAACGTTTCATAAGTGCAGTTATACGGAAGACCGCTAAATTACGCTATATGTTCTTTCGTGACAACAAAAAAGGGGTGAATTGTGTGGGGAGGTAAAATTAATTACTCAACCCTCCAAACCTCATTTACGTCTTCATTCTTAAGGGTTTTACTCTTTTATGCACGTTTTTATTCTTGCATGCAGAGTTTAGTGCTATAATTTCACACCACAGTAAAATCATGCAAATTTTCTTTTCCCTTACTGTGAAATTTACTTTTTCCGAGATCTGTCACATTTCTTGCGGGTGAGCGATATATTACAGTGAAACTTAATATCTGAGTCAAATAGAGGTGCATAAAGACGCAATTTTTGCAAAACATAGTTTCAAATAGGAGTAAAAAATAGTTCAAATTCGGACCACCAGTTTCAAATTTTGGAGCTACTAACTGAACAAGTATAGGTAGACACAAATACGGATTCAATAAAAAAAATCCGCATAGGTTCTCTTCAATATGCGATGCCTGCTAATTTTCATAGAAGTAATTTTGCAAAACAAAATAAGAAAACGCCATCTACTGGTCAAAAATGAAATTATTTGTCATAATCCACCAATCGCATAGCTGCGGTTTGTTCCCAGATAGTATGAACATTAGCAGCAAGTTTGATTTTTTCCTAATGTTATCTTGCCGTGACAAATTTGAATTGAGAAATTCGCAGAAAATCTCCCGCAAGGTATACCATCACCCACTTGCATAAGTAGTTTGTTGTGAAAGTGTTGGCAAGACTGTCTTTAATTCGCGAAAGTGACGAAAGCAAAAAATCCCTCAGTTGAGAGAATAAACAATTAGCAAATACGCAAAAATTGCAGAAATTTTATTCGTTGGCACCGCTTTTTTTAAAGGCTATACTTATCAAATACCGAAACATGCTCGAATTGAAAAGTACAAATATGACCCTAACTTGTATATGGTGGTAAAAACGATGCATGCACCTTAACGGTGCGTATGCGTCAATAGACCCGATCAGGTGTATGGATCCCTTCGAAGGGGTTAAACTTATAGTGTAACAGTTGTAAACAGTTAATGTGGCATAGAAATATTACTATTTTGAAGAATTTTTGATTACTTGTCTGCCGTTAATTTGCAATAAATATGGTGCAGCATGAATTTAACTTGCACGACAAGTTAGCTGTAAGTTCAAAGTGTGGTGACTTCGGCGTTTGCATTATCTTGCTGCAGTCTTGTTATGAACTTTCAGTCTTGTCATGCTGAGCTTGCTCCAACTTTGCAGGTTATTTCCAAAGCAAGACTTCTGCAAATTTTCTGCAAACTAAAAATGCTATGTGTGTTTCATGCAGACGCACAAACCAAATTTCTTCGTGATATGTTAAGAATACTCAAGAACTTTTGCTTCATCGGTCTGAAAAGTATCTCTTATTACCCGACTGCCAAGAAGAATTATGTGTTTCACGCGTATCTCGGCATGTCGATTTCTTTATACCCTCGAAACATCCCAATGGCTGGAAGGATTTTAATGAATGGGGTCTCTATCAATTCGTCTTAACGGGCCGATGGTTATAGGCTAGGTTTTGTTTTCATAAATTCAAAATGGCGGTAAAGACGAAAAAAAATTTTACGCACTCTATTGAGTGGCATATCGTTGGATAGGTCTTTCAAAATGAAGACGATGTTCATTGACTATTTTACAGTCAGAAACTCCGTTAAAATATTATACAGCCTGGAAGTTGTGTATATAGTATCTCTAGCTTTACTGCAACTCTAACTATCATAGACATCTATAGACCTCATCAAAACAGTGTTTATAGATAGGAACTAACATTTAAACACAACTTAAAAGTCATAAATACAAGTAAATAAAAAAAATAGTTAAGTAATATAAACAAGTAATATAGAAAAAATATTTTAAGTCAATTCCTACTTAGACCAATAAGAGAATTTTTTTTTCTCCCATTCTCCTTTCCTCTTGAGTGGCGTTTAAAATGCCTTGATCAAGAAGGGGGCTCTCTCGGTCTCAAAATACCTTGATCAAGAAGAGGGCTCTCTCGATTACTGAAAATTAATTATTTTAATTTAAATAATGAATTAATATTTGAAAAAAACTGGATTAACATCAAGTGTCATCCACTACAAGTTTTAAAAAATTTATTTGAGATTGATTGGGTGAATAATAAATATTTTATTAACGATTGAAAATTTGAACAAGATATATGTATAAGCGAAAGTGTGAGCTAATAGTAGGAATTGAAAAAATAGTTTCACATTGATGAGAAATAATTAATTAGTTCGCTTTTTACGCAGTCGGTTTTTTTTATTTTTTAAATTTAATTGTTTTTTATAGCTTTTCTTTGCGCGTGCGTAGGCATGCGAAAGGAATCGCTTTGAAAGACAGTAATAGAAACGTTGCTTTTTGTTAAAAGACTACTTTGATTAGCATGCGAGAATTTCCCCTTTTTAGAATCATGTTATTAAATCAGAAACATAATCCGGTACAATTTTTAGAGAAGATTATGGTTGTCTAAGAGTCTAGAACTCTAGACATTAAAAAAAGATTACTTTCTTCATATTAAAATTCTTTTCACGAGTTTCCTAATCTAATATTTTACTTATTTTGTCTTCTAAAAAGTTAAGTAAAAGCAGTTTTCGTGGATTTATTTGAGTATCACGTATTGATAAAAAAAAAAAAAAGTCAAAGATATTTTGTTTTATATGTTTTTGAGAAAGTGCAACGGAATTTATTGGACTTTACAAGATAATGATCATATGTTATGAAGGTCATTGTTTATACACTAATGAAATTTAATATGTATTAAATTCGTAAGAATTAAATTAACAAAAAAATGTATATTCCTTTTAATTTTAATAAGAAATAATATGTAACTGGAAGGCATACAATTAAATGACGTATTTTTTAATAATACACTTTGCTTAACAAGTAACATAAATTTAGAAATTAAAAATATTTTTCTATTTTGGTTTTTATAAAACATATAAACAACTATAAATTAAATATATAAAACCTACTAAATTGCGTCTAAATTAAATTATCAACCATTAATATCTCATGGAACAATTCAAAATTTAGTTAAAGAATAAGCTTGCATCCTATTAATGTACTTAGTACTGGTTAAAACCGATTAAAAATTAACCTTTTAAACAGATAAGGCTGTAATAGGCTTATTTTATATGGTTATGGAAAATGTAATGAAATTTATCTGATGGAATTATTTAGATTGAAATTAACAAGAGTTTTTGGAATGAGATTTTTAAACGGTGTTTAATACAGATATGTAATTTATGGAATGTATTTTATATTTAAGTATTCGTTCACTTTTTTAAAAAATATATTAAAATATTTTATCAAAATAAGTATCTTCCTCTTAAATATTTCATAAATTATGTAAGAAATATTTATAAACTTCTAAAAATGCGAAGTGGTTAAATTTCACGCATATTTGTTTATTTGTGTAAAATGTACCGCATATATTTCCATATAATTAATAACTAAAACGCTACTTTAAAAGTTAGAAGTTTTAAAAGAATATTTTGTTAGAAGTATTTTAACTTTTCTGACAATATTTTGCTTGAAATTGGTTTTTCTCACAATTCATTATTTATTTCTCAATTATAAAAGCAAAGCATAGGTAAGAGAAAATTGGCTTACCATGTAGTTATGTTATCCGTAATCTATCTGTCTGGTATCCAATATCGCCAGGGCAATGCAATCTATAGCTTCTAGTTGCTTATCTATTTTAGTCCATTATGATATTCGGTGACATCTTAACCCTTAAATGCCGTGTGTTGCCGTTCGGCAATATACACAATTTAAGCTTTTAAAATACGTTTAGAATAACATTGAAGCTATAATGCCTAATACTGCCAATAAAATACATTCTGAAAATAATATTAAATCGATTATCAGCACTTAGATAGCAACACTTGTGCTGTTAAGAATTTAAAAAAAAATTATTTTTTCAATTGTTGCTACATGTTCTTTTTGTTTTGTTTAGAAGCTTGCGAAATACCCCATTTTATTCTGCGGTGAGCAAGTGAAATTTATTTTTTATCACAGTTCTTAAAATTCTTGTGTGTTTAATATTATAGAATTTAACACGGAAAATTATTTTTTCAATTAAAGACCAGTATTGCCGATTAGTAACAAACTGTTTTTTAGCCGTAAACTATACTTAAAATAAAATATGATTTTTTAAAGTACTAGGGGGCTCGGCCCTCTACGAGCTACGCTCGCCAACCCCCATCCAGACACCGCAGACTCTAAATGCACGCTAATTTGATCGGCTTTAAAAGGATTTCGAAAGATCGAATTATAATTTAAAAAACAGTGGCGATCTCCCTATAAACGGATTTCTATTCATTTCTCTTTGATTGGGGAATTTTAACGCCAAATCCGCTGCGGTACTACTTGATTATCCAGTCGACCAATTTCGCCAAATTATACAAATTGACATAATTTTTATTTTAAATAACGAAAGAACAAATAAATTAGTACAACATTAATAAAAATACAAATAAAACGTCGAAATCAAAATAACTTAATGACGTAGACACGTGTAACAACATTTCAAAATAAGCTAATATAAAAGGAATTAAGTAAACAGAGTCTTTGTCTCCTGGTATTTTTTAACAAAGCGAAAAGAAAGTTCTTTTAAATGAGACATTTTAAATTAATCGTTTTTAATCTGACGTAATTTTGACCAAGCTATTCTTTCTCTTTTAAAT
This sequence comes from Maratus speciosus, assembly GCA_963932465.1. Lineage (NCBI taxonomy): Eukaryota > Metazoa > Arthropoda > Arachnida > Araneae > Salticidae > Maratus > Maratus speciosus. The sequence continues at coordinate 61,939,294 of OZ010789.1, forward strand.
ATTCACGTGAAAATACTTTTGTTAGAAATGAAATATTATTTGCGCTTTCCTAACAAAAATAGTTGAAAAGATCCTCTCAAAATATCAAATAAATGTCTAGCATAATTTCTAAATTTAAACTGTTTTGCAATATTATTTTGTGTTCATTTTATGTAATAACTGTAATGTGACGCATATATGACGTAATTTTTCCTATTTAAGACTTCTACGCATGTTAATGAATTTATTATTTTACAATATCCTTTTCTCTTTTAAAATTCACGTGTATACTTTTTATGAGGTAATTTTCAATAAGTTCCTCCTTTTTATACGCAATTATTTAATTTTAATTTAAAAGTATCTTTTCTATTTATAATAGTCACGTGTAAAAAAATTTTTTATTTGAAGCGAACATTATTGTTTCCGTTGCTTATACAGTTGGCAACAGGTTAAATTAGTACAATTTTCTAAAATAAGTAAAAAATATCTCTCGAAATGCTGAAAATTTGAATTTAAAATAGAAATAAAACCTCGAAAAATGAGTCAAATTAAAAAAATAAATGAATTCTACACACCGTGAAATTATAACGTATAAAATGATCTAAAAATTATTAAATTCCAATGTATAGTTTTTGCTCCTATAAAACTTTTTTAGTGGAACGATTTTGTCCAACTTTAGCATTAAATATCTCTTAAAGTAATTCTTCGATTTGAAAACTGTCTGCATCAGCGTGTTTATCAAACATTTCTATATAATACTACCGATTTTCATATTTTTGTATGCATTATTTTTCTTAATATTAACGAAGAAAGACCTCCGGTCACAAAAAATTCAAAATCGGCGGCGGTGGTGACAGCGGTAGTTACTTTTTTTTTAGAATTTAAAGTGTTTTTCCCATGATTTATTTAAAAAATGAAAGCCGAAAAACATTTTGAAAAGGATTTTTGAAAAGTCAGGCATTTAAGGGTTAAAACACGCGTAATTGTTTGTGACTTGTAAAAAAAATATCTGGAACGAACATTTAAGGAAAGAAAAAAAAGAATTTAAATAATCATAAAAATCACATCTCTCCTTCAGATTACAAGTCTAGATTACAAGTAAGTGTAGAAAAACATATATAATACATTATTGATATGAAAAACAGGAAATTAGTGCCATTTATCTTAATATTATATTATTTATATCTACCCTATCTATCTATATTATAAAAGACAAACATATCTGTGCGTAACGCATACGTCATTTTGCGAATGGCAACACTTTGAAATTTGAAATAAAATTTTGGCTTTGCAATTTTCTGTACTGCAAATTTTTAAACTTCTAAACATCGCACATTTTAAATTTTTACACCGTCGTATAAGGAAAAAAATGCCCTTTTAAATGCAATTTGTTTGAAAACTGTATCACAATTTATTTTTGAGATATTAATTTTTTTGTAGTTTTTGATACCATTTTTCTTATCGTGGCAACAAAAGTACCTCATTTCATTGAAAGTCATTGAAAGTAAACGGAAAATAGTCGAAAATAGGAGATACTGTATCTTTCTGTTGCCATTTTCTCATAAAACCTAAAAAAAAAAGTTGAAATTAAAATATGGGCTATGTCAAGAATATTGTCTGTTATTCTGTGATAATGACGAAATATGCACACTTTTCTATAGACGAAGTTTAAAACTGGATTGTAAAAGTGGATTGCTTTAGCGGATGCAAATGACGTCATTTTATAAAAAAGCGTGTATTTTATTTCTTAAACCTGAATTATGTTTTGTAGAAGTGCGTCATTTTCACAGCCCAGCTGCTTTGAAATTCTTCACAGGTGAAAATGCTTCACATTTAAAAATAATGTAATCGAAATCACACACTGATAAAACGCAATGTTTTACAAAAATTTAGAGTATCTATATTATAAAGGACAAACATATCTGTGCGTAACGCATACGTCATTTTGCGAATGGCAATACTTTGAAATTTGAAATATAATTTTAGTTTTGCAACTTTCTCTACTGCAAATTTTTAAACTTCTAAACATCGCACATTTTAAATTTTTACACCGACGTATAAGGAAAAAATTGCTCTTTTAAATGCAATTTGTTTGAAAGCTGTATCTCAATTTATTTTTGAGATATTAATTTTTTTGTAGTTTTTAATACAATTTTTCTTATCGTGGCAACAAAAGTAACCATTTCTATTGAAAGTCATTGAAAGTAAACGAAAAATAAACGAAAATAGGAGTTAATGTATGTTTTTGTTGCCATTTTCTCATAAAACCTGAAAAAAAAATTTGAAATTAAAATAGGGGCTATGTCACGAATATTGTCTGTTATTCCGTGATAATGACGTCATATGCATAGTTTTCTATAGACAAAGTTTAAGAGTGGATTGCTTTAGCGGATGCAAATGACATCATTTTATAAAAAAGCATGCATTTTAATTCTTAAACTTGAATTATGTTTTGTAGAAGTGCGTCATTTTTACAGCCCAGCTGCTTTGAAATTCTTCAGAGATTAATCCGTTTGCTCTTAAAACAAAATAAAGAGTTCATCATTTTCTTACGGCTAATAACCATTAAAAAACCTTCCCTATGAATAAATAAATAAAATAATATAAATAAAACACAAATTTAACAGACATGTATAAGCTCTGATATTATCAGAATATAAAAGGATGCCATAAGTAGCAAAATCTTGGTCAAATAACTCTTAGCATGCGGCTAATAAGAAAATATAGCTTTTGATAAATTTCAAAAATTTATTTGATTGTATATTTCGTATTTTCCATATGAAAAATGTTTTTTTAATGTAAGTGGGCAATCTAAAAAATTTATTTTATGTAAAATAATTATTAGTTTTCAATTAAAAAAATGTTTTCACCTATATTCTTTAACCCGGGAAGCCCGGGTACGACCCCCTAGTGTATATAAAATCCTAATGAAACGAATTTATGAAACGGATATATGAAACGTCTGAAATGAAACGAATTTATGTAACGATTCTTTGAAACGACTGATTAAACAACTGATTATGTTTTACGGCGATTTCTCCTAAAATATGGAATACTTTGCAATGAAATTAACACCAGAAATCTGTATTGATCCGCAGATTTCAAAACTGGTATTAGAATTTTCAAATTCGAATTAGTTTTCGAAATAGTATTTTTTTCTAATTTTAAATGCATTTTTCTAATGATGGCAACTCAAAATTTAATCATAACAGGCATTTTTTTCATATTTCAGAAAAGGTTATTATTTTAAACTAATTTGGCGACCAGTTTGGCCTCCCTTAAATGTATGCTAAGAAATGTATCATGCTATTTTTATTTATAATTCAATTTACTTGAACAATCTTTCGCCAAATCGAAAGATTCTGATAGAGAAATCAATTCTGACGGTATTTTTATGTTAGCGACACGCAGGTGATAATTCGCCAAACATTTTTCCCGTCGCATTTTTTTATATTTCATTAAATTCATTTAAAATATAATCCTTTCGTTCATTTAATTTAAAATACACAACTTTCATTTAAAATTGATGGCTTTCACTTCTTTCTTTATTTTCTTAAACAAAACGAAAAAAAAATAGTCACAGATGTTATCTACGCACCGGGGTACCTAATTGCCGCCAAAATGGCATTATTGTGATTGACATGGTAACCCGGCTATTGATTGTTTATTTAATAATAAATTTTTATATACTTTTATTTTTTTTTTAAATTATATAAATTATTTTGTTCTGTAGTTATTAATTTTTTTTTTATATTTCCTTTAGAAAATAATAGAAAATAATTAAAAAATACGGTACTACTTAGTTATTCCGTCGACCAATTTCGCCAAATTATGTAAATCGACAAACTACTCGCCAAATTATACAAATTGAGATATTTTTATTTTAAATAACGAAAGAACAAATAACTTAGTATGACATTAATAAATATACAAATAAAACGTCGAAATAAAAATCACTTGATGACGTAAACACGTATAACTTGCTTCAAGTCAAGTGAACGTGACATTTACGATCAACCATTATTGGCATTTATATAGTTTAGCGATAGATTTTTGGTCGACGGGATAACTAAGTAGTACCAAAAATGCATATGTAACTCGTATTTGAAAACGAGGTTTTCGCAAAATCTTCGAAAAAAAAAATCACGCCAAACCTGCGGTGCGTATATGACATCTGGCCAAATATTACCACTCGAAAAAAAAATGCTAACTGGCGAGTTGAAAAAAAGCTATTGGCGAGAAATGCATCCAGCTAGCGTAACAGTACCAAGAATTCTTTGCGACCATGGCAACTTTTATGTAGTTTTATTTGAAAAAAAAATTTGATTTTTTAATGAAAATGGGAAACTTTTGGCCCCATATTGGCGCGATTATTTTCTAACGCCAATGTCATATACGGAATGGGCACTTAACTGACTCCAAAGTATTGTTTTTTCTTGATATGGTAAGCCGGATGTTGTTGTTTATGCTGTTGATGCGTTCCCCAAATTGGCGTCGGAAGAAAATCGCGCCAATATGGGTCGTATATGACATCTGTGCCAAACTCCGTATGAAAGGCGAAGGGATCAGACCGTATTTGTTTATGGCAGTTGATGACTTGAGCTATTATAATATAGATGAAATGATGGCGATAGAATAATATGTGGCGACTTATCACCTGTCCCTGGCTAACATTAAAGTACCAAAAGGGCACCTAGAGTATAAAAAGCGAAGTGGTCCGCCCGTAACTGTTGATGATAGTCACATGACTTAGGCTATTGTTAAAGAGATTGTTTTAAAATACCGGGAGACAAAGACTAGGTATACTTAATTCATTTTATTTTAGCTTCTTTTCAAATGTTTAACTGATCCTCTTTAATCAAAAACGAAAACAACCATTGGATGTCATAACAGCAACTGATTCGCCCTTAAATTTTTGCAATCAAAGGGAATTTAATGGAAACTCGTTTACAGGGAGATCTGCACAGCTTTTTTCATTAAAATTCAGTCATCTCTAATATTTTTAAACCCATCAGATTAGCGTGTTTTTAGATTCTGCGGTGTCTGAACGTTGGTTGGCGAGCGTAGCTTGAAGGGAGCAGAGCCCCTAGTTAATATTTATATTTATAGTAATTTAAAACAGTTTATTAATGTTCAAATGTCTTTAATATATTGGATATATGATAAAATGTTTATACAGAGTGTTTATTTAGAATTGCACAATCACTTGCTTGTTTCGAATAACAACCACTTTCCACAATTGCTTTTATAAATGACGTTTGACAGATGAAAAGCAATTTACTGAGTTTGATTAATTTAATGTCCGTGATTTTAAGATTACATTTCGTAATAACTGTCAACATCTTTTAGTAAACAATTGTAAAATAAAGCTTGAAACGAAAACTTATAATTTCTAATTCTTTAGCTTCAAAATTTACCTGTCGCTAAATATCTTACTTTCTTTTTTAAAGCTGTTCTCAAATCCAAAAGGGCAACTTTATGACATAAGTTTTAATATATATTTTTCGGAAATGCATGAAACTAACAAAACTAACAGGTGTTATTGTTCAGAGCTATGCAATTGAACTGTTTCATCCGTTTTTTTTTTCAAACGCAATAGATCTTTCAGAAAATAGTGTCAAAGTGGGCGTTTTAAACCGAATTTCTGCGCGGAAGAAGAATAACCACTCAAAGAGGGTGAAAAGCGTCTTTGTCACGTGATAAAAATCGCTTATAACTCAAATGGTAATTTATTTATCAAAATATAGGAAACACAATTCGATTCCAAATCGCTTCCATAGTCAAGCCTTCCAATTTTATATCTCTCCGTTAAAAAATGATTTTTTAAATGTGTAAAACCGTTTTGCGCTTGTTGATCAAATAAATTGAGAACAGCCTTAAGAAAAATTCGTTTTATATAAATAAAACAAAAGTTATGTGCTGGTGCTATATTAAAACATTGAAAAATTCATTTTATTTATCAAACAAATTAAGATGAAAACAGCACTTTATAATTTGTAAATTTGGGCAAATGTAAAAGCATTCTGAATCATTTCAAACCATCCGTTTAAAAAAAAAGTAATCTGCATACAGATAAGGATGGACAATACACAGGCATCACCGATATCTTAATTTTAAACAAAGTTTACTTTGTATAAATGCAATTACAACGCAATTAATTCTGGAAATGACCACTATTCACGACCAAACTACACTAAGCTAGAACCTCCAAAATTCTTGTGATGTCATCAAATTTCACAGAATGTAAAGCTCCTGCGTTGAAAATTTTGCTGAAATGCAAAATTAAAAATCACTTAATTACTAATATATATGCATAATATGTGCAGGATTAGCAAGTAATAAATTTCCCACGTCAAGGGGCTTCAGAATGCGTTTTATTGTTCCAAGTGAGATAAATTTGAACTACAGATAATTGAAATGATGCTCTTGAAATTTATTAAATTAAAAAATAGAGAAATCTGCCGGTAGGTGGTGCTGTAATACACATAAACACATTTAATATACTTTATGAATGTTAAATAACATAAAAAAGTAGCATTACAACTGCTCAATATGTCCCCCTTCATTTTCAATAATGTGGTCTAATCACAGAATCATATTTCCCACAGCTCACCGGAGAGAGTCAGCCGGAATATCAACTACATGGCTTCAAATGCTGTCCTTCAGTTCTGGAACAGATGCTGTATTTATTGTATTTATTGTGCTGCAGGAAACCCCACAACCAAAAATAGCAGGGGTGATATCCGGCAAAAAAGGAGGCCATACTGTTATAAAATGGCAGCCACCTGTGCATCTGGGAAATGATGTCTTAGCAATTGCTTTACACGACGATAATGTGTGAGGAGATACACCATTCTACATGAAAATGATGTCGTGAAGGCATCTACGCTGATGAAGTTGTGAGATTACAAAATCCCTCAGTGGAATCACGGTATCGTTCTCCTGTAACGGGACAGGTTTGGATAACATTTGCAACTATCTCATCGAAAAAATACGGTCCAATGATAGAAGTAGCCGTAAAAAAAACACCATATTGTCACTTTTTCAGAATGCAAGTGTTGTTCCTGGATAGCATGAGGGTTTTCCGCTGCTCAAATTCGATAATCGAAGATATTAACTTGACCATTGAGGCAAAAGTGGGCTTCGTCAGTCCACAGAATCTTCAATGGTCTAATGACGCCAACCACCATTCCAGCAAGGAATAGAAGTGCAAAAGTCTTTTACGACCTCTGAATCCTCGTCCTCCAATAGACGATTTTGTAGGGATAAAAATGCAAAATCCGCCGTAAGATTTTTCGTACAGTGGAATACGGCATATCCAATCCCCGGGAAACAACTGGCATAAAACCATGCGGCGACTGATTACTAGCTTCAACGACCGCGCTAAAACCACATTTTCGACGCTAGAATACTGTATTTACTTTCGCTCTGTACCTGGATAAATGCCAAGTTGTCCAGTTGTTTTAAATTTCTTTAACATCTTGATTAGGGCACATAGAGACATTCGACCTCTTCGTATCTGCTTCACATGGCGGAATTCTTTTACAGATGCAACGGAGTTCTGGTGGTTCTGGTAGAACAATTTTATCAGTAGCGTTTTTTTCTTGCAACTAAGGCATGACGTGCAGAGAATTAACTAATGCTCGTTTATAATCCGCTATCTTTTTATCCAAAGAATAATGCTAATAAATAATCATTTGCTGTAACGCAAATGATGTTTCACATTTACAATATTTGCAAATAAATACCATCTGTGTTACAGCGACATCTATTGGTGGACTAATGACGCCATGGGAGAAAAGATTCCGCAAGAAAAAGAATTAGTTCAAAACACCGCCGATCGGAGAAATATGGCGTTGTTATAGGTTACGCAGCTAAGAATGAGCATAAAACACGGGTAACAAATGGCAATGAAAATTATACCTCCGTATACGGCTACAGCGCCAAATATTTGGGCTATAAACGCATTCGAAAAGCACCAAGAAACATTTTCAGCTCAGGTTGAATATGAGTCTCACGTTACCGCAGTGCACATATAGCATAAATTTACGGCGCTATTGTCGTATACGTAGGTATAAATTTGCATATTCATTTGTTACCTGTGTTTAATGCTCATTTTCGGCTCCGTAGTCTACATAAGTGTAATACAGTAGAACCTCGATTATCCGAAGTAATTGGGACCGGCCATCTTTCGGAAAATCAAAATTTTCGGATAATCGAGAATGCTTCCATTTTAAGGTTAAGGTGAAATATATGCAATATTTTTTTTATTATGGTAACAAGTGCCTAATAAAAATAAAGCAAAATAGAAACAAGAATTAATTACCTGAATTTTAATTTTGAAATGGAGTACCTTTTACATAGATCACAAGAGTTTGAAAAAATGTTTTGTTTGTTGTAGTTTCGATTTCCTTTGCTTAGATGCTCTACCACGGAGTTTTTTAATATTATTAGTTCACCAGTATCATGGTATTTCTGCTGCTTCAGTCATTCCAAACCTTTTGCAAAACATTCAAAAGCTTCAGAATTGCTAATTCGCTCGTTTTCTTCGTTCCTTTCCGCAGCTTACAAAAGCTCAAGTTAAATTTAAAGGAACTCTAACAAAGGGAATCGAAAATATTTATATGTACTCGTAGTTCGGAAAGGACCGTTTGCACACAAGGAATATGATAGTTTCAAAAAAAGCTTTCAAAATGGATTTTGCACACAAGGAATGTGATAGTAAAAAAGAAAAGAAATCTTTAAAATTGGATTTCAGTTAACCGAGAGTTTCGGATAAAAGAGGTTCTACTGTATTTTCCCCTATCGGTGGTGTTTTGAACTATTTTTAGCGGAATTTTTTTCCCATGGCGTCATTAGGCACCTTACGAAATTTAGTGCCATTCCGGTTATTAAAAAGAGCTACAGAAGGTTCTGAATAGCGTCAGTTTAAAAAAATCACCCTGTATATTAGAAAACATGTTAAAGGAACAAGACTTTTTATAGTGCATAAACTGTCAGTTAGATTAGGTTATATAGAGGTTATAGCTTAGAGCTAATTGGACGAGGTAGTAGTCATTTCTACCATTATCCATGACAGACTTTTATTACCAAGAAGGAAAATTCAGTCTATTTTAAATTTCGTTAAAATATCTTCATTATATTTAAATTACGAAAAATAATTTGCATTCGGGCTCGTTTGACACCCTGTGTATTTTGCTGAATAAGTGGATTATGACGCTAGTTCTCCTCATAAAAATTGTGTATTGTAGTAATAACATACATAAAAATATTACTATAAATTTATTGTTACATTAATTTTTATTATTATTATCACTATATTCATCATCATTATTATTGTTTCCGGAGTTTTTTTAATTATTATTATTATTACTATATTCATCACCATTATTATTATTATTGAATATTAAAGACGTGAATTGTAACTTTGCTAACTAAGCGTAAACCAACAGAGTGAAAAATATCCAAGCTGGGAATAGAATCCGGACCCCTGGAATAGCACTTTAGTACTCTACCGTTTAAGCCACGAGGACGATACCCAGCTTAGCATCTCTCGCTCACATAAGTTGTTAAGACTGCTCCCGCAGCTATTAGATGGAAAGGTCTTCATGAGCACACAATCTTGCGGCGTAACATGAGATACAAATGAACCCCAGCATCGGTGAATATACAATTTTTAATTAATCCTCCAACTTCTTTTCGGCAGTGAAATTACGCTTGGAATTACTGAATATTAAAGTCGTGAATTATCACTTTGCTAACTAAGCGTAAACCAACAGACGATTCCCGGCTTGGACATTTTTCACGCTGTTGGTTTACGCTAATTAGCAAAGTGATAATTCACGACTTTAATATTCAATAATTTCAAGCGTAATTTCACTGTTGAAAAGTAGTTTAAAAATTATTATTATACATTAAATTAGTATACATTTGTTGTAGAAATATTAACACTCTATTAAATTATAATAATATAATTTATCGTTAATCTATTTATTATATTTGTTATTATCATATCTATTATATTTATTTTCATTTTTATTCTTTTATTTTTAGTATTGTATTTATTATTGACATTTTTATTATTATTACACATTTAGTATTATTATACATTAAATTAACATGCATTTGTAGTACTAATACAAGTAGTATAATTTGTAGCATTACCACTTCTTAGTTTGTTTTATTTTTTTAATCACTTTGCATATTTTATTTTATTTTTTTTTTTTTTTTTAAGAAATTTAATTTGTTATAAGTTTTATGTGACGAAAACCATACAAAATTAATTTGTATTATACTTATTTACTTATTCCATTTATTTATTTCACATTCTTGTAATTTTTGTGTAAGAACAATAGGAAAACATATACTGTACAAATATATTTATTTAAATTCTTTGCTACCTCAAAGGATATAACAGCACTTTATAACTGTGAAAGTATAAACAAATTTAATCGGAAGTGTTTCCTATAAAAGCCGGGGCCTTGGAAGTTTTGTTTAATACTTTTAAGATATTGAATTTTCCATTCCGCTGGTGTGTAAAAGTAAAATATTCAGATCAGTTCTGACAACAAATGACTCATATGGGAGCTAGAGAATTTTTACGAGTTGATGGATTCCTATACTTTTCCTTTATACTTTAAAGATTGCTGAAAATATTGCATTCTGAAAAAATATACATCTAATCTTGGAAGAAAGTAGAATATTCCCATAAGACTTCGCCTCATATATATGTATACTAGTTAAAATATCCGGCGTTGCCCGGAATTTTAAGAATGTTTGCTTTGAAAAATCTATTTTGAAAAATGAACGATTGCGTGTTAATTTACGTAATTTTCACACTTTTTTCCCCTTTAAGGGGTCCGGGACACAAAAATCTTCAAATTTTGCAAAAACATTTTATTTCATAAAAAATTCTCAGTTTTTTCCCTGCTTAAAATGACATTTAAATCATGTTTCTATCTGAATTAGAAGAAAAAATATTAATTTGTTCGTTTTGGTTTGCTTTCAAGCTGTGGAAATTTTCAAAACATTCGAACTTAAAATCAATGAAGGAGGTGCTTTCTGAATTCTTTTCTTGAAATATTTAATGAATATTTACAGATACAAGATTCTATACATATTTACAATAAGTATTATCAAATACTTAATCTGGTTTTTCGAAGAAGGGAGGCTTAGCCTCATCAACAAACTGTAAAAAAATTACAGCGATCATGCTTTTTGAAAATCAAAACATCTCTTCCTATCGTTCCAGCAATAAATACCGAAGTCGCATTCTAAGGTAGGATGCGCGCGCATCGCGCGTCCTTCGTTGCCATGGGGAGCAGAGAAAACGTTTCTCTTCACACTCCCCACCTGAACTCTTAAAGCGTTCACAAATCAAAATCCCATCATAAAATCATAAAAATTCACTTTTTCGTATCAGTGGTTCAGTAATCTAATACAATTTTTAAAATTCGAATACAAAATACTAAATATAAGAATTCAAACAATATCTAATTAATCACTTAATTAGTCAAATTCAAAATATCAATAAATTCTAAATAAAACACTTTAAATTCAAACAAAGTAAAAATAATGACAGTTAAATAACAAACACATTTTTTTTTCAGTTAAATCATATACTTACTTATACCAAAATTAGAAAAGATTCTATATATAAATAAGACTAAAAATTAAAAAAGAGAAAGAAAATATTTAGAGTCCTAAATGCAGAAAAAACAAACTAAATAAATGTCTATAAAAGTTTATGAATGTTTATAAAAAGTCTGCAAAAAGTCATTTGTTAGTCATTTTGTAAAGTACTGGATGGATCTTTTTAAGATTCCACTCGCTGTTTTTATTTCGTATGAACGAATATTGCCATCTCTTCCAGGAATGGCAGTCTGAATCTTACCAAGTTTCCAAAAAAACTTATTTTTTGCGTCATCTTGAATTAAAACAACATCGCCCACTTTCAGTGGCATTAGGATTTTTCAAGGAATGGGCTGTTTTCAAATCCATCAAATATTGTTTTTTCCATTTGGTCCACAATTGTTTCAATAGTAAAGATTGATACTTTTTTCTTTTCAGGAGTGTTGATCTCTTTGAACAATCTTCAATTATTTCAAAAAAATTAATAGGAAATGAAAGTTCTTTTCCAAAATTTAAAAAGTGCATTGGAGTAAGAGGTTCTGGTTCATCGCTGTCGCTATATACATACGTCAGTGGTCGCGTATTCAAAACTGCTTCCACTTCTGTCAACAGAGTCGCTAATTCATCATAACTTAAAAGTGCTCTACCAATTACTTTTCTCAAACAGTCTTTGATTGACTTTACTAGTCGCTCATAGAAGCCTCCCCACCATGCAGCTCTTTCTATAATATTCTTCCATATAATTCTCTCTTTTGTAATAAAATTTAAAAATACTTTTTCTGTCAGTATGTTGTATAAAATTTCGAGTTCATCTTTGGCCTTTTTGAAGGTTTTTGCGTTGTCAGAATAAATAATTTTGGGATTTCCTCGTCTAGCTGTGAATCTTCTGAATGCCATCAAAAAAGAATTTGTTGTCATATCAGACGCGAGTTCCAGGTGAATGGCTCTAGTCACACCGCAAGTAAACAGGACAATGTAAGATTTTTGCGTTTCTTTAAAATTTCTGATATAGATCGGACCGCCGAAGTCTAAACCGCAGATTGCGAATGGCGGTGCTTCACTAGCTCTGTCTTTTGGTAATGGTGCGGTGATCTGGTCTGCTGGTTTTGAGAAATATTTTTTACATATTATACAATTCTTGATAACGTTCTTGACCAACTGACGACCTTTAGGTATCCAAAAACGAGATCTAATTTTTGCCAAAGTACTGGCTGTCCCTCCATGCATAATTTTCTCGTGTTCTTGACGAACTATTAGAGTAGTTAACCAAGAATGTTTGGGGAGACTTATTGGGTTTTTCTCTTCTGCGGACAGGTTAGAAAATTCGAGCCTTCCGCCCAACCTCATCAACCCATTTTTGTCAATAAAGGGCATGGAATTTTATAAGGATGACGTCTTATCCACTGATTTACTCTTTTTTAGAGATTCTATTTCTTCTTTATAAAATTGTTTTTGTTCAGATTGTATCAAAAAATTTTCAGCTTCGAGTAATTCTTCGGTTGTTACTACGTCTTGCACTTCAGTTGATTTCTTCAGCTTCATAATGAATTTCTTTACCCAAACGGTAATTCTCAAAAGTTTCTCTAAATTACTATATTTTGAAATGTTTATGGGATTTTCGAGTTTTTTGACTAAGCACTCGCTCTGACAAACATCGTTAGGATTTTTTTTGTATTCTAATTCATCTGAGTAAGCGATTTCTTTGTTTTCTGTTATTGGCCAACACTCGGGAGGTAAACTTAGCCATTCTGGTCCTTGTAACCAAGTTGTATCATTGATTATTCTAGAGATTTTTGATCCTCGAGAAACTATATCAGCTGGATTGGCAATACCAGGACAATGATACCAGTTATCAGGTAGGTGAGGTCAATTTATGGATCTCTTCAATTCTGTTTCTGACAAAGGGCTTAAACTTTTTAGGGGATCCTTTTATCCAAAAATAGGATATTTTTGAATCCGTCCAGTAATAAGTCGGTACATGCAATTTTAGAGCTTTCAAAATGTTACTACTTAGCTTGGCCGACAACAATGCGGCCATCAATTCAAGCCTTGGTAAGGTAAGCGCTTTCAGTGGAGCAACCCTGTTTTTCGAAGCAACAAAAACTGTTCGAACATTTTTGGTGGTTGTTTCTACACGTAAATAAGCAACCGTACCATAAGCCTTCATGCTCGAATCGCAAAAATATGCAATTGTAGGTCATAATCATGCCAATTGGGGATGTCAAGAAAATAGTATATGGGTACTGAAAAGTTTTTCAAATGAGGGAGTTCGTTACACCAGCTACTCCAAAGTATACGTAAATCTTCGGGTAAGGTGTCATCCCAATCTAGACCCAAATTCCAAATTTGTTGAATTATACATTTTAGTCTTAATGTAAATGGTCTTAGGAATCCAAGTGGATCAAAAATCCTGCCTAAAACTTGTAGAATAAATCTTTTGGTGTCTATTCTTTTTGAAACGAAATCAACTAAACCTCGAACATCAAAATAAAGTAAATCTTTGGAATTATTCCAAGCGATTCATAAAACTTTATAGGGGAGATTTTGTTCTCCAAAAGCTTCAGAATTGACATCTGAAGTTATGCTATTTTCTTTCCATAGTTCACTAAGTGGTAAAGAGTTCGTATGCCATTTGTGTAAATGCATACTTGCATTTTCAAATATATCAATACATTGTAAACTCGTGGATAGGGCTTGATCAATATTTTCATGACTTCCTATAACGTCATCAACATACATATTTTCATTTAAAAATTTTACTGTGTTTGGATATTTTTCGGTGTATTTTTTCAAGTGGTGTTTAATTGTTGCAGCCAATAAAAAGGGACTGCTACTAATTCCAAATAACACTCTGGTGAATCTATAAATTTCAAAGGGTTTAGAATTATCAAACAAATCTTGTGAAAATAAAAATCTTGTTACATCACAATCGTTTTCATCTATAATTATTTGTAGAAATGCTTGTTTTATATCAGTTGTAAAAGCTATGGGATTAAATATAAACCGTAACAAAACATCAAATATTTCAGGATACAAATTTGGACCTACATGCAGGCAATTATTCAAAGACAGTGAGCCTGTGTCATGAGCAGAGGCATCGAAAACTATGCGTAATCTGCTCGTTGTCCTATCAGTTCTAATTATTTCTCGATGAGGTAAATAAAAAGTTACATTTCGTTTTTCTTCAGGGTCTGTAACTAACTCAATAATACCTTGTTTCAAATAATCTGCTAACACCTCCTTATACTCAAAAAATAATTCAGGGTTTTTAATCAATCTTTGCTTGAGTTTAAAAAATCTATATTCTGCAATTTTCCGATTGTCATTTAAACATTCCCTTTTAAGCTTCCACGGAAATCGAACTGTATATCGCTTATCATTGTATTTAATTTCTGACTCAAACTGCTTCATAACGTTGTTTTCTGAAAAATCTGAATCCTGTTTAGTATTAAAAAGGCCAGATGATTCGATAGTCCAGAATTTTTCAATCTGTTCAGAAATAAAATTTTTTTCTACTATTACATTAAATGCTAAGGGCGTATAACTGTCAGTTGTTTTTCCCTGTAGACACCAACCAAAAATGGTGTCGACAGCTACTAATTTTTTATTCAAATATTTTATATTTCCAGTAACTATATCATAATAATAGTCAGCACCTATAAGTAATGTAATGGGTTCTTTGGATGTGGGTGTGTCCGCAAGGGTTAAATTTTCAAATTGTTTACTTTTCATCAAATCATTGATTTCAGGTGGGGGTATTTCAGTAGCTGATATTTGACTGGTGACTAGCGCTTCTATATCTAATTTTGAATTAGGTACATTTTTATTTTCAATAGTTAGTTTAACTACTTCAAAGGTTTTTTCAATGGGGTTCTTATTTCCGAATGTAAAAACCGACAATTTTTCTTTTCTTATTGACTGTAAATTCAATTTATTTGCTATTTCTTCAGATATAAAGGTTCGCATGCTCCCACAATCTAAAAGTAACATAATTAGAGATTGTTTTCCGTTTGATTTTATTTTTACACAACAAGTTTGTAGAAGAATTTTATTATTTTCTGTAGAGGAAATAGCCGAAATTACTTTTTCACTAGTTTCACTTTCATTACCTTTTAATTCGGGTGTTTTACTTCTTTTATTAATTTAGATTTTAGGCATATCTTTTGATTATGTCTGCCTGAACACTTCTTGCAACTAGTTTTAGAGTTACAATTTTTGATAACGTGTTTCCTGCCTAAGCAAAGGAAACATCTTCCTTGAAATTTCAACAAATTTCGTTTAGTGTTTACATCAACAGCCTCACACAAATCAGACGAATGTTTACTATCGTTGCAAACAATGCAATGAGCCATCTGCCTATCTGAAGTCGATTTATCATTCGAAATGTTCATAAATTCACAAGTAGATTTAAATTCAGATTTTGTTGTTTGACTCTTGATTTTTGTTTTATTATTTTCAAATGCTTTCATTCTCGAAAAAAATGTGTGTTCTCTGCTTTTTATTTCAGTGTGCAGAAAATCTAATAATTTATGTATATCTGAATGTGTTAAATTATCTACATTTTGTCTATTATATTCCAAATCTAATTCTGCCGGTATTAATTTTAAAATTACGGCGATAAGCATGGAGCCATAATTTGCTGGTTCGAGTCCTAATGTGGACAAACATCGAACATTTATTTCTATATCACTGTGCAATTTTTTCAATTTTTGAATTTCGTTAGCCTTATAAACAGGGGATAAATTAAGAAGCTTGTTCAGGTGATGATTAATTATCACGTCTTTTTGACCATAACGCGTTTCTAAAACTTTCAATGCTGCGTCATAATTAGCTTCTGATATTTCAAAACCTTCTACAGCATTAGCCGCAGCTCCAGATAAATAACTCTTCAAATAATGAAATTTTTCAATTTTCGAAAGCGATTTATTTTCGTGAATTGTATTTTTAAAGGTATTAAAAAATGAAATAAATTGCGTTCAGTCGCCATTAAATTTTTGTATATTGAGTTTTGGCAATTTAACAACTGAGTTTTCATCATTAATCACATTCGATTTTAAATCTTGACTGTTATTTAAATCAATATTAATATTTTTTTTTGTTTTCGGTTAATTTTTTCTTCACCCGGAATTTTGCAACTGATATTTTATCCGCGTAATCATAAACAGAATTCATTTCAGTTTCATAGTCGTCTAACCCTAAAAGGGGCTCAATTTTCTCGTCAACTGACTTCAATAATTCTGCTTTAGCATCTAACTGAATAAATAATTCTTCTAAATTATCAAAATCTATTGGAGTATCCTTCATAAGATTTTTTTATATTATTAATCAGCTTTGTTACTGCTGTTTTCAAAACTGTTCGGTTCTTTTTCAACTTTTCTAAATCAGACATTTCGAAATAAAATATGAAAGACTTATCTTACCTTTGCCGTCTTCTTATCACTTACTATCCTCTATTTCCTTATTTGTGTTTTGAAGACATTAAAAAAGTAACAAATACTTTTTTTTTATTTCTTTCCCGGCGTGATGCACCAAGTGGAAATTTTCAAAACATTCGAACTTAAATTCAATGAAGGAGGTGCTTTCTGAATTCTTTTCTTGAAATATTTAATGAATATTTACAGATACAAGATTCTATACATATTTACAATAAGTATTATCAAATACTTAATCTGGTTTTTCGAAGAAGGGAGGCTTAGCCTCATCAACAAACTGTAAAAAATTACAGTGATCATGCTTTTTGAAAATCAAAACATCTCTTCCTATCGTTCCAGCAATAAATACCGAAGTCGCATTCTAAGGTAGGATGCGCGCGCATCGCGCGTCCTTCGTTACCATGGGGAGCAGAGAAAAAGTTTCTCTTCAAAGCAATGGCTGTCATGGAAACGACTTCATGTAAAAATGCGTTTTTCTTCATCATAGGTTTTTTCATCATTTCTCGTATTTAAAGTCTTATAACTTGAGAACCATTAAAGATAAACAGTTCAAACTTGGAACACAACTTTTTCAATTGTTTTACTTTAATTTTGATTCAGCATATTTGAAAAAAATATTTACTTTTGAAAATATGATTTTTTTTTTTAATGTTGCACCACTTTTCTTTTTTTTTTTTCGTTAAATATTTTTTTTTATATATAAATTAATCTTTTTAAAATGCTGAATCAAAATTAAAGCTTATATATTTTTGTTTATTTAAATGAAAAAAAGTTGACATTCTATATATAATATTCCGAGTTATAACGATTTTGAATTACCTCACTTTTTCAATAAATTTTAAATTAAAATTTTTTTTTAAATATGAGAAGTTTTATCATGTGACTTTGTTTAGAAATGATAAGGTTAACCATCATAAAAAAAATTCAGAATTTTAACTCAATAAATAAAAATTATTTTAAAATGTGTCCCGGACCCCCTTAACAGTGATTAAACAGTGGCGCAGCAGTTAGGCGTTTGTCCCCACTAATTTTTAACAGCATTCTTTGCCTTCAAAAATCTCAGAATTTCTATCCTGAAATAAGACTCTGAATACTAATAAAATTTAGCGGTGTCAGTTAATTTTCTGGTGCTACACTATTCCATCACTGCTTTAATCCAAAGATTATCTACTGACTTAGTAAATATAATCTGTGATGTGTATTGACGCCGAGATTAAAAACTTTGGATGAAAAGTTGTTTCCGAGTTTCTTGTTATATATTAAAAAAAAAAAAAAAAAAAAAAAAAAAAAAAAAAAAAAAAATTCATGATTGAAGAAAAATGGCAAGTACAAAAATTCTATGAATTTTATTTTTAAAAAATCTGAATCTTTTTTTTAGTTCTTCACTAAGAATGATTTCTAGGGACTTAAACCTTTGTGGAAATTCTAATACACACGCATACACGTATATATATGGAATAGGTTTAAAATGGAGAAAACAAATTCAGAGGACCTTAAAATGTTGAAATATGCCAATATTTCCATGTTTCAATGCGTTTTTTCAAACTCATATGACGATATATATTTACCTGCTAACACCCATTATATTTCCAATATGACGTACTATTCACTTTTTTTTTTAATTCGTCAAACTATTTATTTCATTTTCATTTTTTCACTTGGGAATCTTGCAATAGAAAAGTTATGACGTAATATTCCTTTTTTTTCAAAAAAATTCACCAAACTAATTATTTCATTTTCATTTTTCACGTGAAAACCTTGCAGTAGAAAAGTAATTGGTGTGGTAAGAATTTTATTGTGAATTTTTAATTGTTTGCAACTACTATAACGAAAAATATTTAATACACGTGTATATAACATTTCACAATTCTGGCTTCCAAACGTTGGATTTGTATATAATTACAGACAGACAGGTAGACAAATTTTCATTTTTATATATTAGATATAGGATTTGAATTTAGATAGCTTTATTTATTTCACTTATGACGTACATGATCAAATCGACTAAGTCTCTGGTAATTATTATTGTCCATGATTTGAACGCATGAGATATAATAGCGAAATTCACGGATCACGATCACGAGAACGTTAGACTTTGAAAATTAGAAGAGGGTCAGACTTTTATTTTTCCATCATTCATGAAGCATTCGCACGGGAGATGTAAATAAAGGCAATATTAGACCTAATTATACTGTTCTAGAGATACTGTATAAATTAAATGTTTTAACCTCTTGGGGACGAGGGACACGTATACGTGCCGCATGAAGCGCTCAGAATCCTTGTTTTTTCTCACCAGTAAAATTTTACTGTAAAATTTGCCTTATTTAATCAGCGCGTTTTCTCGATTCAAGAAAACACAAATTTCTGTTTCTAAAAAACGGTGACAAAAGATTAAAAATTTCGTAAAAGGCTCCCGTCCCGAAGGGGTTAAGAGTTAACCCTAGTATGTTTCAAGAAGCTAGTTATAAAGCATTGTAAACTTGTCTTTCAGAAATTAAATCAAACTTCGTATGGTTTCAGCATTCAGTTGTTATTCGAATACTACAATAAATTAACGTTTTGCATATCACTTTCCAGAATATACATGTATGAAACATTCTCACAAAATTTTAACTTTCAGGGGGAAAAAATATTAAACTTAATAAAATAACACTTTAAACTTATAGATGAATGCCTTAATGATTCAAAATAAAGAAAAAATGGTTAGCAGCAGCGATTTTTTTTATTTAACTGAGGTTCAAGTTAAACATGCGAGTTTAATTTTCCTTGAAATCTTACCTCTCTAACTTTTTATTTTCTTCTAAATTTTTACTTATAATGAATCTGCGCAGTACCCACAGAACATTCAAATAAGGAATAATAACAATGTAGTGTTTTTAGTACAAAATTTTGGTATAACATTGTTTTAAAGGGATGTTAAGGAAGGCAGGGGAAGGGGAAAAAAGCACACGGTAAGGGAAAAAAAGGACGGTAAGGGAAAAAAAGGACGGTAAGGGGGGAAAAGGGACGGTAAGGAAAATTACCACCTATTTTTAGGTAAAATATATTAAGACTAAGTGTTCTACTACTAAGTGTTCTATACTAACTATCTCTACTACTAAGTGTTCTATAACTACAGTGTTCATTGATTTTTAGCAAAAGCTATTTGTAATGGATTAAATAAAATAAAAAATAATTTACCTCGAAAAGTGCGGTAATAAACCTTGGGGACGGTAAGACTACCATTAAAGCCACGATGCTTGAAATTCATATTTAAATGCTGATTTAAATTCTGCAGTAAATTTCCTGTCAAAGAATTTTAGCCATTCTTTTTCTAGCATACTTCTGCATGAGAAAAAAGTTGAAAAAAATTCTGTGGTGTTCTGTATAATTTTAGCAAGAAGAACATTAAGGAGCCTAAAATCCAGGAACAGAGTTCAGAAAATAATAACAACCGTAAAAACGTGTGCAGGATAATTTTTGATACATATTTATATACAACAATAGCCTCAGTTTCGGAAAAAAATTACATCGAATTACTTTTAGTGAAACAATTTTATACAGACAGCTCCAAACTTAAAAATTAGCATCAGGGATACGGAACGGTAAGGAATTTCGTGATGTATTTGGACTCCCAACATCATCCAAAACTTATTTATCTCGTTAATATTGTTATACAGTCATGCAATGGGATGTTTTCCAGTATAAGAAATTTAAAAAAACAAGAATATGTAATAAAATAAATATTATTATTCAGGGACTTGAAAGTCAAAATTATGTGATAATGCCTCTTATATATACATATATACGTAACACATTTCAATATTCTATCTTCTTTTCCATTTAATTTACTTATTTTCATTTTAAATTACTTTTTCTTTTATTCACTGTAAAAAAAAATACTGCCAGTTTTCCGGTAGGAATCGGAAAAATAGTTGCCCTTATCCTACCGGAATTATTTCCGACCCAGCTCGGAATAACATCCGTAACAATAAGGAAATTGTCAGTAAAACGGTATTTTACGAATTTTATTCCGATTTTACGTATTTTATTCCGAGCTGGGTTGGAAATTATTCCGGTATGATAAGGGCAACTATTTTTCCGATTCCTACCAGAAAACTGGCATTATTTTTTTACAGTGTTTCCGTAGCTCAAATTTCAATTGTTTCCACGGCAAGTAACTTGGCTATGTCACCAGGCCCATTCAGTATTGTATTATATGCAGAATAGGGCTTGGCGATATATCGATAAAATCCTTAAAATCGATATAAAATGCAAATCGTGCTAACGGTATCAAAAACCCTACACTGTAAAAAAAAATCCGACCAGTTTTCCTGTAGGAATCGGAAAAATAGTTGCCCTTATCGTACCGGAAAATTTTGCGACCCAGCTCGGAATAAAATCCGTAGAAAAAGGAAATAGTCAATAAAACGGTATTTTACGGATTTTTTTTTTTTTTTTTTTTTTTTTTTTTTTTTTTTTTTTTTTTACAGTGTACATAACGGTACATCGTGAATATAATCTTGTGTATTAAATCGCAATTCCGCGCTTATGATATCCGTGGTTTCTAGCATTGCGAATGTTCCCAGCCGGAACGGTTTTCGAAAAGGGAAAAGAAAGAGCAACGGCTTTTATGCGACCGAACGATAAATTTTATGCATGATTCCATTCGGTTTTCATCTTCGAACACCGACAGAGAGTGATATACCGTTTTATGATACTGGCGGTGCGTGCGTGGAATTCTGCATAAGCTACAGACATCGCAGAATATCTTTCATTATACTATTTAGATTTCTGGAATGTTAAGGAACATTTGCTTCCTATGTTTTAGAGCACAGACGTGAATTGCTTTAAGAGATTATGACAGATTGCTTTAAAAAAATAACCCCTTTCCTCCCCCTGGGTTGGAAAATTATATATCTGTGTCTGCCCCATAAGATAAAATTTTGTGGGATGTTAAATAAGTGAACTTAAGCCCGAGTAAAGGGATTCTTAGTAAAACACTTGACTCATCTGACCCCTGAGGGGTGAGCAAATCATATCTCGGAATCTATCATATACTTCGACATGGAATTTTGCGGTATTGTGAAATTTTCCAGCATAAACACGGATAATAGAGTTATATTTTAAAAAATAAAACCCTTGCCATCTACCCCCCCCTACCCCCCCGAGAAGATTCAAAATCAGTTAGCGGGATCCTTTATACGTGAATTTTTGTTTTGTGTGGAATTCTAGAAGATAGGCACGTGTAAAAGGATTGTTTTAAGTAATTTAAAACGTACCATATTTAAGTTAAGACTAATAACTTTGTCTTTGAAGGCCCCGTGGAATGTAATCTGCTGTTAAAAAATTTTATATCAGTCATCAGTCGTGAGTTTCTAAAACGCTTCCTCAAGATTAATCTAATTATTAAAGATATTAAAGATGCATACTTCGTTTGCTGACTGTGATATTTTGAAATAGTAGCTTAAAAAATCAAAATCTGAATTTTCGTATTTTTCTCAAGTTTATTTCCTAACTAGGGGGCTCTGCCCCCTGCAAGCTACGCTCGCCAACCCCCGTTCAGACACCGCAGAATCTAAAAACACGCTAATCTGATCGGTTTAAAAAATATTATAGAAGATTGAATTATACGGAAAAAAGCTGTGCAGATCTCCCTGTAAACGGGTTTCCATTCAATTTCCTTTGATTTCAAAAATTTAAGGCCGAATCAGTTGCTGTTAAGACATCCAATGGTTGTTTTCGTGTTTGATTAAAGAGGATCAGTTAAACGTTTGAAAAGAAGCTAAAAATAAAAGGAATTAAGTGTACAGAGTCTTTGTCTCCCGGTATTTTAAAACAATTTCTATAACAATAGCCTAAGTCATGTGACCATCATCAAGAGTTCCGGGCGAACCACTTCGCTTTTTATATTCCTGGTGCCATTTTGGTACTTTAATATTAGCCAGGTACAGGTGATAAGTCGCCAAATATTATTCTATCGCCTTCATTTCATCTATATTATAATAGTCCAAGTCATGTAACTGCCATAAATAAATACGCTCTGATCCCTTCGCTTTTCATATGAAAGTTTGGCCCAGATATCATATACGGCCCCATATTGGCGCGATTTTTTTCCGAAGCTAATTTGGGGAAAAGATCAACAGCATAAACAACAACATCCGGCTTATCAAATCAAGCAAAATAACGGTACTATAGCGCCAGTTAAGTACCCGTTGCGTATATGACACTGGCGTCAGAAAAAAATAGCGCCAATATGGGACCGTATGTGGCATCTATGCAAAAGTTTTCCATTTCGATTAAAAAAAATCAATTTTTTTTTCGAATAATACTACATAAAAGCATTGTCGCAAAGAATTCTTGGTACTGTTACGCTATCCGGGTGCAAATCTCGCTAATAACTATTTTTCAACTCGCCAGTTAGCATTTTTTTTTTGAGTGGTAAATTATAACATTGCTTTGAAGTTGGAATTATATGTCATCGTTTGTTACATCATTTAATATTTGGCCAGATGCCATATACGCACCCGGTTTGGCGTGATTTTTTTTACGAAAATTTGGCGAAATCCTCGTTTTCGAATACCAGTTACATATGTGTTTTTGGTACTACTTAGTTATCCCGTCGACCAAAAATCTATCACCAAACTATAAGATTAAATGCCAATAATGGTTGATAAATGTCACATTCACTTGACTTTAAGCAAGTTACACGTCTTTACGTCATCAAGTGATTTTTATTTCGACGTTTTTTTTGTATATTTATTAATGTTATACTATTTTCTTTGTTCTTTCGTTATTTAAAATAAAAATTACGTCAATTTGTATAATTTGGTGAGTGGTTTGGCGAAATGGGTCGATGGAATAACTAAGTAGTACCGTATTTTTTAATTATTTTCTATTATTTTTTATTTTTAAAGGAAAATAATGAAAAAAAAACTAATAAACTATAGAACAAAACAATTTATGTAATTTAAAAAAAGATAATAAAGTAAATAAACACTTATTAAATAAACAACAATAGCCGGGTTACCATGGAACCCAAAATAATGCCATTTTGGCGCCAATTAGGTACCCCGGTGCGTATATGACATCTGTGCCTAATATTTTTCTTTTTATTTCGTTCAAAAAAAATAAAGAAGTGAAAGCCATTTATTTTAAATGTTTCTGCTTGTATTAAATAAAATGATAATGAAATACAAATTGAATTATGAATAAAAGTAACATGATACATTTCTTAGCATACGTTTAAGGGAGGCCAGACTTCTCGCCAAATAAGTTTAAAATAGTAACCTTTTCTAAAATCTGAAAAAAAAATATCTATTTGATTAAAATTTGAGTTGCCATCATTAGAAAAATTTATATAAAACTAGGGGGCTCGGCCCCCTAGTTTCCCATTCCTTTTTTTAGGAGAAATCACCGTGAAACATAATCAGTTGTTTAATCAGTCGATTCAAAGAATCGTTACATTTCAGGCGTTTCATACATTCGTTTCATTAGGATTTTATATAGATAGGGTAGATAATTAATATACTGTTAAAAAAATCGATTTATATAAGGCATGTAAAATTTAAATCGTATTTAATGTTTGCATATTTTTTATTATTATGTTAATAACAATTTTCATTTATTTTATTAAGAAATCTGATATGTATGTATGAGTTTAATATCATTGTTTCATAAAAAACATATATTCTGTATTTGGATTTTTAGTATAATATTTAAAAAAATAAAAATGTTAAAATCAAAACCATTGTGTATATATTTAAATGTTATTCAAATTTTCATTCTGTAACTCAAAAAATCATAGACAGTTTTAATAAATTATCTTTTTCTGGATTAAAAGAGATCTTATATAATAAATCCGAACACCCAGAGATAACATCCTTCATTAATTTTTAAAAGGTGTTAAATAAAATAGTAAAACAATGTTCTATATACAAACTTTTTTTACTGTTTTTATGTTACACTTTTTAGTAATTAATGAAATGCATAATCTCTGGGTGTTTAGATTTATTATATAAGATCTCTTTTATTTTAGAAAAAGATAATTTATTTGAAAGTTTGTAGAGACTGTATATAAAACTTTTTTATTGTTTTATTTAACGCCTTCCAGCAATTAATGAATATATTATCTCTCGGTGTTCGGATTTATTATATAATATTTTTATTTTTTTTAGAATAAGATAATTTATTTAAAAGCTTGTGAAGACAGTTTGTATACAAAACTTTTTTATTGTTTTATTTAACGCCTTCCAGCAATTAATGAAGTACGTTTTTTTGAGTGTTCGGATTTATTATGTAACATCTTTTTTTTTATTTTAGAAAAACATAATTTACCTTATAGTTTGTAAAAACAGTTTGTATATAAAATTCTTTTTTTATTGTTTTATTTAACGACTTTTAATAGTTAATGACGTAAAAATGATCTTGTTAAACGCATTTAGGCATTTTAATTTTTATTCTTTGAGAATTGTGTTAACTTTAATATAGAAAGCAATACTGCTAAAACAATTAATCTTTAGTTTTGTGATATTATATTTATGAAGTTTTAAGTGGTCGAAAATATATCGTATGGAACTTGAGACAAATTGCTCTGCATTTAAGGGCGCCATGGTATGTATTTTGATGTCAAGAAATTTTATAGCAATCATCATTCATGAGTTTCTAACCTACTGAATTTCCTATACATCAGTCCTAAAATTATAGATTTATATGTCGTTTGAAAACTGTGATATTTTAAACTAGTAACTCTAAACATCGCAGTATTAACTTTCACGCTCTTTTTAAATGTAGTTCATAATAATTAACATGGTGTTATAATAACTACATTAAATCACAGAACACATCGTAAAATGTAAATCGCATTTTATATTTACATTTTTTTCGGTTAATGTAACTGCAAGTTTCATTTATTTTGTTAAGTAATCTGATAAATTCAAATGAGTTTAATATTATTCTTTACAAAAAATAAGTAAATAAATAAAACAATTGTATTTTATTATAACATTTGGAAATAGAGAAATTTATGGAGATCAAAATTCATCTTATTATATTTAAATGTCATCAAAGTAAATATTTAAATATTACAGAGAGAAAAATTACAAAGTTTTTGAAAAAAAAATGTAAATTAAATATCATTTTTATTTAATTGCATAACATTCCTATGTGGAAAAGAAAACATAATGTAAGACTATACCTTCAAAATCATTTCCTCTCAGTCTTCCAAAATATATAAAATATATAATTTATGAACATTATTTATATGCACAGATGTGATAAATGTACATTTGAATGTAAAATTTCAAGCACATCCATGTTATTATTTTGAAGAGTTAATAACGCTTAAAAACTAATAAAATCCATGGTAACCTTTGTAGTAAAGTTTTAAAAAAATGTTTAATAACGAAGTGAAATATTTCTTTAACTATATAAGTTTAATCTTAACTTTTAAGCAATTTTGTTTCAGCGAACAAACATAGAGAAACAAAAGAAAACTAAACACCATTTAACGTGAAAAGAATTTGTATTTCGTTTTCATATTTCTAGGCTTCGCATAGTTTTTGAATTATCTTCTACGAGCGAGATTAGCGAAAACTTTTATTTGGAAAGTAATTGCAACATTTCAAATCATATTTTTCTTTGCAACATAGTATAATTTAAAGTACATAGAAGATAATTCAGAAAACAAATTTTGAAAGATAAATTATAAATTAAAATCTTTTAATCATATGAAGTATGTTACATTTAACAAAATCATACATTAAATGAAAATTTCAAGGAAAGCACGTATAAGTATTTTCCATAATTAATAAAGTTTAAAAGCATATAAAGTACGATAATATATAAGCAGTAAAGGCGCATTTCAAAACTTTCGAGTTTTTTCTGTATCACTAAAATTTAATAGAAATGCTTGCCTTATTTAATGACGAATTTAAATTCCAGTTATATAAGGCAAAATTTACTATTAAATTTTATTGCTTAGAAAAAAGCGTAACATTTGCATTAAGTAAATGCATCTATAAAGGCATTCTTTAAGTTAAAATGTGCCACCTTTTAATGATGAAATAAAGTATTTCGCTGAATACAAATAAATCAAGTCGCAGACAGCCTCTATACACTCTATACGCAAATCTGAACCCTTAAGACTGATTTCGGCAAATCTGAACATGCGCAATAAGAATTTTAGGGTGTTTTTCTGTGTCTAAATCTAAACGGAGTGGGAAACCAGTTTCGAAATTCTTCCGTTTCAGAGTAGAGTTAATCGAAGTCGAGATAGCCGAGTGGTCTAAAGTGCAGAAAGAGGAATTCTGGTTTTCAAAAACGTTTCAGAAACGGAATGTGCGTTCAAACCACACTTTTAATATAAGAAATTTCTATGAAATTGTTAGTTTTCCGATAACTCAGTACAATAAAATAAATTACATTTCATTATATTTCATTTAGGAGTAAAAGTTATACTTTTTTCCTCTCTATTATTAAGTAAATTTACCATCCACAATATTTTTTTAATTAATTATTTTGTATTTAAATTTTTAAATGTGGTTATAGATTAAGTAAATTAAAACTATGTATTTAAAACACAAAGCTTAAACTCTTAAAAAGCTTTAACTTTAAAAACTCTTAATAACGATCTCGACCTATTTGATCATGCGCAATACGCATTTTAGGATGCTTTACAGTCGCTAGATGAAGTAGGAAACCATTTTTGTAGTTCTTTTGTTTCAGAGGAAAGTTAATCTAAGTCGAGATTGCCGAGTAGTCTACGGCGCCAGAAATTGGAATTCTGGTTCAACAAAGGGAACGTGGGTTCTAACCCCGCTCCTGTCTTATGATGTTTCTCTGATATTGTTAGTTTTCGGAAAACTCAGTTCGATAATTTACATTATATTTCATTTCAGGAGAAAAAGTTAGATTTTTTTTTCTTTGTCATAATAAAGTAAAATTTACCATCCGCAATATTTTTTTAATTAATGATTTTGCATTATTTTTTTTAATTACACGCTTTGACATACAATTATCGATTAAATAAATTAAAAGATCTATATCTTTCGTATATTTTATATTACAGTGGATAAGTCATATATTTATATTGCAATCGATAATGCATTACGAGGGTGGTTCAATAATTATTCTCCCGAATGTGTATAAAATATTTGTACTGCGATGGTTGATATGGAATATTGAAGCCTAATGTCTTAGATGCCTATATGCTCAATTTCAGAACTGTAGCTGCTATAATAACTTTTTTTTTCGTTTTTGATGTGAGAGGTCGCACCTAGCTTGAAGAGGGGGGGGGTGGAGGGGGGTGACAGTGCATGAAACGTGGCTACTGTCATTTGGACTCGGGATCATAGTGAAGTAGCTACGTCTCATCCACTGTCACAAATCTATCACAGAACTGCTTCAGGTCTGGTCCCAACAATTCCAAACCAGCCTTTCCCCCCAACCCCCCTTTTTAAGCTACGGTGCCACCTCACACATCAAAAACGAAAAAAAAATGTTAATATAGCAACTACGGTTTTGAAATTGAGCATATAGGCATCTAAGTCATTAGGCTTCAATATTCCACATTAACCATCGTAGTACAAATATTTTGTACATACTCAGGACAATAATTATTGAACCACTCTCGTATACTAGTGGGTGATTATTTTCCATAAAAACAACAGAAGGAAACATATTCATATAATAAACTGGTGGTGCCATCTATTGGTATTGTAATGCAATTAAATGTTTATATTTCAGAAAAATGATAAAATTTCAACTTCAAAAATTTCTTTATTTGTAAAATTTTTAAGAAAAAACTTGCAATTGCTCTTTTTTGGATCTGAAAACTGAATTCTCTGGGTAGTGTTCTGTTGTGTGTTTCCATGTGAGACGAGTTAAGCAAGTGTCAGGTCCAGTTTAGAGCCACCGTCACATCATCGACCCCAAACGTCGGGCCTCACAGGAGAATCACCACTACCTGAAGACTAGTGAGGAGGACAATAAATTACTCTATCGCCAGCCAAGAACGAGAATCTCTTATGAAAGGCTACCTCTAATACCCCAGCCAGCTGATAGGGCAATACAAACACATATACAACACAAACATAAATGTTAATAAATAAAAGGATAGAAAAAAAAAATACGAAAATTAGCCCTACCGCATCGTGCGTACCAGGGCCAACTACATTCCCGGATATCTGGGCTACGGGGAGTAGAAAATAAAAGCACAAGTTGGTCCGGCCGGGCCCTTTAGCAGCCGTCTGTGACCTGTAAGTTCACCTGCTGCCAGTGCACCCACCTGTTTTCCTTCATGCAAAGGGTCGGGCCTTACCAGTCACCACACCTTGTCCCGGAATGGGATACGAGTGGACGTCTACACGATGATGCCCCAGCGACAGGCTATCCAGGCGAACGTCGCCCGGAAACGTAGTGTCCGAGCTGTACGTGGGACTTCATCGGCGGCCTGCACCCGTCATAGACCGGGATCCAGCAGCACAGACAATCACCTCATCGAGTTCACGGATGAAATTCTAGGATTAGTTAAATCTTGATTCGCATATTAAAACGCAATCGGTCTGCCAAGTCCTATCTTGGTGGAAAACACCTGAGAACCCGATTTTAGCGGCTGACTCATAGGTTTACCATTGTGTTTTCCTACATCGAAAGGTGAAAACATGGGGGACTGGGAGCAGGAAAACACAATGGTAAACCTACGAGTCAGCTGCTAAAATCGGGTTTTCAAGTGTTTTCCACCAAGATAGGACTTGGCAGACCGATTGCGTTTTAATATGCGAATCAAGATTTAACTAATCCTAGAATTTCCTCCGTGAACTCGATGAAGTGATTATCTGTTCTGCCGGCTCCCGATCTATAACAAATATTCTGGAATTTTTTCTGACATTTTAATGAGGTTATAAACCTTTTCTCTGTGGAATCTTTGAATTATATAGTCAAGTTTAGACGGGTACTATCTAATTTAACCGTTAGTAACTCAAAAACTCCGATTTGAAAAAATATTTACTCATATGTTAGAATGCATCATTTTAAATATGTAAAAAAAAAAAAATACTTTAAAAAAATAGAACATAAAAATAAAAAAATACTGTCTAAAAGGTTACTTGTACTTTTTTCACATCGGCAATAAATAGAAAATTACATGCTTTGCATATAAATATTGTCAATTTTTTAATACGAAATTGTAAAGTATACGAAATTACCTTTGTAAAAAATAGATTTTACTACGTCTACAGCATTTTTTATTTTTTCAAAATTTGCGAAATTCATTTCAGCAATAACAGCGTCAAACTGCTCAACTGGTAAATAAAACTTTCGCATGAAAAAATCAAACATATTCGTTATGTTGAGATACAAAGGGTTAACTTTTAAATAGCTTTATTTCAGGGAATATAGAGAAACATTGAAAATATGTGTATTTGTTTCTTAACATTCTAGACTCACGCTAATATCCCTATAAATATGTAAAATCAGTTATAACAAAACATCTTTCCATTAAGCAGTTTTATTTTACTGAACAAACATAGAGAAATATACGCAAACTAAACATAAACATCATTAAGAATTGAACGACCTTGTATTTGCTTTTCACTATTTTAGACCTGATATTGTTTTAATTAACTTTCACTCGTATGATTTTAAGAAAATATTATCTCCGAATGTAATTGTAACACTTCAAAATATGTTGCTTGTGCTTGCAAACATAATGTACTTTAAAACAGGTAGAAAATAACTGGAAATACGAAAATTACAATTTTTAAAGAATATTTTTTGGAATAAAACAAAACATGAATACGCGCCTATACACCTACCAATTATTATGAAAACATATGACAGATATTTCTTTCAATATTTTATCGTTGTTAAGTAAGAATTTGCATGTTTGTTTTTCACAGTAAAATGATTATGCTTCAGTATGTTTTCTTAATATAATTAATAGTTATATATAATTTTAATTATTTTTTCAATTAATTTGAAACAGTGAAATTACGCCCGAAATCTTTGAATATATAATACGGGAATTATCACATTGCTAACGAAGCGTAGAACCAACAATGTGAAAAATGTCCAAACCGGGAATCGAACCCTGAACCCTTGGAATAGCGCTCCAAGTGCTCTACCATTTAAGCTACGAGGGCGATGCTCACCTCAGCATTTCCATTCAGCACTTGCAGTTCAAGACTATTCCATCTTTGCATTTTCAGCCTTACCAACATATGTGGGAAATGCTGAGCTAGGCATCGTCCTCGTAACTTAAATGGTAGAGCACTTGGAGCGCTATTCCAAGGTTTCCGGATTCGATTCCCGGCTTGGATATTTTTCACATTGTTGGTTCTACGCTTCGTTAGCATGTTCATGTATTATATATTTAATTAATAGTTATTGTTAATGAAATTGCTTGCAGCAAATTTTTTAAAAAATGTCGGTACTTGAAATTTTTATAATTATAATAAACATTGTTATTTAAAAAAAAGTCTGAAATGTGAAATCTTTAGATGAGACTAATTGCTAATGTTTTCTATTTGTCATTTTCCAAGCATTTGTCTACCTTCGCGATCTAAAATCTACTGAGTTTCATTTTTTTAGGTGCGTTCGTAATTATATAAATACGTAGCACGTATAGTCGTCGTCTGTTCCGCCGTTTATCTTTCTTTCCGTCTCTCCGCCCATAACAGCGCAAAACTACCCAAGCGAATGGTTTGAAATTTAATAAGGGAGAATAGCTGATTTTTTGACCACTTCACTTATTTTCAGGTGTAACTTCTTCATTTTACGGAATATCTGCAAAATATCATTACACGTGATCAATCTATTCATCTATTAACTAAATAAATCCTTAGAACAACTTTTTCTTTTGAAAATCTTAAATTTTATTTTAATATGAAAAATTTCTGAAAAGTGGTCCGAATTCAGCGAATGGTCTCCTAAGTATATTAGTCTGTTTTAATGAGTAGAAAATATAACTAATTTTATTAAAAGAAAATTTTGCGATTAATGAAACAATCAATCAAAACAACAGCAATGAAATATAATGAAATCAAATGTTTAAAAGTAAGAGTAATTGTTTTTAATGAAAATATGTTCAAAATATAAATCATTATAAATAATTAAAAATAGAAATAATGGAACTAATTGTCAGTTACTTGAATATCATGTAAGAAGTGATGCAAAGCTTACACATGAATTTCTTTTGTTAATTTTTTTATTCCAGTGCACACAACATGAAACCATATTTGGCAATTTAAACACTGAATCATTTCTGCTACTTTATTTTTCTTACAAATTAGGCAAAACCAATCATCACTGTCTTGATTTTTCTTTTTAGATTATGAATCATTAGACATTTTTTTCTTGCAACAGAAGTTTTCTTTACCTTTTGTCTGTAGTTGTTCTCTTCCACCATTTTCTTTCCAATTGAATTACGCCAATTTTTTAAAAGTTGATTTGCAATTGCTTTTGTACTCTAAGAGCTTCCTTTTAGTATTTTTTTTTCATTTCAAGGTTTATTTTATATGCCGAAGATGTTAACACAGCTGTTTTTGGCTCCCTCTGTGCTTTGACTTAATTGATTTTTACAAGGATGATAACATTTCTGATGATTCTTTGGCGTTTTGGGGGATTTCGTAGCAGCAGTCTTCTTGTAGGTCAGTCCCTTCACAGCTTACTCTTTCCTTTTCGTTTCCTGTACTTTTAACAACTTTTGCTGTCACTAATGATTTTTTTTCAGACTGTTTGTCTGTGTAGTTTTCATTTTTTTTTTTTTTTTTTTTTTTTTTTTTTTTTTTTTTACGCTCTTAGTTTTAGTACGTTTCATGATTGCTGACTCTGACTCCGAAATCTCACTAGCAGGAGAATCAACGGATATATCTGCAGTGCTTATCTCCTCGTCAGGAGTAAGTGCAGAAGCAGTTGCAAAATGATGGCTTTTAAAAACATACCTGTTCTGAATTCAAGACTGTAAATCAAATACACCATAGGAATAAAGAATTTAAAGAAAATAAATACAAATAAATGCAAAATAAAAAAAAAATTAACAAAATGTATTGCATAAACATGTAAAAGATATCTTTATGTTTATATAGGCCTAAACTGTATAAAGATATTGATTCAGACATACAAAAAAAATTAAATTAAAATATTCAATAACTTGAATGGAGATAGTAATCCATTATTAAATATTAAAAGATAAAAAAAATAGTGTCCAAAGCGTACAACCCTCAAAATTCTTTGCTTACTTTTCAAATTTATGATCGTACCATGTGAATAATAAGGGTTGAATTACCGGAGTAGTCGAGTTAACGTGCCATAATTTCATGAAGGTTTCTCAGGAATAAAATTGTTATCCGAGACAGTTTTATCATTTTAATAAACAATTTACTTTAATTATTTTACAAAAAACATCATTAATTATAATTATTAAATTATTATAAATTATAAATTAAATTTTAAACTAAATATAAATTAAATTAAATTATGAATTAAATTATAAAATATTTTTTTTAAATTAATTTTCACAAAATAGTTTTATAAAAATAATATCACTACTACAATTTTTCGTGAGTAATCGGTTGATATTTAATACAGTAGAGCGCCGATTATCGGTACTTCAATTAACTGAACTCCCAATTATCCGAACAGCCAATTACTCTCAAAAAATTTTTAACCGAACTTCCAATTATCTGAACAGCCTATTTCTCTCAAAAAAAAAAATTAAAACGAACTTCCAATTATCTAAGCATCATATTAGACCTGGATATCAGATTTTAAATGATGATGTGGATGAGATTCAAAAAGAAATTAAAGAAAATGAAAACGAATGCTCTGAAATTGACCCAAGTCCTTTGAATGTTTGGAAACAGCTATGGTTCGAACGGCGCGGCAGAAGAACGCTGATCCTATTCAACTAACATATTTAAGAAGAATTCGAGACACGGCAGCATTGAAAAAAATGTCTTCTTTGAAGCAAGCAACAATCGAACGCTTTTTTGCTTAAAATATAATCTCTGGAGTTCAGCAAATGATATAAAAAAGTAAACAAAAAAAATTTAAAAGACAAAAAACAATTTTTAAACATGCCAGCATTAGCTAGTGCTGTCACACCGAAGAATGGATAAAATGTGAAGATTTTAATATAATCAGGAACATCCCTTAAATTGCTGTTCATTTATCCGATCTTTTGCTTATCCGAACTAGGGTCGGTCCCGACTTGTTCGAATAATCAGCACTCTACTGTATTAAATTTGATTTTTAAAAATACTCATTAAATACTTACATTTGGATTTTCAAGAAAAAAGATTAAATATAAAAAAAACTGTTTAAAAAACACCAGATCTGAATTATATAGTTTAATGAAATCAATATAAAATGTAAATGAATTCTGCGTATGAATTCCCCGAATTGTTACATTTTAGATTGTGAGATTTTACGCATTGTTCATCATATTAACGTCATATATTTATATACGCTTTTCTTTTATAACGCTATAAAATATTGTTAAATAAGTATTTTATTATAAATATTATAATGCTTCTATAAATATTTAATCAATAATTATATACCAAAGCATCTGAAAGCACTAATAGCTCAGATGCATTCAGATGTCAGTAGTGAGCTTCAAATCTACGGTCTCTTTCGAAAACCAGAAATTAAATTAGGCACCTTAGACCCTTCAGCTATCAAGACTGCGCCCAACTTTACCCTAAAATGCAAATTGTTCATAACAGATTTTGCGCACGCGCAGATCTACCGATACACAATTATGAGAAAAGTTTAATTTATCTTAAGTGAAATCACATATTTTATTCAAAATTTCAAATCGTTCCTCATGGATTACATAGCTGTCACGCTCTTCGATTTTTCACACAGCTTTTGGACTGTAATATTCGCCTTATTTAATCACAGAAATCAGCTTTAAACGAAGACAAATATTACTATTCGGAAATGCTGGTGACAAAATGCCTTGGAAGTTGCAGCTGTAGAAGTATAATGTATTTTTTTTATCTCAATTTAGAACAAACTTAATAAATACGAATTTAAGTTCAGGAATCTTTAATACTCGTAATACCTTGTAATTCATGAAAACAAATGATTTTTAATAAATGAAAACAACAGATACTCGAAAAAAAAAGAAAATGATCGCGTTTCGTTCCATAATCGAAATGCTTTTATCATAGATCTAACACTCTTTTTGAAAACAATAGCTATTCTGTTGTTGAAAACAATAAACAGCACTTTTAAAACATGAAAATCATTGTAAATAACGAAAGAAATTCCAAAATATTCCAAATATTCTTTATAGGAAATTAGTCTATCTTCTAATAGTCTATGATTCAAATATTCTTTTTATATCTTATAAAAATTCCTTTTCAAAAAAGATAAAAACAATACAAATGCCCAAGATTTCACACAACTGATACATTTTTTTAAATTTACAACAAAAAATGTAAATTCAGAATGAAACTTACTTGATCTACCATAAAATGACAAACAGGTTAATTTTCTTCCAACAGACAAATAAAAATGTAAATGAATAAAACAAATTTAAAGGACTTTGATCCGTGAAGAAATGATGCTAATTTTATTTTTCTTCCAAAGAGCCGAAATGCACATTTTTAATTACCATATTTTCCTCTTTTAAAGTAATTTTTGTGACATAAGAGTATTACAGAATAAATTCCGTTCAAATAATCTTCTGTCAATACCAAAAAAATATAGCGTAAAAAAAATATTTCTTTTTTAAGTTGAGATTTTTCGTTTGTTTAAAAAAGTTAATGGCTTTGTTAATGAACCGCGCAAATTGTGCTGTCGTAAACGTAACTCTGCGTAATTTATTGTCACTTTGATTTGTTTTCTGTTAAAAGAAAAATAAAAAGAAAATGTTATCACAATTTCCAGTGATTTAAATGTCTCGCAATTTAATGTTGGACAAGAGATAACAATTCCTTTAGCTGTAAAAGAGTTTTTGTTTATGTACTATATTGTATTTATAATTTTTCCATTTTTATGGACAGTTTTACATTTCTCAAGGTTATAATTTTATTGAATTGCGTGTTTTTTTATTTAGTAAAAGAAATTTTTATTCGGTGAATAATTAATTTAAATTTAGAGAAAAACATGCCAAAAAAGGTAAGCGCATAAGTTATCAGCATTTAAGGAGGTTCTGGAAAAAAATAAGTTTTCTCCGCAACGCGAAACTTTCTGGAACATTTTCTGGCTCATTTTTAAACGTAAAAGCATGAAACTTAAAGGAATTTTTATTAACTGAACAATTTTCTTCATTAGTTGATAAATCATTTAAAACTTGAGTTGTGATCGATTGTCGTTCCAGAATGGCAGTTTTTCCTTTTCCATTGCTGTCACGACCGGAAATTTGGATCAAAATGCCAACTTTAACAGCATTCTGTCTTTATTAAAAATAAACGGTCAAGTGCGAGTATTACACGCGCTCAGAAGGTTCCGTACAATAAATATATTAATTATTAACTGTATTATTAAAAAAAATCGTTGCTAAAATAATGATAAGTCTTTGTAAAAAACTATGTAACGTAGGGTTGGGTATAGCTCTATATTCTAGAAAAGCATGAATGGGTATACCATAAAAGTTCAAAGAGATATGAAGACTAAATAATATCAAATATTGCTATTCCGTATAACTCTTTCTTTAATCTTATCCTAATCCGCTTATGATGAACTGATTTCGGTACAGACAATAAAAATAGTGCACATTTAAGCTTCATTTGACATTGCATAAAACTAAATTCAGCGGAGTAATAATCTTTTCTTTTTACAGTATACCTAAAACAAAAGTCTTGTTCAGAGTTTAAACTCGGCATTGTGCTAAGCGCGCTTCGAAAGGAGGTTGCAAATTTGCAACGCCGCCTTGGTCCGTGCCGCGTTTTTCAAGGTGCGTTTCTAATTAACTCTTAAAGACAAGGGAGGCGTATAGAGAGATCCACTCAACGCAAACTACTCGCGAATCCAATAGTATTTATGTGGTTAATTCTAATTAACTTAGTCTGTTTTTAACAATTTGACGTTTATTGCTTTTATACTGCTACTGGGCATTGCTTTACACAAATATATCATTAAAAGTTATTATCCTGTCTTTAAAAGCCGATAGTAAATTGAGAAGGCTGCCCTTGTCATTATGTATGTCCAAACCGTCCGTGTCTTTAAGGTTTAATATCTCGGCTAATTACCGACGATTTTTTCGAAAATGAATATCAACAATGCTTTTATACTTCTGTTACGATAGGCACCTTCAGCGCTCCTCAGCACTTTTGCTGAACGCCCGTAAATCGAAACTTGTGTGGCATGGAAAAATGCGCTTTTCTCAAAAACTACCCGACCTAGGGTTATCGCTATAATTTTCCTGCAAGGTTTAAAGCAACGTCGTCTACCTCTAATTTTTTCATAATTTTAGTTTCAGTAGATTCGGAAAAAGAGGGGGTGGGGACATATTTTTGCACTACATTTTCGACGATATCTCCTAAAATATGATACCTAAAATTAAAAGAAATGTATATTTGAGTTCAGCATTACGAAAGCTTTCACATAATACTACACACGATATACAAAGAAAAGATTTTTTTTTCAAGTAACTTAATTAGCCACTGTACACATTTCCTAAATATATTTGTGAATGTTTAATAATCTGTAAATATGTGGGTCAATAGTCTTTATTACATCCCCTAATTTAAACTTTCCACATTCCATAGTGTACGAGTAAAATGGCTGTGACAGACAGACAGACACAGGAGTGATCTTATAATGGTTCCGTTTTTTACTTTTTAAGTACGGAACCCTAAAAATGGGAAAAATTGTTCTATTACATAGTTTCTTAATAAGAGAATTCCCCCAGGGGGATACCTTCTTTAGGTATTCACGGGCTTCGCAACCCCGGGCACCTGAGCGATCTTTCTCCTTTCCTTTTCCTCTTATTTCTCTTGTCTTTCTTTCCTCTTTGTTTCACTCTCGTTGTGGTTTCCTCTTCGGAGGTGAGGGCAATTCTGTATGAACCGATATCCTCCTGTATATCGACTCGTGGAGAATTGTAAACCACCCACGTGTTTACCGTGCGTGGCGACACGTGTCCCTGGAAAGGGGGATCCTGGTAGTTGAGGGTAACCAACACACTGCTTTGGCCTCTGCTTCAGGTAGACGAGAGGTGCATATTGGTCCCGTACGCATCAATCGGCTGGTCAGCTGACTTGTCACTGGCTGGGGATCAAGTGAGCGAGTACTTACTAGCCATCTCGTTAAGGGTGGAGACTGGCATAGGAGTGTCTTGTGACCGTATGGGCCCTGGCTAACACTGGTGCACGAATGTGCATCCCCTTGTTGGGCTCGGTAGTGGGTGGTGCGGCCGGGGTCTGAATTCTATTTTTTTTCAATTATGGATGAACATACTAATATTCCTTCTATTTCTCTCCCAAGTGGCGAGCAACAAAGTGTACAGACTTTATTCACTCGTTTTTTTTTTGTAATTAAACGTACTGATAGTCTCTCAGATAGTTCTTTCATAAAAACTTCACCTTTTCTTATAGCTAAAACATTTCAGTCTGTTTTTGGTGATGGTCACTCACTCAAAAAATTGCAGTCTGGGGACTTACTGGTTGAGGTTTCTTCAGCCAGGCAGTCACAACTTCTGTCAAATTGCAATACTATAGGTACTTTTTTCTGTCTCTGTTAAAGCACATCAAACACTTAATACTCGCCGTGGTGTAATATCTGAATCAGATCTTTTATTTTCTACAAAAGAAGAACTTCTAGCTAATTTAAGCGATCAAAATATCATAGATGTACGCCGTATCACTATCCGTCGAAATGGGCAAATACTTCCTACTAAACATATTATTCTAACTTTCAACAGCCATATTTTACCTACTAGAATTAAAGCTGGTTATCTAAACTGTCCTGTTAGGCCTTATATCCCTAATCCTCTCCGCTGTTTTAAGTGCCAGCGTTATGGGCATACTAATACTACCTGTCGTGGCACTGTTACTTGTGCACGTTGTGCAGAAGGCGGCCATGACAGTAAAACTTGTGAAAAACCAGAATGCTCCGCTAATTGTAAAGGTGATCATACATCATACTCTCGTTCCTGTCCTAACTGGATCCGTGAAAAGGAAATTCTTGCTGTTAAGATTACTCAAAAACTGTCCTACCCTGAAGCCCATAAACTAGTGGAATTCAGGACCCCATCTGTTGGCGTATCTTACTCTAGTATACTTAAAGAGCAATCAAAACCTTTAAGACACATAAGCACCCAGACCGACACCTCCTTTCCTTCGAGTAACTCAGCTAAAATGCATTCAACAACCACTTCAAATAAAGAAACCCGTGATGTTTGTTGTGGTAGTAAATGCTATGCGACCCCATTATTAGAACGCTGGAAACCCTCCTCAGAACCTGTTAAAATAGTATACCAAATCAATCAGTCACAAAAATCCCCAAGTCAATCCAAAAGGTCTCCTGATCTCCAAACTAAGACTAAGGCTGTTACATCTGCAAAAACATCACATAGACCTGATACTAGTCAAACTGACAAACCAAGCAAAAAAACTTGCTTGCAGAAAGAGAAAAAGACAATTCGGGGTTCTTCACAGTGGAAAACTGTGAAGAAAAAGGACAAGAACAAATGCCTAAACCCATCAGATAATAATATAAAGGATCCGAAAAAACTTCAAAACTATGTGGATGAAGCAATGGATTCAGATTCATATGACTCAAGTGCTGACGAAGATAATACAGTATTCGAAGAAATTGTACCTAAATAAGTTTAGATTGTTTTTTACTTCTGGGATTTTTAAACGTGTTATTACGTAGTATTTGTACATAATCTTAAACTTTATTTTTTTAACGATACTACTTTTTAACTCCACAGTTTTTAATTATAATTCTTTTGACTCTTTTAAGTGTTTTTAACTATACATATTACTCTTTTCATTTAATGTTTTTGTTTTTCTATTTTTTTTTTTTTTTTTTTTTTTTTTTTTTTTTTGTTAGTGATTTTTTACTCTACTTCTTGGTTATAAATATGTTTTTTTATTTTGACTTTGGCTTGGCGCAGCATGTCCCTAAAGGGACTTTGCGCCATAAAACTCCAATCAACCAACCAACTTAATAAGAGAATCTGCTAATCTCATGAGTTTCTCTTTTTAATGTTTTGTTTACTTTACCAAAAATGAATTTAACCTTTTATACTCCGATGGAACTTTTAAGTCCCATTAAAGAAAATTCAATATAAAATTTATTTAATTCCGCTACTAATAAAAGTATAGGGTACTTTTCATACAAAATACTTTGCTGTATTACATTTAGTAAGCACATCAAAACAATCGAAGCTAAATACTTTTTTAATGTGGTTATTTTCGCAACCATTTAGATGGATTTAGCTTTTCTCCTATTAAAAAATGTTTTACGAAAAATTTGCAACTACAAACACTTCTCAGTTACAGGTAGGATCACAATACATTTATTTATATTGTTCTTGTAAGATTTGTGAGGTTTCCATAACAATATTTTTTTGTTATTAATCTAATTAGTCTAGTAAATATTTTGCCAAAAAAAAAAAACTCTGGCTACCGGTTTATTAAATCAGTTTTATTTAAAAATCTATCTAAAAATCAAAATGTTATTACATAAGTTGTTTTAGATATATTCAGACATTAACGAATATAATTATTGAAGACTAGCAAACCCCGCGACTTTGCTCGCGTAATATTTGAAATATGCCAAGTGATATTTATATGTCTAATTTTTATTAAAGGGTACTAACTAAATTTTTATTTTATTAAAAGGTAATATTTCATTTTATTAAAAGGTTTTTTATTAAAAGGTGCTTATTACTTTTAGGAATAATTAAAAAATTTTTATTTAAAACACAGTTTGATTAAACATCATTATTACACTGCATTAGGCGGAAATAAGACTTAAATTAATAAAACGACATAAAACTAAATAAATGATAATTTAGAAAATATTTTGAAACTTTTATGCTCAATTAATACGCTCATTTCAGTATTCATTTGAAGTTTGGAACTTTTTAGAAACCCTCTTCTTACATCTTAAAATTAACTATCATGTCAAATTCCAAGTCCTACCAATTCTCTCAACATAAAGGGCTATGTTGAAATAGGAACTGTCACCATTCATTTTCCAACATTAATTTTGAAATCGGTTTGTTATTTCCTAATATTCCACAGAAACGTAATTTAGAAAGCTATTAAAGGCCCTTTTTTAGAATGTTTGTTGTTCCTATGAACCGCAGGTGATAGAATCATCGGCATAAAATTAAGTCTGTGTAGGATCAGAGACTGTTACCATTGATTCGCAACTGTTACTTTTATAATCGGTTTATATTCCCTGAAATTGCATAGAAATCGTTATTATAGACTTTTTTAGAAAGCTTTTCACTCCTCCCCTTCGCTTCACCCCTTTTTAATTAGAATTTTATTTCGACAGTCCTTTGAGGGCATTTATATTTTATAAGTAACTACTATGCCATATTTAAAGTTTCTACCCTTTTCAGTATCACAGAAATCGCAATTTAGAAAGTTTTTAGCTCCTGCAACCCTCTGATGTTAGTGGCACAGACATAAAATATAGCTTATGCTTGAGCAGGTTCTATCACCAACAATTTGTCATCATTATTTTTTTAATCGGTTTGGTATCTGATAAGATTACATAAAAATTGTAAATTATAAAGCTTTTCGATCACTTCATCTTTTTAAATATGGAATTTTCTTTCGACTGTTCTTAGAAAGCAGTTGCATCTTGTAAGTAAATACCATGCCATACTTGAAGTGTAAGACATAAAGTGTTAGCCCCTCAATTGAGCAAAAAAAGCAATTTAG
This sequence comes from Maratus speciosus, assembly GCA_963932465.1. Classification (NCBI taxonomy): domain Eukaryota; kingdom Metazoa; phylum Arthropoda; class Arachnida; order Araneae; family Salticidae; genus Maratus; species Maratus speciosus. Next base: position 61,981,175 of record OZ010789.1, read on the forward strand.
AACATGTTTTGCTTTTGCAATCCTCAGATGGTAGTGACAGCAACATAAAATATAACCCATATTATAGCAGGGACTGTCACCATTGATTTGCAATCGTTACTTTTGAAATAGCTTTGGTATTTCCTGAGATTGAGTAGAAATCGCAATTTAGAACGTTTTTAGAACGCTTTTCGCGCATTTTCACCCCTGTTTAAATTTTCAATTTCTTCGAAACTGTTCTTAAAGATCATTTATATCTAATAAATATGTACCTTGCTTAATTTTAAGTTGCTAGCCCCTACCGATCGCAAAAACTGAAATTTAGAACGCTTTTTTGCTCCTGTAATGTCTAGGTTGATAGTGATACCGACGTAAAATAGTGTCTATGTTAGAGCAGAGGCTGTCAGCATCCATTTTCTACCATTACTTTTGAAATCAGTTTGATTCTTCCTGAGATATTGCTGACAAATAGATATTTAGAACGGTTTTAGAACGCTTTTTGCGTATTTTGCTCCTGCATCTCCTCTGGGGTAGTGGAAACAGATATAAAATATAGCCTATCTTGGAGCAAAATCTGTCACCATCATTTTTACACCATTATATTTGAAATCGGTTCAGTACTTCTTGAGATTGCATAGAAATCGCAATTTAGAATGTTTTTTACAACGCTGTTTGCACATTTTGACCACCTTATAAATTCCGATTTTTTTAGGAAATGTCCTTAGAGATCATTGATATCTTATAACTAACTACCATTCCAAATTTTACGATTCTAGGCCCTTCCATAACGCAAAAGCAGCAATTTAGAACGCTTTTCTCCTGCACCCCCTTTGGGGTAGTGGCACCGACATAAACATAGCCTATTTTGGAGCAAGGGTTGTCACCGTCATTTTGAGACCATTATTTTTTAAATCGGTTTGGTATTTCCTGAGATCGTGTAGAAACCACCATTTAGAACGTTTTTAGAACACTTTTCGCGCATTTTTACCCCTTTTAAATTTCGAATTGTTTAAGAACTGTTCTTAGAAATCCTTTATGTCTAATAAGAAGCTAATATTTCAAATTTCATAAATCTATACCTTTCAGTATCACATAAATCGCATTTTTAGAATGTTTTTTGCTCCTGCACCCCCTTTCGGGTTGTGGCACCGACATAAAACGTAGCCTATGTTGGAGCAAGGATTGTCACCGTCATTTTGACATCATTATTTTTTATGTCGGTTTGGTATTTCCTGAGATTGTGTAGAAACCACCATTTAGAACGTTTTTAGAACGCTTTTCGCGCATTTTTACCCCTTTTAAATTTTGAATTGTTTAAGAACTGTTCTTAGAAATAATTTATATCTAATAAGTACCTAATATTTGAAATTTCTGATTTCTAGGCCCTTCAGTAACACATAAATCGCATTTTTAGAACGTTTTTTGCTCCTGCACCCCGTTTGGGGTAGTGGCACCGACATAAAATATAGCCTATCTTGGATCAAGCGTTGTCACCATCATTTTGACACCAATATTTTTTTAATCGGTTTGGTATTTCCTGAGATTATGTAGAAACTACATTTAGAACGTTTTTTAGAACGCTTTTTGTGCATTTTCACCCCTTTTAAATTTCGAATTGTTTAAGAATTGTTCTTGGATATAATTTTTATCTTATAAGTAACTAATATTCCAAATTTCATGTTTCTAGGCCCTTCAGTAACACAAAAATCTCATTTTTCGAACGTTTTTTGCTCCTTCACCCCCTTTTGGCCAGTGGCACGGACATAAGATATAGCCTATGTTCTAAGTTGGACTAACACCATCATTTTGATACCATTACTTTTGGAATCGGTTCGGTAGTTCCAGAGCTTACCTCCTACAAATAAACAATTTTTACCTCTTTATAATATTACTAGCAAACCCCGCGGCTTTGCTCGCGTAATATTTGAAATATGCCAAGTGATATTTATATGTCTAATTTTTATTAAAAGGTACTAACTAAATTTTTATTTTATTAAAAGGTCAGTATTCATTTCAGTATTCATTTGAAGTTTTGAATTTTTTACAAACCATCTTCTTACATCTAAAAATTAACCATGTCAAATTCCAAGTCCTACCACCTCTCTCAACATAAAGGGCTATGTTGAAACAGGAACTGTCACATTAATTTGCCAACATTAATTTTGAAATCGGTTTGTTATTTCCTAATATTCCACAGAAACGTAATTTAAAAAGATTTTAAAGCCCCCTTTTAGAACGTTTGTTGTTCCTGTGAGCCCCAGGTGGTGAAATCACCGGCATAAAATATAGCCTGTGTAGGATCAGAGACTGTTACCATTGATTCGCATTGATTACTTTTATAACCGGTTTATATTCCCTGAAATTGCATAGAATCGTAATTTAGAACTTTTTTAGAATGCTTTTCGCACATCCCCTTCGCTTCACCCCTTTTTAATTCGAATTTATTTTCGACGTTCCTTCGAGGGCATTTATATTTTATAAGTAACTACCATGTCATATTTAAAGATTCTAAGCTTTTCAGTATCACATGAATCGCAATGTAGAAAGTTTTTAGCTCCTGCAACCCTCTAGTGTTAGTGGAACAGACATAAAATATAGCTTATGTTCGAGCAGGTTCTATCACCAAAATTTGTCATCATTATTTTTTTAATCGATTTGGTAATTTATAAGTTTGCTTAAAAATTGTAATTTATAACGCTTTTCACTCACTTCATTTTTTTAAATTTGGAATTTTCTTTCGACTGTTCTTAGAAAGCAGTTGCATCTTGTAAGTAAATACCATGCCATACTTCAAAGTGTTTGACCCCTCAGTTGTGCAAAAACGCAAATTAGAACATGTTTTGTTTTTGCAACCCTCAGATGGTAGTGACAGCAACATAAAATATAACCTATGTTTTAGCAGGGACTGTCACCATTGATTTGCAACCATTACTTTTGAAATAGCTTTGGTATTTCCTTAGATTGAGTAGAAATCGCAATTTAGAACGTTTTTAGGACACTTTTCGCGCATTTTCACCCCTTGTTAAATTTCGAATTTTTTCGAAACTGTTCTTAAAGATCATTTATATCTAATAAATATGTACCTTGCCTAATTTTAAATTGCTAGCCCCTACCGATCAAAAAATCGAAATTTAAAACGCTTTTTTGCTCCTGCAACGTCTTGGTGATAGTGATACCGACATAAAATAGCGTCTATGTTAGAGCAGGGGCTGTCAGCATCAATTTCCTACCATTACGTTTGAAATCAGATTCATTCTTCCTGAGATATTGCTGACAAATCGACATTTAGAACGCTTTAGAAGGCTTTTCGCGAATTTTGCTCCTGCATCTCCTCTGGGGTAGTGGAAACAGATATAAAATATAGCCTATCAAGGAGCAAGATCTGTCACCATCATTTTTGCACCATTATATTTGAAATCGGTTCAGTACTTCCTGAGATTGCATAGAAATCGCAATTTAGAAAGTTTTTTACAACGCTTTTTGCTCATTTTGACCCCCTGTTAAATTTCCATTTTTTTAGGAAATGTCCTTAGAGATCATTGATATTTATAACTAACTACCATTCAAATTTCACGATTCTAGGCCCTTCCGTACCGCAAAAGCCGTAATTTAGAACGTTTTTCTCCTGCACTCACTTTGGGGTAGTGGCACCGACATAAAACATCGCCTATGTTGGAGCAAGAGTTGTCACCATCATTTTGACGTCATTATTTTTTAGATCGGTTTGGTATTTCCTGAGATTGTGTAGAAACCACCATTAGAACGTTTTTAGAACGCTTTTCGCGCATTTTTACCCCTTTTAAATTTCGAATTGTTTAAGAACTGTTCTTACGAATCCTTTATATCTAATAAGTAGCTAATATTTCAAATTTCATATTTCTAGGCCCTTCGGTAACGCAAAAATCGCATTTTTAGAACGTCTTTTGCTCCTGCACCCCCTTTCGGGTAGTGGCACCGACATAAAACATAGCCTATGTTGGAGCAAGGGTTGTCACCGTCATTTTGACACCCTTATTTTGACACCATTATTTTTTAGATCGGTTTGGTATTTCCTGAGATTGTGTAGAAACCACCATTAGAACGTTTTTTAGATCGCTTTTCGCGCATTTTCACCCCTTTTAAATTTTGAATTGTTTAAGAACTGTTCTTAGGAATCCTTTATATCTAGTAAGTAGCTAATATTTCAAATTTCATATTTCTAGGCCCTTCGGTAACGCAAAAATCGCATTTTTAGAACGTCTTTTGCTCCTGCACCCCCTTTCGGTTAGTGGGACCGACATAAAACATAGCCTATGTTGGAGCAATGGTTGTCACCGTAATTTTGACACCCTTATTTTGACACCATTATTTTTTAAATCGGTTTGGTATTTCCTGACATTGTGTAGAAACCACCATTTAGAATGTTTTTTAGAACGATTTTCGCGCATTTTCACACCTTTCAAATTTCGAATTGTTTAAGAACTGTTCTTAGAAATCCTTTATATCTAATAAGTAGCTAATATTTCAAATTTCATATTTCTAGGCCCTTCAGTAACATGTAAATCGCATTTTTAGAAAGTTTTTTGCTCCTGCACCCCGTTTGGGGTAGTGACACCGACATAAAACATAGCCTATCTTGGAGCAAGCGTTGTCACCATCATTTGGACACCAATATTTTTTAGATCGGTTTTGTATTTCCTGAGATTGTTTAGAAAGTACAATTTAGAACGTTTTTAGAACGCTTTTGTGCATTTTCACCCCTTTTAAATTTCGAATTGTTTAAGAACTGTTCTTAGACATCATTTATATCTTATAATTATCTAATATTCAAAATTTCATATTTCTAGGCCCTTCAGTAACGCTAAAATCGCATTTTTAGAACGTTTTTTGCTCCTGCACCCCCTTCGGGGTAGTGGCACCGACATAAAACATAGCCTATCTTGGAGCAAGAGTTGTCACAATCATTTTGACGTCATTATTTTTTAGATCGGTTTGGTATTTCCTGAGATTGTGTAGAAACCACCATTAGAACGTTTTTTAGAACGCTTTTCGCGCATTTTCACCCCTTTTAAATTTCGAATTGTTTAAGAACTGTTCTTAGAAATCCTTTATATCTAATAAGTAGCTAATATTTCAAATTTCATATTTCTAGGCCCTTCAGTAACATGTAAATCGCATTTTTAGAACGTTTTTTTGCTCCTGCACCCCGTTTGGGGTAGTGACACCGACATAAAACATAGCCTATCTTGGAGCAAGCGTTGTCACCATCATTTGGACACCAATATTTTTTAGATCGGTTTTGTATTTCCTGAGATTGTTTAGAAAGTACAATTTAGAACGTTTTTAGAACGCTTTTTGTGCATTTTCACCCCTTTTAAATTTCGACTTGTTTAAGAACTGTTCTTAGACATCATTTATATCTTATAATTATCTAATATTCAAAATTTCATATTTCTAGGCCCTTCAGTAACGCTAAAATCGCATTTTTAGAACGTTTTTTGCTCCTGCACCCCCTTCGGGGTAGTGGCACCAACATAGAACATAGACTATCTTGGAGCAAGCGTTGTCACCATCATTTTGGTACCAATATTTTTTAAATAGGTTTGGTATTTCCTGAGATTGTGTAGAAACTACCATTTAGAACGTTTTTTAGAACGCTTTTTGTGCATTTTCACCCCTTTTAAATTTCAAATTGTTTAAGAACTGTTCTTGGACATCATTTATATCTTATAAGTAATTAATATTCAAAATTTCATATTTCTAGGGCCTTCAGTAACGCTAAAATTGCATTTTTAGAACGTTTTTTGCTCCTACACCCCCTTCGGGGTAGTGGCACCGACATAAGATATAGCCTATGTTCTAAGTTGGACTAACACCATCATTTTGATACCATTACTTTTGGAATCGGTTCGGTAGTTCCAGAGCTTACCTCCGACAAATAAACAATTTTTTCCTCTTTATAATAGGAGTATAGACTAGCAAACCCCGCGGCTTTGCTCGCGTAATATTTCAAATATGCCAAGTGATATTTATATGTCTAATTTTTATTAAAAGGTACTAACTAAATTTTTATTTTATTAAAAGGTAATATTTTATTTTATTAAAAGGTTTTTTTATTAAAAGTTACTTATTACTTTTAGGAATAATTCAAAATTTACTATTTAAAACACAGTTTGATTAAACATCATTATTACACTGCATTAGACAGAAATGAGACATAAATTAATAAAACGAAATAAAACTAAATAGATGATAATTTAGAAAATATTTTGAAACTCTTATGCTCAATTAATACGCTGATTTCTGTATTCATTTGAAGTTTTGAATTTTTTAGAAACCATCTTCTTACATCTTAAAATTAACTATCATGCCAAATTCCAAGTCCTACCACCTCTCTCAAGAAAAAGGGCTATGTTGAAATAGGAACTGTCACCATTAATTTGCCAACTTTAATTTTGAAATCGGTTTGTTATTTCCTAATATTCTACAGAAACGTAATTTAGAAAGCTTTTAAAGGCCTTTTTTAGAACGTTTGTTTTTCCTGTGAACCCCAGGTGGTAGATCATCGGCATAAAATATAGCCTGTGTAGGATCAGAGACTGTTACGATTGATTCGCAACTATTACATTTATGATCGGTTTATATTCCCTGAAATTGCATAGGAATCGTAATTTAGGACTTTTTAAGAATGCTTTTCGCACCTCCTATTCGCTTCACCCCTTTTTAATTCGAATTTATTTTCGACAGTCCATCGAGGGCATTTATATTTTATAAGTAACTACCAAGTCAAATTTAAAGTTTCTAGAATTTTCAGTATCACAGAAATCGCAATTTAGAAATTTTGTAGCTCTTGCAACTCTCTGGTGGTAGGTAGTAGCACAGACATAAAATGTAGCTTATTTTTGAGCAGGTTCTATTACCAACAATTTGTCATCACTATTTTTTTAATCGGTTTGGTATTTGATAAGATTGCATAAAAATTGTAATTTATAACGTTCTCCGCTCACTACATCTTTTTAAATTTGGAATTTTCTTTCGACTGTTTTTAGAAAGCAGTTGCATCTTGTAAGTAAATACCATGCTATACTTCAAAGTGTTAGACACTTCAGTTGTGAAAAAAACGCAAATTAGAACATTTTTGCTTTTGCAACCCTCAGATGGTAGTGGCAGCAACATAAAATATAACCTATGTTATAGCAGGGACTGTCACCATTGATTTGCAAACATTATTTTTGAAATAGCTTTGGTATTTCCTGAGATTGAGTAGAAATCGCACTTTAGAACGTTTTTAAAACGCTTTTCGCGCATTTTCACCGCTTTTTAAATTTCTATTTTTTTCGAAACTGTTCTTAAAAATCATTTATATCTAATAAATATGTACCTTGCCTAATTTTAAGTTGCTAGCCCCTACCGATCACAAAAATCGAAATTTAGAACGCTTTTTTGCTCCTGCAACGTCTAGGTAATAGTGATACCGACATAAAATAGCGTCTATGTTAGAGCAGAGGCTGTCAGCATCAATTTCGAACCATTACTTTTGAAATTAGTTTGATTCTTCCTGACATTGCTCACAAATCGGCATTTAGAACGTTAGAACGTTTTTAGAATGCTTTTCGCGCATTTTGCTCCTGCATCTCCTCTGGGGTAGTGGAAACAGATATAAAATATGGCCTATCTTGGAGCAAGATCTATCACCATCTTTTTTTGCACCATTATATTTGAAATCGGTTCAGCAGTTTCTGAGATTGCATAGAAATCGCAATTTAGTACGTTTTTTACAACGCTTTTTGCACATTTCGACCCCCTTTTAAATTTCGATTTTTTTAGAAAATGTCCTTAGAGATTCATTGATACCTTATAACTAACTATCATTCCAGATTTCACGATTCTAGGCCTTTCCGGAACGCAAAAGCCGCAATTTAGAACGTTTTTCTTCTGCACCTCCTTTGGGGTAGTGGCACCGACATAAAGCATACCCTATGTTGGAGCAAGCGTTGTCACCATCATTTTGACGCCTTTATTTTTTAAATCGGTTTGGTATTTCCTGAGATTGTGTGGAAACCACCATGTAGAACGTTTTTTAAAACGCTTTTCGCGCATTTACACCCTTTTTAAATTTCGAATTGTTTAAGAACTGTTCTTAGAAATCCTTTATATCTAATAAGTAGCTAATATTTCAAATTTCATATTTCTAGGCCCTTCAGTAACGCAAAAATCGCATTTTTATAACGTTTTTAGCTCCTGCACCCCCTTTGGGGTAGTGGCACCGACATAAAATATAGCCTATCTTGGAGCAAGCGTTGTCACCATCATTTTGACACCAATATTTTTATATCGGTTTGGTATTTCCTGAGATTAAGTAGAAACTACCATTTAGAACGTTTTTTAAAACGATTTTCGCGCATTTTCACTTTTTTAAAATTTTGAATTGTTTAAGAACTGTTCTTAGAAATCCTTTATATCTAATAAGTAGCTAATATTTCAAATTTCATATTTCTAGGCCCTTCAGTAACGCAAAAATCGCATTTTTAGAACTTTTTTTGCTCCTGCACCCCCTTTCGGGTAGTGGCACCGACATAAAATATAGCCTATCTTGGAGCAAGAGGTGTCACCATCATTTTGACACCAACATTTTTATATCGGTTTGGTATTTCCTGACATTATGTAGAAACTACCATTTAGAACGTTTTTTAGAACGCTTTTTGTGCATTTCCACCCCTTTTAAATTTCGAATTGTTTAAGAACTGTTCTTAGACAGCATTTATATCATATATGTAGCTAATATTTCAAATTTCATATTTTTAGGCCCTTCAGTAACGCAAAAATCGCATTTTTAGAACGTTTTTTGCTCCTGCACCTTCTTTGGGGTAGTGGAACCGACATAAAATATAGCCTACCTTGGAGCAAGCTTTGTCACCATCATTTTGATGCCAATATTTTTATAATCGGTTTGGTATTTCCTGAGATTATGTAGAAACTACAATTTAGAACGTTTTTTAGAACGCTTTTTGTGCATTTCCACCCCTTTTAAATTTCGAATTGTTTAAGAACTGTACTTAGACATCATTTATGTCTTATAAGTAACTAATATTCCAAATCCTGCACCCCCTTTGCTGTAGTGGCACCGACATAAAGTATAGTCTATGCTCTAAGTTAGACTAACACCATCATTTTGATACCATTACTTTTGGAATCGGTTCGGTAGTTCCAGAGCTTACCTCCTACAAATAAACAATTTTTACCTCTTTATAATATGAGTATAGATTAATATAGAAAGTATAGATGAGCAAATTTCTGATTTATAATGCGGACTTAAAGGATTAAAAATGTATCAGTAAGTAGGCAGTTTGGATTTGATGACAGCCTTAATACATTAAATGTTTACATTACAAAGTTTGATAATTTTACTTTCATCTTGTTTTGTTTTGGTTTTTTTCGATATGAAATCTGAAATTGGATTATTGTGAAAACTTCTTTAAAACGAGTAATTGTTCTTGTCTCTTTATCGCCGTTATAACAGGGTACGACAGTACTGTGTTTATTTTAGAATTTTAGACTAAAATGCTATTATTTTAAATAGAATGCTTCACTTATATCGTATTTACAAAGTTGAGCATAAATTCTAAATATAAAAGGAGAAAAAAATTAAATAAATGTCCAAATTTAAATTCCGTAACACTAGTTTTGATAAAATGTTACTAAATACTAAAAAAATAAATTAAATTACATTCCGCATTCAGTGCATGTATTAATAAAACTCATGTATAAAAACTACGGATTTAAGCACAAAATGTTAGATGGTTTTTTTTTTCAAACATAAACCTTTTGAGGGAAATTGGCGTCGTGGTTCAATATGGATGACAAAGTTTAAGGATTATATGTAGCACACGGAAAGAAAAACTACATTAAGATCGTTTAATTTGTAGCATTTTAAAAATACAAAAATTACGTTGCATCTTTTTTAAGTGCGCTCGTAATTATAAAAATACGTACCACCTATAGTCGCTGTGTGGTCCGTATATAACAGCCTATATATAAATTGCCCAATTGAATAATTTGAAATTTAATATATATAATCGTCGCAGAATTTTGTCGATTCATTTCAAATGTTATGAAAATCGAATCAAAACTTTAAAAAATATTAATAAAAGTTTTCTTCCTTCTATTAAATCCTATCATACGTAATTAATTCAGTGATATCCTATGATGGCTGGCATGGTGATTACGTCTTATTTAAGATGGAGTCATATTATTTGCGCATTACTGAATTTAATATAGATAATCGTAATAAATTTTGTATTCATGCATTTTTGAATAAGAGTGCACCAGCTATTGCACCAACAGCTGGATATTTATAAAACTAGTTATTGTAGTACAAACGCACCTCATTTGCCACGTTTGGCGTACAATTTCCGACTAGTTTAAATAGTGAAAAAAATTTTTAAACAATTTTTTGTTTACTTTTAATATCGATTAACCATGTGAAGAAAATGTACACAAATTTATAAAAAAAAAGACACATTTTTTAATATATAAAATAAGCAAATAGCACATAAATTTATTGTAGCCACATTTTGGTATTTTTACATAAAGCAAGGTCAATGTTAAATAATATGTCAAAGCATGCATTGAAAACCCAACTTACTGAATAGCATACACATTCATTGAATAACATATTCACTATATCATAAATATATATATATATCATATGTACATTTCTATCCTGAGTGATTATTTTTTGTTCATTAAAATTTGATTCTAGAATTAAGAATGTAAAAATCGTATAAATCAATTACTTTATTTCAAAAATAAAGTGCAATCTCGTTTATTAATCTTCCGAAAATTTTATACTTTATGAATTATGTTAAGTTAAATTTTGAAATCAATAAATCTAAAACAAATCGTCTGCCAATAGCTTTGTTTTGTAATATTACATTTATGAAGTTTTAAGTAACTGACAACTAATCATACGGAACTTAAGATTAATAAGCTCTATCCTTAAAAGCGCCATGGCATGAATTTTGCTGTCAACTAAATTTAATAGCAGCCATCATTCATGAGATTCCAACCCTCTGACTTTCTTATAAATCAATACGATAATTAAATACATAGTACATCATTTACTAGCTGTGATGTTTTGAAATAATAACTCTAAAATCAATAGAAAAACTTCCGTGTTCTTCTTGACATATTTCATAATAATTAACATACTGTTATGTTAATTAACATTTCTTTGTGTAAAATGCATCTTGAAATTTAAATCATTGTTTATTGTTTACGCGATATCTTTATTTTGCAATAATTTACATTTACTTAAAATGCATTAAATACATTTACATTACGCTATTCTACAATAACGCTATTTTACATATATTTTTTTAAATAATCGGCTATAATTTTGTTTTAAGTTTATTTATTACATAAAAACAGAACATTTGGGGTATCAATCAGGTTTTTATTATAACATTTAGGCAATGAGGAAGTTTATTAAAATCAAAACTGTTTTTAATTTTTTTAATTTTAGGGCTTCCCTCAAAGGGATTAGCCTGAGCAGTATTGCTAAGAACATACATTTTACTATTTAACAATAACTTTTGACAAATAACGAAAATGAAAGTTATCTTTAATTAATTAAATAAGTGTAAACATTAAAATAATGAAAATGGGCAAATTAAATGGTAAATTACAAAATACCATATATAAATGCATATACACTGTTCTAAAAAATTAGGGAAGCAAACAAATAGATAAAACCGCCATGTATGGTTATAAAAATAGGAAGTACGCATACATTAAAGGAAATACCGAAAATAAGGCACCAAAGTAACGTGTATCGAAATTTTAACTGTTTAAAATGATGTCAAGAACATGAAGTAACACTCTGCTACAGTTTCTGTACGTGTAAATGACAAGAAATGTGTTGTTTGATAATGAAGAATTTTTAGAATGAAGGATCTTTTTTCTATATATCGTGTGTGATCCCTTCGAACAGTTCAGACTGTTTCACATCTGTTTTCCATGGATGTGATAAGGTTGTCGATAAGGAGTTTTGGAATTCTGATCCTCTCTTCAAAAAGTGCTGTCTCAAAGTCTCGAACAGTCAACAGAGGCATTGCATCGTCCGAATATGCCCCAAACATGATCGATCATATTTAAATGAGAAGAGCATGCTAGCCATTACATACTCTGTGCTGTTTCTGTCTTAAATATATTTTACACAAGTCGAGCTCTATTACGTATTACCATGCATTAAAAGAAAAGAATCGACAATAACTACAGCGTAAGGTATGACATGACATCTGAATATCTCATTTGCATACCTTTGGTCTACATAAGTGCCATCCGTGTGCAATATACAGTGTGCAATATTTAACTATCGCCTACCTTTAATTTCTCAACCATTGGTCGTAGACATATAGTTCCAATTACAAAAACGTTTCAAATGAGGTAAATATTCATGTTGTGCCATTATTTAAAGTAAAAAAATCAATTTTATAAAATTACGAAATCTAACTTTTTATACGGTCCCCAAGTCCTTATAGTTATATTTAGTAAAAGTTTACACATATCATAACAGATATAACAAAAAAAGTTTGATATTTGTGCTACAAAAATTGACACAGTTATTAAATTTCAAAGTTTGAGACTTTTGCACATGATTTTGTCTTTCATTGAGGGATCAGTTAGAAGATGAATTAAAGTAATTCGAGATCAAAATCAGGGTGCAATGTCCTTTTTACGGCGAAACCACCTTTAGCAGGTTCGCAAAATCGGGGAATCACCAAAGGGGGTTATTTCATCTAAAAATTTGAGCTAACGTTTATGAGTTGAACAACATTCAAACGTCAAAGTAGGTAGAAGCGACAACTGGAAAATAAAACATACTCACCAAGGACTAGATAAATGGCAGCGGAATGCAAACGACTAGCCCAGCTATAACGAGCATTAAAATTTGGATTATGCAAATTATAACAGTACCGCAGCGCCACACGTTCGGGATAAAACACGAGCTGTCTATCAGTGGACAAGGACATGCTAGTCAGCGCTGAGATCGTGATGGCAAGCTACGCATACATGCAAAATGCCAAAATGATACTATTTATGGTGAATGTCAGAGGAATGCCAGAGAGGCTGCGAGTGTTTATTCAGAACGTTTCCCTAAAGGATCTATATCCAACACATGAAACTCTAACTGATGTATTGCACCATCTTAGAGAGACCGGCTCTGTTTCACCACGACTCAGAACAAGTAGACGGGCAAGGTTTAATATTCGAGTGACACCGGTAGAGGGTCTGGCATTCGCTCTTTTAATTTCACAACTGAGCATGGCGGAAATAAGACAGGCATCTCAGGTCCCTGGATTACCTCCACATCGCCCGCACAGTACGACACATGTGGTGCGGTATATGGGGAACCTAGATTGTTGGACCCATCTTCTACGATGGGACCATAACGGGCGATCGTTACCTGCATCTGCTACAAAACACGGTACTTCCGACAAGCATGCCGGATGTGCTTTCAACAGGATGGGGGCCCTCTCCGCTAAAAACATCAAACGTCCGGGGGCTTATCTGGAAGCCGAATTCGGCCCACAGAACCTTGGATACGGTGGTCCGCTAGAGTGGCCACCACGTTCGTTGGACTTGACTCCCATGGACTTCTACATCTGGGGTTACATCAAGGCATAGGTCTATGTGACTGAGATCACTTCTCTGGTTTATCTGAAGCAGCGCATCATCCTTGATTGTCGCACAGTTTGCCCACCTGCTATGCTCTAACGTATCCAGGACTCACTACTGTCACGCATTCAATTGTGCATTGAAACCAATAGAGGACACTTTCAGCAGAATCTCTAGTAGATTCCGGCGGTTGATGTATTTATTTTTTATAGTAGACCGTTTTCTGATGTTATAATAAATTGATATTTATTTTTTTGTTTCCTTTCAATATTTCACTCTTCGCTTTGTATACGAGCCCTAAAAGTCAGCTCAAATTTTTAGATGAAATAACCCTCTTTGGTGATACCCCGATTTGGCGATACCGGCTAAAGGTGGTTTCGCCGTAAAAAGGACATTGTAACCTGATTTTGATCTCGAATTACTTTAATTCATCTTTTAACTTATCCCTCAATGAAAGACAAAATCGTGTGCAAAAATCTTAAACTTTGAAATTTAATAACTGTGTCAATTTTTGTAGTACAAATGTCAAACTTTTTGTGTTATATCTGTTATGATATGTGTAAACTTTTACTAAATATAGGGACTGCGGGACCGTATAAAAAGTTAGATTTCGTAATTTTTATAAAATTGATTTTTTACTGTAAATATTGCCACAACATGAATATTTACCTCATTTGAAACGTTTTTGTAATTGGAACTATATGTCTACGACCAACAGTTGAGAAATTAAAGGTCGGCGATAGATAACATATTGCACCTTGTACAAGTCCCTGCTTATTTTCTCAGCAAATCATGCTCGCTCTAATACGCCAATATGAAACCGATTATGAAACTTTCCCCGAAAAAATTGCTATATAAAGAATCTGATAATGCAATTTAGAAAATGACATTTCCATAAAAAAACGCATATCGAAATTAAGTCGGTACTTATCTGAGTTAGGGGCATTGGCGAGATAGCCAAGTCAAGGAACGCTTTCACAAGTATTTTCACGCAATCTATTCACTGTTTCAGACTTACAAGCATTTTCCCAATATTTACATAATTTATCTATTCTATACTAATATTATAAAGAGGTAAAAATTGTTTATTTGAAGGAGGTAAGCTCTGGAACTACCGAAACGATTTCAAAAGTAATGGTATCAAAATGATGGTGTTAATCCAACTTAGAACATAGGCTATATCTTATGTCCATGCCACTGGCCAAAAGGGGGTGCAGGAGCAAAAAACGTTCTAAAAATGCGATTTTTGTGTTACTTAAGGGCCTAGAAACATGAAATTTGGAATGGTAGTTACTTTTAAGATACTAATGATCTCTAAGGACATTTCGTAAAAAAATCGAAATTAAAAGGGATGAAAATGCGCGAAAAGCGTTCTAAAAAACGTTCTAAATGTCGATTTTTCCCCAATTTCAGGAAGTACCAAACTGATTTAAAAAATAATGGTGTCAAAATGATGGTGACAAACCTTGCTCCAACACAGGCTACATTTTATGTCGGTGTCACTACCCCTAAAGGGGGTGCAGGAGCAAACAAACGTTCGAAATTGTAATTTTTGTGTTACTGAAGGAACCAGATACATAGAATTTGGCATGGTAGTTACTTATTAGTTTTAAATGATGTCTAAGAACATTTCATAAAAAATTCGAAATTTAAAAGGGGTGAAAATGCGCAAAAAGCGTTCTAAAAAACGTTCTAAATGGCGATTTTTACGCAATCTCAAGAAGTACCAAACCGATTTAAAAAATAAAGGCGTCAAAATGATGGTGATAACCTATGCTCCAACATAGGCTACATTTTATGTCGGTGCCACTACCCCAAAGGGAGTGCAATAGCAAAAAAACTTTCGAAAATGCGATTTTTATGTTACTGGAGGGCCTAGAAACATTAAATTTAGAATGGTAGTTATTTATAAGATATAAATGATCTCTAAGAACATTTCTTAAAAAATTCGAAATTTAAAGGGGTTAAATGTGCGAAAACAGTTCTAAATAACGTTCTAAATGGCGATTTCTACGCAATCTCAGAAAGTACCCAGCCGATTTCAAAAGTAATGATTGGAAATTCATGATGACAGCCCTTGCTCCAATATAGGATCTACTTCATGATAGCGTCACTGCCACCTTGCGATTGCATTTTTATAAACGTTATAAATTGTGATTTTTGTGATACTGAAGGTGCTAGCAACTTGAAATTTGGCATGGTAATTACTTATGAGATTTAAATGCTCTCTGAGAAGAATTCCTTAAAAATTTTAATTTTAAATGTGGTGAAAATAAACAAGAAGCGTTCTAAAAACTTCTACGCAATCTCAGGAAAAATAAACTGATGTGTTAAAGAGGGGGTCTAACATTTTAAATTCGGAATGGTAATTACTTCAAAGATGCCAATGCTTTCTAAGAATTGTCGAAACATAATTCCAAATTTAAAAGGATGAAGTGAGCGAAAAGCGTTCTATAAGCGTTATAAATTACAATTTTTATGCAATCGTATGAAATACGAAACCTATTTCAAACATAATGGTTTCAAATTGATGGTGATAGAACCTGCTCAAACATAAGCTATATTTTATGTCGGTGCCATAACCCCTAGAGAGTTGCAGGAGCAAAAAACTTTCTAAATTGCGATTTCTGCGGTATTGAAGAGGCTAGAAACTTTAAATATAGCACGGTAGTTACTTATAAAATATAAATGTTCCCTAAGAACAGTCGAAAATAAATTCGAAATTAAAAAGGGGTAAAGCGAAGGGAAGGAGCGAAAAGCATTCTAAAAGAGTCCTAAATTACGATTTCTATGGAATCTCAGGAAATAATAAACCGATTACAGAAGTTATTGGTTGCGAATCAAGAGTGATAGTCCTTGATGCTATATGGGCTATATTTTATGACGGTGTCACTATAACCTGGTTTGGCAGAAACAACAAGAAAGCCTTTAAAAAATCTAAATTCCGTTTTCTATAGAATATTATGAAATACCAACCGATTTCAAGGTTAGTGTTGTCAAATTAATGGTGACAGTTCCTGTTTCAACATCTTTCGAGACATTCTATTTCAACTCTATTTCGGCATTTTATGTTGGTGCCACTAACACCAGAGTAGTTGTAGACTGTTAGACAAGAAGCATGGAATTTCACATGAGGGTTAATTTTAAGATGTAAATGTGTTAAGATGGTTTCTAAAAAATTCAAAACTTCAAATGAATACTGAAATGAGCGTATTAAATAAACATAAAACTCTCAAAATACTTTCTAAATTATCATTTATTTGGAATTAGTTTTGGTTCTTATTAATTAAAATCTCATTTCTGTGTATTACACTTTTATTTTAGTCAAACTGTGGCTTAGTTTGTAGTTTTTGAATTTTTCCAAAAAGTGTTCTTCTAATAAAAAATAGTTATGCAACTATCAGTTGGCATAACTATTACGCGAGCAAAGCCGCGGGGTTTGCTAGTTTAATATAAAAAAGCTGATTATTTGTTATTATATGTAAACAGAAGCAATTTATGTAACACGTGTAAACAAATAAAAAATTTTAAATGCATACATAAACCAGCATAATAATTTATCAGTTTTATTTTGATAGGTGTTTATATCAATTGGTAGTAAATCTTACTTTCTTAAAAACAAATTGTATCAAGCTTTTTAAAAGTACCAAGGCCCGCCTGTGCTATTAGATACACGTTAATAATTCAAGTTGTGGAGGGAAATTCAGTAATCGGATTCCGTAATGGAAATGTTAGAAAGCGTGACCTAATTCAAATTTAATTTTGTTGATGTAAGTATTTTGGGATTGTCAATTATGTAAATTTAATATCTTTTTATTGTTAACTTATGAGAGTCTTCTGATTATGTAGCATTTTTAAGAGTTTAAACTTTATTTAAAATATCATGTGGGTTTTTCTATTACTAGAATATTTTAGGCATAGTGTACTGGCGGTACTTTAAAGAACCACTTTGATTAATTTTCTCTAACGAATTAAATTTCTCACGGATGAGTATTTTTATGAATATCCTTTAATTTTCATTGTAGTAACCGAGAAAAAAAGCTACATGAAAAAAATTGCAGTAGATCACAATGCAGTAGATAAAGGATTAAATAAGTCGTAGTCACTTGGAGAGAGGTCCGGTAAGTACAGTGATTGGGGTAATTGTTTCGTAATCCAAAGGGTGCATCTTTTGGAGTGTGATGTAGTGGGCCAGAGCTTTTTGGTTCACTCAGCTCTTGTGAGATGATCGTTGAAAAATAATGCATATTTCTTACCAAAGTCCTTTATTAAAACAACTAAAATAGATTTGAAAAATGTAATAACAAACTTTACCATTCATAGGTAGACACTCTCACTTTTTATTAACAGTTCTATACTTCTCATAGCCAACCTGAATAAAACGATTTTTACTCGCATCTCTTCCGTTGGTAAAAAACGACCTGAGTTCATCAGTATCTCCCGTCTACTCTTCAGCTTCCTCACCAACTCCTGCCTGAGCCTCCTTTTACTTTCACTTTGGAGACGAGTTCCCACACATTGTCCAGTCCTCCCTATTTCTTGGAAAAGTGGAAATACCCTGTTGAGCAGATCCCAAGGGCAGAAGTATGCCTGGTATTTTCCCTGCATGCCTTTACACAAAAGACTATTGTCCTCCACGGAAATGCCTGTTGCTTCCCTCGTCGAAAATTTGTGGCGAAGGTACGATATCACAACACCTCCCCCCAAAAGAGATTTCCACAGGAAATATTTGGCATGAATTCACGTAATAAGCCCTTTTAATAGATTTCCCGAGAGGTCAAGCACACCATTAAATCAGCCATAAAATATCATTTAGACTTTTGACCCAATTATGAAAGTTCTACTTAAATTCAAGAATACCCACTCTCAGTTTCAAAGGACATACCAAAATATGAAATTTTTAGAATTTTCCTTACACATAATTAATCAAAAGAATAAAAAGAATTTACATTTTTGATGCTAGAACAATTAATTTAAATTTAAAATATTTGAATATAATACTAACTCAAAAAAGAAAAAAAAACACTATAACGCAATCCAGGTAACTAAATTTTTACATACAGCACAATATCTTAATAAAACGCCCTAATTACAAGTATTAAAATTTTGAACACTAAATTCCAAACAGAAAATCCAACTCTGATTCTAAATCTTCCTACTTAGACCATCTGCATTTCCATGTAATTTTCCTGGCTTATGTGTCATTTCAAAATTTAATGGCTGCAAAAATAGAGCCCAACGTGTCAAACGAGAGTTTGTACCAACCATTTTCTTTAAGTACACTAATGGATTATGATCCGTTTGTATTTCAAATTTTTGCCCATCCAAATAATAATTTAACTTTTTTAATCCATATACTATAGCCGCTAATTCTCTTTCTATCGTGCTATAATTTCTTTCCGCACGAGAAAATTTTTTGCTAAGGTACAAAATTGGATGCTCTTCACCTGCAATAATTTGAGATAAAACAATTCCTGCCCCATACAAACTCGCATCTGTTTGCACAATGAATTTCTGCTTAAAATCAGGCGCATATAACACAGGACTTTTCATTAATTTTAACTTTAATTCTTCAAATGTATTATTACACTTCTCGTCCCATATGATTTTTTCTTTTTTTCTTTTCCCTTTTAAAGCATCTGTTAACGACACTGATATGGTAGCATAATTCTTTATGTACCTCGCGTAATATCCTACCATTCCCAGATATGCTCTTAGCTGTGTTTTCGTCGTCGGAATTGGAAAATCTTTAATAGCCTTCAATCATAGCCTCTTTAATAATCTTCAATTTAGCTTCACTAGGAGGACTTTTTCCTGACCCAACTTCGTGTCCCAGAAATTTTACGTGATCTTGCTCGGATTGGCATTTGGATGGTTTCACCGTTAGATTTGCTTCTTTTAACCGCTTAAGAACCGCCTCCACATCTTTTAAATGCTGTTCCAAGGTCAAAGAAAATATAGCTATATCATCGATATATGGAACCGCAAATGACTCTAACCCATATAAAACTATGGCAATCAATTTACAAAAATAATATGCTGAATTTAAAAGTCCAAACATCAGGACTTTAGGTAAAAAAGTCCCAAATGGTGTTACAAAAGCCGCATATCTCTGAGCTTCTTCCGTGAGAGGAATCTGAAAATAACCTTTCGTCAGATCCATAATAGTAATAAAAGGCGCTGCACTCACTTTCTCAACGACCTCTTCAATGTTTGGCAAAGGAAAAAATTCAGTTCTGGTCTTTGCATTTAATTTCCTATAATCCACACAAGGGCGAGCGTCTTTACTCGCACTCTTAAGCAAAATCATAGGCGAAGCATAATCTGATTGCCCGACTTCAATCACACCCAAATCTAAAAGCCTCTGAATCTCTTCACGCATAATCTCTAATTGCCTCGGCGACATACGATATGGTTTTGATCTTACCCGCACATCATCCGTTAAAACAATGTCCATTTTAACTAACGGGGTACTCCCAGGGTCCGTAGAAAAAACTTTCATATGACGCTCAATCATTGTCCTGAAATCTCCTATTTGCTCTGTAGAAACACGTTTTTCCAAATTACTTTCTTTTACTAATTCCCAAAAGTCTAATTGAGTGGGATCCGCAATGGGATAAGGAATTTCCGTTTGATCCTCAATTTCCTCACACTCCTCATCAATCAAACAAATTCAGGTCTACTATAATATGGTTTAATTAAATTAACATGATAAATAGTAGACTTATTTCTCTTTTCCGGAATATCGATAGTATAATTAGCTTGAGATATTACACTAGTAATAGTTCCCGGTCCTATCCAATTAACCGCCATTTTATTTGGTTTCGAAGTAGCCAGAACTAACACTGTATCTCCAACATTAAATTTTCTATACACCGCATTCTTATCATACCATTGTTTTCGTTTCTCCTGACACTCTCATTCTTTTACACGCTAATTCTTGACAATGTTTCAATCTATTACTTAAATTCAAAATATAGTCCACTACATTCTGATTTACCGTTTCCTTTTCCATCCAATTTTCATATACAAGAGTATGTGGCATTCGTAAATTCTTACCATGTACAGTACAAGCTCAGCAGGGCTAAATCCCGTGCTTTCATGACTTACAGTCCTCAAAGCAAATAAAGCCATTGGCAAGACTGCTTCCCAATCTTTTCCTGCCTCCAAACATAATGTCTTTATAACCCTTTTTAAACTACCATGCATCCGTTCAACGCTATTCGATTCTCGGTGGCAAACTGAACTATGTACAACTTTAATACCAAACCTATCAAAATATTCCGATGCCAACTCACTTGTAAATGACCTACCCAAATCACATTGTACCTCTTTCGGATAACCAGTCCTAGAAAATATTTGTATTAGCCCCTCAATCACTGACGGAGAAGTTAAATCTTCTACTGGAATAGCATCTGGATATTTTGACGCAACACAAATTGAAGTAATCAAGTATCTATTATTTTTCTCGCTTAAACTCAAAGGGCCTACACCATCAATATTTATCCTGGAGAAAACTTCTGAAATTATTGGCACGAGCTTCAAGGGAGCTTTCTTTTTATCTCTATTTTTACCAACCTTTTGACACAGATCGCAAGTTCTTACAAATGCCTCAATTTCCTTGTAACAATTTGGCCAAAAATAGCATTTAATTACCCTATCTTTTGTTTTAGTCGCCCCTAAATGTCCCGCAACTTCCTCATGACACATTTTCATTATTTTCTCTCTAAATTCTAATGGCAAACATAATTGTAATTTCTCATCCCCACTATTTGAATGTGAAACTCTTACTAATTTATTTCCCATTATTTTAAATTCCTTTTCTTCTACATTATTCGCCTTTTCCCATAATGTTTTTAAAGATAAGCACTGTTTCTGAGCTAAGCTGAAATCTTTCGCTGTAATTTTATTCAATCCACATTATCTTTCACCTCCCATTTCGGTAATAACATAAGATCTTCGATTTAACTTTCATCCTGTCTATTCTCATCCATTTGAACTACCTGCATTTCTTTGTTCTGTGAGCAATCCCCAATTTTATCTACCCTACCTGGTTGCTCTTCTAACTTTGCATGCTCGATAAACGACATTTCATTATCAGCATCCCGTTGCTCCATTCTTTTTTTTAAAGAATCCGTCCTACTACGGGTAACTACCATATTTATAGGAACACCATTTCCTTTATTTTGCTCAATAAGCTCCGCAGTTTTATTACCTAAGAGATAGTAACCTTGCTCCGACTCCGGTGGTTTAATCTCCGCCTTAGTGGTAATGCAACCAAAATCCCCTTTTATAGTCACCCATGCTAATGGTAAACATTTACATTCATTATCAAGAGGCTGACGTACCCAAGTTATATCTCCAGTAAAATCCTCTGTTTTAACCCAATTTCTATCGCATAAATCAATCCCTGCTCCCGTGTCCCTCAAATAGTGTCTTTCAACCCCGTTTATTAGAGCTTTTTTTAGATAAGGTTTAAAACAATCCCCTAAATCAACATCATTACCTAAATGATTAACTGTATTGAACTGATTTTTCTTTTTTAACCATTCCGCACAATCTGGTTTTATGTGCCCTGGTTGATTACAAAAAAAAACACCTAATCTGCCTTTTCCTCTCAAAAGCCTGGTCTTGTTTAAGTTTATCATTTTTAAAATTTTCCGTTTTATTCTCTAACTCCGATTTAGCTTTTACTTCACCCTTAATTTTCGGATTTAAATTGCTTCTTTGCATCTCTGAATAAGGTTTTTTTTCCCAAGATTTTTTTTTCTGATTTCCTGAAACTACTTCTAATACTCTCATATTTGTCACATTTATCAGCAAGCTTCGAAGCCTCTTTCATTTCATCCCATTCATCCATAAATTTTTCTTTTACTTCAAAAGGAACGCGTTTTTTTACTTGCTCAGTGAGCATGAGTTCTTTTAAAGACTCGAAATCCTTTATTTCTAATGATTCCAACAAATTATCTAAATAACCCCTTAATTCATATACCAAGTCTACCCATAACGCTCCAGGTTTCCTTTGATGATTTTCAAACTTCTGTTTTAAAGCACCTGTTCCCAATCTAAAACGATTTAATAAAACTTTTTTTACATGTTGAAAATCATCTCCTAATTCTGCTGGTTGTTTCACTATAATTTCCGCGATATCTGATGGCAATAAAGGAATTAATTGGCTAACCATATCCTCTTGCGAAATTTCAGCTTTTTCCGCCTGTTTTTCAAAGATCATAAAGAAAAGAGTGATGTCAATTAATTTAGAATCAAAGCGTGGAACTAATTCTTTCAAATTAATTTTTGGATTCCTATGCGAACCTACATTCATATCACTAGACGAAAGACTAACAGTTTCCGAAGAATTTTGAATTCTTAATTTTTCTAACTCAAATTGTCTTGTTTTTTCACGTCCTTCGTTTTCTTTACGTTCTGCATCCTCTTTAAGAATACATTCCAAATTCGATTTAGCAAAACTCTCATTATAATCCGATGCTTCTAAAATAGCCTGAATTACAGTTTTTTCTTATCAGTTGCCGACACGTTGGTCTCAAATTCCTCTGCCAGCAAAAGCAAAATATTTTTAGTATATTTCCCTAGAAATTCTTCCATGATTTTCCCCCAAAATATACTAATCACAAAAATACACAAATATATACAATTTGTAAAACACCAAAAACCAAAAAAAAAAAAAAAAAAAAAAAAACACAATAAGGAATAGGATTTTATCCTTTAGGTATATTTCAATGCATAAAACAATAATACAATTTTCCTACCGAAAATTTTCATGCACTTGTTATATCGTTTAAAACTGAGTAAATCCTCAAAATTATTTTGATACTCACAGTACTATATAAATACAATTTATATATAAACAATTAATCCCGCTTTTTCCTACAGCATACCCATAAAATTTCAAATAACTTTATTGCTGTAATAAACAAAAGCTGTATATGCCCCAACTTTATAACTAAAAGTTACATCCACAACTATGATTAATTTTAATGATTAATATTCTTTTATTAATCAACCGTAATTTACTATCCTCAAGTAAATTATGAAATACATAAATATTAAATTTTCAAAACCAAAGGAATTAACGTACCGACCATAAGAAACCCGTTTAATATAAAAATTCTAACTAAATATTTCGATCCCAAATTAATAGCTACCCTAGACTTTTTATCTATTAAACATATACAAATTACCAAGAACAGACATATACAATATTAAATCCTAACAGACCTCTCTGGAAAATTTCATAAAAGGGATTACCTTCAAATGTAGACATTTCTCCACACTGCTCCAAGGCTTTCCTGCACTTTTTTTTCAGGTACTGTCGTATCTCCGGATCTAACTTGATTTCCGCCGGGAAATTTACACACAAGCTGTCTCCATGGATTCCTAAGGGCGATCGATGAATAGTCTTCTATCCACTGCACTGGACGTTTACTGAAGAATTTTTCTATATCGTCGGATCCTTAGTCCTTGTTACATACCAGCTAACATATTCGACACTCCAGATTTCACCGTTCCTCACCGGATACACTTGAAAATCTTTCTCGTCAAACACAAGATTTCATCACCGACTGTCTTTGTTTCTAACACAGTTTCCTTCTGTACATCAAGTTCACGTGGGTCCAGTCTAATTTATGCTAGACCTAATTAATCCGTAAGCTGCCACCATTTATAATAATATAGCTGTGATGTAGTGGGCCAGAGCTTTTTGGTTCACTCAGCTCTTGTGAGATGATCGTTGAAAAATAATGCATATTTCTTACCAAAGTCCTTTATTAGAACAACTAAAATAGATTTGAAAATGTAATAACAAACTTTACCATTCATAGGTAGACACTCTCACTTTTTATTAACAGTTCTATACTTCTCATAGCCAACCTGAGTAAAACGATTTTTACTCGCATCTCTTCCGTTGGTAAAAAACGACCTGACTTCATCAGTATCTCCCGTCTACTCTTCAGCTTCCTCACCAACTCCTGCCTGAGCCTCCTTTTACTTTCACTTTGGAGACGAGTTCCCACACATTGTCCAGTCCTCCCTATTTCTTGGAAAAGTGGAAATACCTTGTTGAGCAGATCCCAAGGGCAGAAGTATGCCTGGTATTTCCCCTGCATACCTTTACACAAAAGACTATTGTCCTCCACGGAAATGCCTGTTGCTTCCCCCGTCGAAAATTTGTGGCGAAGGTACGATATCACAGGAGGATCAATGTGCGACACGAGTAGTCGTTCAACTCCTGCGGCAACCACTTATCGAGTTTCTTCACCTTGGCAATTTGCTCTAACAAGCAGGACCCGACTTACGCAGGGGCATGAGAGGCAGTTGCTCTGGGCTCCTCTTTTCACGGGGCCCCCCCATGGGAGTAGTCAGGATTTTCATTAAAAAGTGCCAAATGCTTAAATTAAACAAAAGTGACCAAAATTCATATGCTTTCAAACATTTAGGCAGGAAGTGCAGTCCCCCTCCCCCCCCCCCTTTGCTTCCAGTATCCTCTCCACCCATGCAAAAAACAAACTATATCATTAGAAAACTAATGATTAATATTTTATTATGCCAACTTAGTATTTTATTGCTTTCAAAAGAAATTCTTTATTAACGTTTTTCTCGTAACGTAGCAAGTTAATACCATTAATGATGACCAATTTGGGCCTTTTCTTTTAGACGTCGTATAACGTACGTAGATAAGCAAAGTAAAAGTTTGTAAAGAAATACTCGTGTCAATCAATCCATCATTTTTTTTTCTGCTATTATCCTACAAGTTCTTAAAGTTATGACTACCTTTTTGTGACACACTGTATACAGATGTAAGCAGTACCGGGTACAAAAGTTATGCATGTAATAGAATATGTATGAAGTTTAGTACTAGCTACTTCCTCATTATTTAAAAAAATCGATAGAAGGGGGGGCCCCAGAATGATTCTTGCCTCGAGGCCCCACATAGCCTAAGTCGGGCCCTGCTAACAAGTAAAGGTACTATAGTCTGTGGCGGCGAATTTCGATTTTTATAGCTGATTCGATTCGTCTCATCGAGCTAAGTAATTTGCTACCTCGCATATCCGCTATTGAGTTCTAATAATGACAGGGGACCGGGTCGAAGTTTAAAATTTCTTTCATTGAAAACCAGTTGCCGTCAAAGAAATAAGTAAGATTTAAATTTATTTATGTTTCTTACACTAACATGCATTGATGATAGCCAATTTCTGACACGTTGTTTATTCCGAAGAAGCAAATAAAATAAAAATATTTCTCACAATTCGTACAACGAGCAAAGGCTTTTTCAGCTGACTCGACGACGCATTCAAAACAGCTCTGCTTTCTTTCTTGAATTTTAAAACAGTAGTCTGTAGGAGTGATGTAAATTTCGTCTTTATTTTCTTCTGATAATAGTAATAACATAAACTTATAGTAGATATTGACAATGTATGGCACTGTAAAAACAATTAGTAAACTTAAATCGCACTTATTTCTTTGAAGGCATCTGTTTTTCAATGAACGAAATTTTGAACTTTGACCCGGTCCCCTGTCATTATAAAAACTTAATAGCCGATATATGAGGTATAAAATTACTAAGCTCGACGAGACGAATTGAATTAGCTGCAAAAATCGAAATTCGCCGCCACAGACCGCCGCCATAGTACCTTTACTTGTAAGTGACGAACGATGCTGGAATTGTTAACGTTTAGTTCATTCGCAATTTCTAGAGTAGTTTTGATTGGATCAGCTTCGAGTATTGCCTTTAGTTGACCATTGTCAACAACACTATAACTCCCATGACCACCTTTGTCTTGAAGGTTGAAATCTCCTCGATGAAATCTTTAAACACTAGAACCGCCGGAAATTTTACTGAAGTGTTATAAAAATATTTTACACCGTAAATTTTAGTTGAAACTACTTAACATATTTATTTAACTTATTTCTCCGAGGTACATTTTAAACTTATTTTAGAAAGAAATTTCTGGTGATAATCAAAATATTTTTATTTCATAGCGGTCAAAATGACCGCTAAGGCGGTTCTAGGGTTAAACCAACGCTGAACTGTCCCTACTTTTAACCTCTTCATTTCCGAAGCTAAACGTATGATACAAATCCTTATTCATTGGTTTTTTCCAAACAATATGACTTCGTAACTGACAGAAAAAGTATCTTTCTGAAATTGATCCTTTAGGCGCTTAGTAATTTAAGTTCAAAAATGTGGATCTAAAACTACAAACCCCCTTAAAACATAAATTTAATAACCGTTAACCTAAATTAACACAATCACAAATTTAAGAGCTTTACACAAATAAATAATCTACAAATCCTCAAAAATTTTTATTAAAAAAGATTTAAGTTATATACGTATGAAAATTTGTCATTTCTTGGTCATACCGTCTTTAGTGCATTTTTAGGCAATTTGCAAACTCAGATGAAAATAACATTTATTTTATGTGGGAAAAAGCTTAGATGCTGTCATTTATTCGTTTGTTTTGAACGCAAAAAACATCCAGCTATTAAGAAGGGATGTGAAAATATAAAAAAAATCGGACATTTTAGTTTTTATAAGGAAAAGAACAGAGGTCTCCGTTTGGGGACCCAGAGACCGAAGAGGTTAATATTACAAGAAAATGCTTACTTGATTTAGATTTTTGCTGAAGTGTCAGTTAGTGGTTAAGTGCCAATAAAAGAGGGTATCACACTATATGCCCGAAAGTAATATTACGCTGTGCTTTTCGCTTCTCTCAAACTCTCAATTACTTGGACAAATGTACAGACATTAAACGGTGCATAAATAAACTTGTAAAACATGTCAAAATCTTCTTTTTTCTATTAAGGGGGTCAGGGGCACAAAATTCTATTTTTTTTTATGAAATTTGTCTGAAATATGTTTTAATATAATAATAATATTGCATGTAAAAAAATCTCAAAAATTTTAAATATTTTTAAATAAATTTAATTTAAAATTTAAACATAATTAATTTTTGATTTAACCTAGAAGTACTTACTCAATTTACAAAATTTTAACACTTTTGTGTATAGAAAATGTGTCATTTTAATTTGTATTAAGAATTTCTTAAAATATTGACTATGAATTTCATTAAAAAATTTTAAGTAAAAAAAAATGAAGTTTTTTATGAGTGAGTTTTGCATCAATTAGCATATGTTCACAATTATCACTCAAAATTAAAAATCCTGAAGACAATTTGTTGGAAATAGAGCATAAAATATCTGTTGAAAAATTCATACATATATCTTACAAGGAACTTTAGATATATTCTTTTAAAATTGTCAAATCGTGAAAAAATTCATTCTGAGATAAATGAAATTAAAGTTCTCGTCAGAGGGTAGCTGACGCATCGCTTCTCAAGGCAAAATGTGTTATATCTCTGGATCTAATGAAGATAAAAGTATGCAGTTTGCGGTACTTAACGCTAAAAACTCAGTATTTTCTTTTAAGCCAATAAAAAAAATCCATTTTTGAGAATTTTTAGCCCCGGACCCCCTTAATATTAATTCTCTCACAATAACTGTATACAAAAAAGAAAAAAAAATCATAGACCTAAATTGACAATTGTTTCATCTCGGTCTTCTAAAAGATAGAACACGTGTTAATTTTATTTATGTTGGGAACCCATATTTTAAATTGAAATTTCAAACAAATCACATGTAAGGGTTAATATCACAAAATACGAAAATTGCAGTCCGCACAATAAAATTTCTATTTAATGTTATACAATGCAATTTTCTTTTTCACATTCCAATAAAATATATTCTTAAAAGTATTTTCAAGAGGTATTACATTCATAATAACACAAAAATAAAGTATTTAAAAGACTTAAAATTTCAGATTGTCATTTTTTCTGGCATGTCACACTGTGATCTGTGCAAAGTAAAATGCTTTCTGCTATAATGTACAAATAACTTTTTCCAGTTTTTTTAATTTCTAATTAAAAATTATGCCTTATATAGCACACTAATCACTAATCACTAATCACCCACTCGTGGACAGCCAACCTTTCGGTATAGGAGCTGATTCGTCCACGAGGGGAAAACACATATCTACTACCCCGCGGAGACTCCAGTACTCGCGAACGAGCCCGGAAGCTCCAACAGGCTGGAAGACCCTGCTTAATGAAAATTACATGATTATTACAGGTAATTCACAATGGGTTGCACTATTGAGCAAACCCGAGAAATTTTACAGTTATAGTTGATGATGAATAATTAAAATTATGTTATAAAATAAAGTTAATATAGGTACTTAATTACATCTCATTATTTAGTAATTTAACATTTATGGAAGAAAACGAGTTCTGTATTTTACAAATAATTTCCATAATCAAAATATTATTATCACTGAAAATGAATGTCAATGCCCTGGCATGTTCATTTTAGTTCTTTATGAGGTATAAAGAGGGCGCTGCAGAGTAATTCTTCTTGTTATTGACATACTTCAAGTCAGAAGTAGTAAAATCATTGCTACCAGCAAGATCTTTTAGATATGTCTTTGAAAAAAATGCGTTTAAAGGCTTTGTAAAAATTGAGTAGACTTTTATTATGTCATTTTCCTGGCTTCTATAAATTACAAATAAAACTGAACATTATACTGAATTTGATGTACTATAGAGGAAACATGTTCCTTTAAAAAAATTAAAATGTTAGATCTAGAAATAAAAAAACAAGAATGTGAATTAGAATGAAATTGTCATTACCCTGGCGGTCATTATCCTGGCATACATGCCAAAAAAATGACACATCATTATAATTACATAAAAATGAACTTAAGCTCTTCCAACTTTAACAATTTTACATATAAATTCCTTTATTCAGCTGTTCAACTAACATTTTAAAAAAATCAGAAGCTTTGAAACGATTTAAATTTTCAATTTTTTTTTTCAAAATCTCACATTTTGTGATATTTACCCGTAAACATTTTCTGGAATTATTATTAAACTTTTAAAGGATATGAAATATATATTATTCTTAAGAGAAAGTGTAAATGTAACAAATTTTAATGTCGAAATAAAATAGCTAGCTAAATATATAAATCCAGCTCTTACATAGTGTTTTACAAAGTAGAGTTACCTCAGTGTACAAACATAGAGAAATATAGGAAAACTAAACTTAAACATCATTAAACGTTGAAAAGGTTCATATTTGCTTTCCGACTTTCTAGGCTTCGTATAGTTTGGTTTATCTTTCACGTTCACAATTTAGTGAAAATATTTATTCAGACAGTAATTGCAACACTTCAAAATATGCTCTTTTGATTCTAATGTAGGATACTTTAAAATTGATAGATGACATTTCAAAATACAAGAGTTGAAACTCTTGAAGTTTAAATTACAAAATAAAACTTGATATGCAGTAAATAATACAATAGTCATAATGAACTATCCTCGCATATATATAATTTTAGATGTAAACACGCAAGACATGGATATCATTTTATTATTTTATTGCTATATTAAAAGGGAAATTTTGCATATTTTGAGTGTTAATTTTCTATAGTAAAAATTGCACTGTAATTTTTTTATTTCATTTATATGTATGTAAAAATTTTTAAAACTTAATTATAAGATTACTGTGCTTGAGATTTTAATAATATTATTGTAAAACCTGTGAAATATAAAAGTGTATTTTTTTTTAAGAGAACGTTTGTAATATTTTAAGCCATATTTTTTAATTTTTATTTTTATTTGCACCCTGTCCTCCATGTTTTCGTACCTTTGTATGTAGGAAAACACAATCATAAACCTACCAAATTAACCACTAAAATCGAGTCTTCAGGTGGTTTCAACCAAGATATGACTTGGCAGACCAGTTGCATTTTAATATGCTGATGAAGTTCTATCTAATCCTGAAATTTTAGCCGTGAACACGATGAGGTGATGGTTTGTGTAGATGCTGCCCGGGCTATTATAAAAGAACGAGTTTTTTTTTTTTTTTTTTTTTTTTTACTTTTATACATATTTTTAAAAATTAACAGTCTTATACCTCCTTACCTTATTCTACATTAATGGTATTAGTACACATCTATTTTAATGTTAATTTAAAAATGAAATAGTATATAGAATTAATCTTATGATATTTATTATACAGCAAGCATGAGTTTTAAATGTGTACGTGTGTTAATATTCATGGATAGTGCATAGTTTATAAACAGATCTTTCAATTAATTATATCTTTAAAAATTCTATTCATTTGAAACCTTTCACAATCTTTAAATCTATTTTGAATGATTTTGTAAAAAGAAATAACTACGATTATGTCTTTCTTATACAAAAACTAGCATTGTCTTTTATAAAAAGCAATATTTTTTGAAATTATGAAATAAAACTTCAAGTATTCTTATTTAAATAATTCGTGATTTAGAATTCAGTTTCTTTATAAACATTCTGGTATCGATTTAGAATTACCTAGATTTTCCTACATACTTTGGTTAAATTCGATATTCTTAAAGGATGCACGTAATTCTAAATGAAATGCCTCAAAAATATTGGCAGGTTTGATCATCGGTTTTTTGTTTTGTACAAATACAAAAACATTAAACGTTCAGCCAAAATTTTTTAATGGAAAAAGTATGCTGATTAAGGAATAGTTTTTAAAAAAATAGATGATGGTCTGGTAAATCTATCTAATATCTGATTTGAGGGGGGGGGGGACTTCTTCTCAGTAAATGTTAACCAAGACACACTTTTTACGTTCATTGTAGTCCTCCGAATTAAAGTATTGATTGAATTTTTAACCTTTAACCTTTTATGACCCAAATTATGAATTAATGAAAATTTCGTCTGCTAAAGTATTTTTCCTGAATTTTTGAAAATTCATTAGAAGATTTGCATAATCAATTAATAAATTTTAGAATGATATTACCAATTAAAATTAATGAACGAAATATTCATTTATTGGGATTTTGTCGAATATTTATAACTCCACTCAAATGTTTTATGTAAAATACCTTTTAAAGTTAAATATTATATGTGTGTTCACCGATGCTGGGTTTATTTGTGTCTCATGTTTCGCCCCAGGATTCTGCGGCCCCACCAGTGGCCGAGAAGTTCTGTTCTCGAAGCTGGTAGACGGGAGGTGCTGGGTTCGAACCCAATCGCGCTTGTCGGCCTAATAGTTTGGAGTTTTCCATGGTTTTCTTCGAAGCTTGAATTTCCAAGCGTAAATGCGGGTTGGGTTCCCTTAGAAAGACCCCCACGGAGGGCACTACCCTTCGGTTCTATATTCCTCGTGCAGATAATCGGCCGTCATAAATAACACCAACACACCAGGATTTTGCGCTCATGAAGACTACTCCATCTTGTGCTGCAGTTGCAGCCTTACCAACATATGTGAGTGATAGATGCTAAGCTGGGTATCGTCCTCGTAGCTTAATTGGTAGAGTACTTGGATCGTTATTCTAACTGTTCCGCGTTCGATTCCCGCCTTGGACATTTTTCACTCTGTTGGTTGTACGCTTACTTAGCAATGTGATAAATCACGTATTAAATATTTAATAATTTCGAGCGCAATTTCACTGCTGAAAATTAATGAAAATATTATACACCTTTTACAGTATTTTATAGAATCAAGCAATGTACAAATATAATGCAATTATATTACAATACATATATTTAACCCTTAAATGCGCGATTTTTTATTTTGTTTCGAAAAAATTATATATGATTCTCTGAAAGGTTTATTACACAGGAAAAATAATGAAAAAAAATCAGAGATACATTTTTCCTATAATCTTTTCTTCTTTTGCACATCTGCAATACAAGTAAAAACTACTGTCCTGCGGCTATTTTACGCTAAAATATTGAAAATTAGTAAATATTTTAATAAGCATGTCTCTAAATACATTATTTTATAAAGTTATTTATTTTATAAAGCTTAACCTTTAACCCTTTAATTCCCATGATAAGATACGTTCTAGAAATTACGTAGTCCAGAGAATCTGACTTTACACCACAGAAAGTTTCAATGGTTAATTTCGCTTTATTTAAATACGGAACAATGGAACAATGTGATCAGCTCAATGAATTACCTACTTGCGTTGCAACTTTACATCCAGTGGAAAGGTGATTGTGTTGCAAGGGCATTAGGGAACCTTAAAAAAAAAAATAATGTTTAGAAGTGACTGGTAGCCACAAATTAAAATTACTTTTAAGAAAAAGAAAAGATTAACAAAAAATAAAAAAGTACATAAGTACTGGTATAACAAGTTATAAAAAAGAGAAAAACAAAAAAGAAAAAGAAAAATTTAGAATAAAAAAGAAAAAATTCCATTAGTTCCAAAAAAGAAGGAAAAGGCGAAAAAGCTACCGGAAGGGGGGGGGGCTGCCCCATAAAAAAAGACTCTTTTCAGAGACCATACATTAGAATAAATAGTAGAATGCTAAAAATATAGTAAAAAATCAATTTTTTTTTATACTATAAACAGGACAGAACAAACAGAAAGGTTAAGCAGAGCAGAAGGTGAGGGAAACTCAGTCTTCATCATTAAGCAAAAGCGAGTATTTAGGGCGTTTTCTATTAGTGGAGTCGGATACCTCGTAGTCGGGTAGTTCCGCTATAATTTGGTTAGGGAGGTTGTAAACAGATTTATAAAAAATTTAGCAAGTTTATTTATGCGCTTTTTTAAGGAGGTAGTTTTCAAATCCCTGCAGATAGGTATGTTAAGAAGAAAATGGGGACCATTACGAATATAGCGTAGGTTTTTGTTATGAGCACCGTAAAGATACTCCATATTAGTTTTGCAAGCGAATCCCCAGAACGGACAAGCATAAGTTAAAATTGACCTAATACATGCATTATACAAGATTAGTTTATTATGAGTAGAAAGAGTATTACTTTTGAGAAGAGGAGAAAGGGCCTGGGAAATACCCGCAACTTTGCCTCGAATATTAGTAAAGTGCTTTTTCCAAGTAAGTCTTCTATCAAGGGTAACCTCCAGATACTTAGTGTCATTAGTCTAAGGAATAGTAGTGCTGTTAATAGTAATACGATTGGGAAATGTTAGTTTTCTAGAGAAATAGACAGCAGCTGTTTTCCGCTCGTTGAGCTTAACACGTCACAGGGTACACATTTAAATACGGAAAGTCTGTTATTATTTAAAGCAAATATTGCTATTTTAATTTTCTGGTGTGAATTAGGTATATGCGAATAAAAAATCTATTATACATTCAAAACACTGTTGTTTGCAAAGCTGCGCACTAAAGGGTTAAGAACTGAAACTTTGCATTCCCCAAACTTCCGACATTAAGAAAGCTAAACAGATGCATATGAAAGATAAATCATCCTTTTAAAAATATTTTTGTTTTGTGCTACAATAAAAGCTTTTGGAAGAAGATAAAGTAAAGCATCTACAATTCATTCTAAATTGTAATACAGTACAAAGTCTAAAGTTCGTACACCCAAAGTTCGGAATTGTCCAAAGTTCGGACTTTCCAGCGGCAGTTTTCAAGAAAGAAGTGAAAAAACAAAATTGCTGAAACAAAAAAGGTCTAGAGCAGTGGTTCCCAACGTGGGGTGTACGCCCCACAGGGGGGCAATTTCAGATTTTTTATTAACCCATTTTCGGTCAGTTTTTTTGCTTTACTTTTATTTTATTTATTTATTTTTAAATAAAAGACATGCTGTAGGCTAAAAATAGAAATAACATATGAAAATTTAAAACATAACTCAATAAAAAAAACATTTTCAAAAAGTTCCCAATTCAAAATTCAAAGCAAACTAAACCGGAATAATTATACGATTTTGTTTTAATATTTAGGCACATTTTATATATTAAAGTAATTTTATAATTTTTCTGGTTATAATATTATTTTATTATTACAGACATTTTTAAAAAATATTTATTGAAAGAAACTTGCATTTTTATTGAAAGTGCAATATGTCACATGAAAAAACTTTTACATATGTTGAACACATTAAATTTGTAATACCTAAACAAGAAAAAATCCCTGCCGGCCCGGCCTACAGGCAGAGGTAGATTTCGAAGTTAAGTAGACTAATTTCACCAACAAAAACTAAATCATTATTAGATATAAATCCACTTTAACAGTTCTATCTGTCTGCTTTTGACGAGTTTTTATTTCCTTTTTATAAAATAGCTGGTTTTATCAGAATCATGTTAAGGCGATATTAAAAAAATATTTTTCCATACTCAACAACTCGAAATTTTCTGGCACATTTTCAGATTAATTTTTAATAAAAAAAAAAAAAATATGAAACATGCCTGACATGATTTTTGAAAAGATTTATAAGCGACCTGTGTTTTTTTTTTCAATTAATTAAAACTTGATTAATAAACAATTATTTTCTCAGTAGGGCAATATTTTTCGTTTCTAACACAATCGTTTCGGGAAATTCTGTTCAAAATGCCCACTTTGACATCATTTCTTGAAATACATTCTGCCTCTATCAAAATATCGATCAT
Source organism: Maratus speciosus (assembly GCA_963932465.1). Taxonomy (NCBI): domain Eukaryota; kingdom Metazoa; phylum Arthropoda; class Arachnida; order Araneae; family Salticidae; genus Maratus; species Maratus speciosus. The sequence continues at coordinate 62,016,237 of OZ010789.1, forward strand.
TACTGTACATTATATAGTTTCTGAATAAGAGAATCTAGCAATTGGATGCGTTTGAGAGCAAAAATGAACTTAAAAATGAGTAAGAAAATAGACAGTTTGAATTTGAATGCACCCATAATAAAATGATTTTTTTCTTCAACCGCTATGTATTTTTAATTTGTTTTTGCTTTAAGAATTGGCCCTATCAAAAACTTGTCTATAGAAATCTTGAAGACAATATTAAGAAGATGTATGATAAATTCATGGAGATTTTATATCTTGTGAATTGACGCAGTTATGAAAATTTTTCTACTTCAACCCACCTTTTTTGTTTTCGCTTTTAATTTTTTTGCGGTACGAATTGGTCCTATCAAAAACTTGTGAATATAAAAGTTGTAGATAATATTAAGGAGATGTATAATAAAATTATTGGATTTGATATTTTGAGAATTGACGAATTAAGAAATTTTTTTCTCCCAAAAACCCTATTTTTTGCGCCCCTTGAGCCTATTTTAAATTTTATCAAAAATCTGTGATGCATGAATTTTTGGAGCTATTTTTAGAAGTAATAAAAACTTTAAACTGATTTGATATCTACAAAAATTAAGAAGTTATGGGGGTTTTTTGGTTTTCACAAAACCCCTCCCTATTTCCACCCCCTTTGTCTGCTTTTGCCCATTAACGAACTTGACCGAGATTTTATGTCCTTTGATTTTATGTATCAGTTTGGAATAGATTTGTGCAGAATTGCGGAAGTTATCGTGTCCAGAAGAAAGTGATAACATAATTGCTTCGGGAAATTCCGTTCAAAATACCCACTTTGACATAATTTCTTGAAATATATTCTGCCTCTATCAAAAAATCGATCATTGCGGTACATTATATAGTTTGTGAATAAGCGACTTTACCAATTAAATGCGTTAGAGAGCAAAAATGAATTTAAAAATGAGTCAGAAAATAAGCAGTTTGGATTTGAGTGCATCCTTAATGCAATGATTTTTCCAACACAATCCGCTTCGGGAAATTCGGTTCAAAATGCCCACTTTAACAGCATTTTTTTAAACTATATTCTGCCTCTATCAAAAAATCGACCATTACGGTACATTATATAGTTTCTGAGTAAGAAAACGTACCAATTGGAAGCCTTTGAGACAAAAAATGAATTGTAAAATGAGTCAGAAAATACGCAGTTTGGATTTGAATACACCCTTACTTAGATGATTTTTTTTCTTCAACCGCTATGTATTTTTAATTTGTTTTTGCTGTAAGAATTGGTCCTATCCAAAACTTGTTTATATAGATGTTGTAGACAATATTAAGAAGATATATGATAAATTCATGGGGATTTTATTTCTTTTGAATTGAAGGAGTTATCGATTTTTTACTTCTTCAAACCCCCTTTTTGTTTTCGTTTCTAATTTTTCTTTGCGGTACAAATTGGTCCTATCAAAAACATGTGAATATAAAAGTTGTAGATAATATTAAGGAGATTTATAATAAAATTAATTGGAATTGATATCTTGAGAATTGACGAAGTTATGAATTTTTTTCTCCCAAAAACCCTATTTTTTGCGCCCCTTGAGCCCTTTTTTAACTTTATCAAAAATCTATGATACATAAATTTTTGGCCCTATTTTTAGAAGTAATAAAAACTTTAAACTGATTTGATATGTACAAAAATTAAGAAGTTATGGGGGGTTTTCGGTTTTCACAAAACCCCTCCCTATTTCCATCCCCTTGGTCCGATTTTGCCCATTAACGAACTTGACCGAGATTTTATGCCCTTCGATTTTATGTATCAGTTTGGAAGAGATTGGTGCAGAATTACGAAAGTTATCGTGTCCAGAAGAAAGTGATATATATATATATATAGATAGATAGATAGATAGATAAAGTTTTTTACTCAGGGTAGTTTTGGGTTCTAGGAGTCATGATCGGTGTAGATCTGCAAAAAAATTTCACAAATTCCAACATAGGAACGATCCCAATAGGTAGTATTTCATACGAAATCTACCTAATACTGCTTTTATCAAATTAATAAATGCCAAAATATGATTATCGCATAAGGAAATGGTTAAAAGTAAAACTTCTTATGGCTGTTGTGCAGACCACACATATATAAACATACATCATAACATATGTTTTTTACATTTTAAAATCAGATAATATATGGTAGCCAACTAACGAAAATGGATAAAAGAAGAAGTAATCAGAGAGGTATGTTATATAGGTGAAAGAATTGTAAAATGATAAAGGCGAACCCGGTAATTCTACTTGGGAATTTATTTTTTATGTAGTGTTGGTGTTAAAAAAAATATCTGAATGAAGAACTAAATTCAATAATAAATGCATCAATTCTATCAAATGTAATGCAAAATGTGGAAGTCACTTGAAAAAATTTCACAAAGATGAAAATGCAGACTATATAACACTTTTGTGTCCGAGTTAAGTTGCCAAAAAAAGAACAAAAAACAAACAAAAGAAAAATAACACTTTTCTAGGTGCAAATGCGAAGATATATGACATCATCGGATTCATAGAATCATAATAAAATCAAAAAAATTTGATCCTTTTCATAATGTAAAGAATGTGAAATGACTTAACAAAGTTAATGCTCTTTCAGTCTTTCTCCATGTGAATAAGTTAATTTTTATATATTAAGAATTTTATGTTACAGTAGGAAGTATCTGTGGGCGATGAGGGGGGAGGGGGCACAAAAATTTTAAAGATGCTTAGGTGGGGCGCGGCCAAAAAAAGGTTGGGAACCACTGGTCTAGAGCAAAGAAGCTTTATTACTGAATCTTAATTCATGTCGATGTACGGAATAAAAGCAACACTTCTTAATGATATACCTAAGTAAATAAAGCAGCGCACATTAACTAAAATGTTCAATAGTTAAGAAAGTTACCAACTGCTCTGCTCAACAAGCACAAAACGTTTTGACACATTTACAAATTCATTTTTTAACAGAAAGATATAAAATTGGAAGGCCTGACTATGGTAGCGATTTGGAATCGAACTGTTCTTACCATTTTTTTTATAAATAAATTACCTATTGAATTTTAAGCGATTTTGATCACGTGACAAAGGCGTTTTTCACCATTCCTTGAATGGTTATTCTTCTTTCGCGCGGGAACTCGGTTCGAAACGTCCACTTTGACACCATTTTCTGAAAGATCTATTGCATTTGCAAAAAAAAAAAAAAAAAGGGAAAACACAGTTCGATAATATAGTTTCCTTAAATAAATGCTTTTGTTTTACTTTTTATTATTTTATGATTTATTTAATGAAAATGATTGTTTAATTTAGTATTAATAGTTGTTATATTCAGTTTTTAATATATGAACGTCATGTTCTGCATTTTTAAATAGTGAATTTCTTTTTTCTTTTTACAGGAAAAGCAATATTTTTCATAACCCAAAATTCGGAAAAATCCGAAATTCGGACTTCGTAAAGTCCCGAGAATTCCGGACTTTAGACTTTGTACTGTACTGCTAATCGATGTACTAAATTAATTTCATAACAAGTTTTTTGTTTGTTTGTTTGTTTGTTTGTTTTTTAATGGTACTACTTTAAAGTACCGTCGTCGGGATATAAAAGACTTAGTAACTTGACTAAAACATAAAAAAAAAATAGAATGAAAAATAAAAGAATAGAAAAAATTACTTCATCTTTTGGAAAGAAAAGTTGAAATTGTTAATTTAAATAACTTTTTATCGAAGATCTTTAAACACACAGTTGATTTCTGAGATTTCTAAAGGTAAACAAGTTGGAAATTGCTCGCCAAACGTTGCAAATAAGGTGCGTTCGTTCTATAACTGCTTTTATAAATATTTTTTGCACAGCATATTGTACTGAATTTCTATTTCAGTGAACTTCATAAGTTCATATCAATTTCATTCTGTCCGAAAGGCTGTAACATCATTAAATTGCACTTGAAATCATTTTTCCCATTGGACTTAATGTAGCGGAAAACTTTTGATTATCCCTATAATTAAGTTTACATCCTATTTTTACAAAATTCAAAATACTTGACAAAATTTTACGACAATTATACATTTAAAATTTCAGACTATTCGGAAAGCTGTAACGTTATTAAAATGCACTTGCAATAATTTTTTCCCCATTGGCCGTAATGTAACAGAGAGATTTTGACTGTCCCTGTAATTAAACTATACATCCGATTTTCATAAAATTTGAAAGGACTCGACAAAATATTGCAACAATTGTATATTTAAAATTTCAGACCATTCAGTTGGGTAGTTTTTCCTCTGTTATATGCGGACAGACGGACAGACAGACTGAACGACGACTATAGGTGCTACGTATTTATATAATTACGAACGCACCTAAAAACGCTTTCGTAATCATGGGTAACTCGGACGAGATTATTAGTCCCGGTATGCTATTTCTTTCCCCCAGCTATTAAAGTGTCGTCTCCGAAAAATAACGTTCTGTTGTATAAGCCAGCCGTAAAACAAAGCATATATATCATTGTACGGGATAATTTCTACTGAATTTTTTTTAACTTCTAAGCATCGCACATTTTTTAATTTTTATACAGTCGTATTGGAAAAAAAGTACTTTAAAATGCAATTTGTTTGAAAATTGCATCTCCGTTTATTTTTTAGATATTAATTTTTTTGTAGTTTTTAGCAGCATTTGTTTGATTTTGGCAACTCAATACTCCATTTCTGTAGAAAGGAAAGGAAAAATAGTTGGAAAATAGCAATTAGATCTTTTTGTTGCCATTTTTCCATAAAAACTGAAAAAAATGTATTTAAAATACGTGCTATTTTGAAAAAATATAAATCAATGATTTCTGATAAAACATGAAGCTATTATAAACTTAATTTAATTTTAAGTATCTATATTAATATTACAAACAAATGAAGACATATAAATCATTAGATAGCCGATTTTTTTAGTCGAGTTTCTTGCTGATTTCTTTTTGTTGGATTTGAGTATTATTCTGAGATAGTGACGTCCTATGCGTACTTTACTGCAGACGTTGTTTCTGACTGAATTGTACATGAGGAATTCCTCAGCGGATGCAGATGACGTCGATTTATATAAAATAAAAGCGTGTGTTTTAAGTCTTAAAGCTGTACTATCAATGTTTATATACATATCTATTTTTGTTCATCGGGAGTGACACTAAATTCTGAAAAAGCAAAATTTCTGTTTCCTAGTTGTATATTTTCGTTCCTGGTTATATTATATTTTTCTAGATTTAGAACGGCGGTTCGCAACCTTTATTGGTACGCGACCCACCTAATATGAGGGTGTACAGTAAAACCTCCCTAAAGCGACCTCGTTCCATTCCAATAAAAATTGGTCTCTCCGAGAGGTGGTCTCTTAATGGAGGTCATGTTTAAATCTGGATTTTAATTGTTGAAAAAGGTAACAATTAATGATACTAAAATTTATTTTTCACATTAGGAAAAATATAAAAATTTAAGTGTCGAAACAAAAGTTAATTACATAAGTTAATTACTGTAGAGTTTCAAAAATGAATACATTGACATTTGCTTTGATTTTGTGGTTTTATCTTTTATAACTTTTATTTCCCAATCCTTTCGAAGTTCAGAAAATAAATGCAATTTTTTTTTTTTTTTGGACGGGAACAAATAATGACGATTTTATTGATTTATCTATTTCAATGAGAATTCACCGACAGATTAGGGCAGGAGAGCTTATTAACCGTCATTCTTAATTTGTCATTAGAGTTAAATTCGTTGTCTAAAAAGGCACAAAGGGGTTTAAACACTTAAAAATACCAGGATAAAAAAAATCTAAACTTAGTTTAGAAGTTTAATGAATAATGCGCTCTCCGGAATTATTTTTCTAATAAAACCTTCTTCAAGCGACCAGAAAAAAGATGGAATTTTCTGCAAAGAAATTGGCCGCTCACGGAGGGAGTTCATCTGGGATGGTCTCTGAATGGAGGTAAAATTAGTATTGAGCCTATGGGAATAAATTTCATTCCATGAAAAAAATGGTCGTTCAGGGAGGTGGTCGCACAGGGAGGTTTCACTGTATCTAATATCAGTATGGAAATTTTGTATAATCTCTATAAGCTATAGGCTAACCTATCCTACGAAAAAGGCAAAATTTCGTACGAAGGATGCACTATCAACAAAAACGAGAATCCATAATCCCAATATGTGCAAGTTGAATAACAATTAAAACAACAAATAACTCCTAATATTAAATATTAATAATTAATCACACCTAATATTAAATTTATTTGAAATCTATTTGTAATCTATTATTATCTATATTTATAATCTATTGTATTCTGTATTAATAATTTATTGCAATCTATTATGATCTATCATTTTTACCCGACTGAAAAGAAGGATTATGTGTTTCACGCGTATCTGTGTATGTGGATTTCTTTATACCCTAGAAACATCCCAACAGCTGGATGGATTTTAATGAATGAGGTCTCTATCAATTCGTCTTAACGGCCCGATGGTTATAGGCTAGGTTTTGTTTTTATAAATTCAAAATGGCGGCCGTAAAATACAAAATGGCGGTAGAGACGAAAAAAAAATTACGCACCCTATTGAGTAGCATATCATTGGATAGGTTTTTTTAAAATGAAGACGATGTTTCATTGACTATTTTACAGTCAGAAGCTCGTTAAAATATTATACAATCTGGAAGTTGTGTATGTAGGATCTCTAGCTTTACTGCAACTCTAACCATCATAGACATCTATAGACCTCATCAAAACAGTGTTTATAGATAGGAACTAACAATTAAACACAACTTAAAAGTCATCTGTACAAGTAAATAAAAAAAATAGGTAAGTAATATAAAACAAATATTTTAAGTCAATTCCTACTTAGGTCAATAAGAGATTTTTTTTTCTCCCATTCTTCTTTCTTGTTGAGTGGTGCTTAAAATGCCTTGATCAAGAAGAGAGCTCGCCTGGTCTTAAAATACCTTAATGAAGAAAAGGGCTCTCTTGATTATTGAAAATTAATTAATTTAATTTAATTAATGAATTAATATTTGAAAAAACTGGATTAACATCAAGTGTCATCCACTACAAGTTTAAAAAAATTTATTTGAGCTTGATTGGATAAATAATAAGTATTTTATTAACGATTGAAAATTTGAACAAGATATATATAGGGAGAGTGTGAGCTAATAGTAGGAATTGAAAAAAAAAATAGTTTCACATTGATGAGAAATAATTAATTAGTTCGGGTTTTTTTATTTTTTTTATTTAATTGTTTATTGTAATCTATAATGGTCTCTCATTTTTAGCTATCGCCTTCAAATAGAAAATATACCCCACTCTGAAGTTTTCAATACGAACTCTTGATATCAACATCATATTTGGCCTTTTTCGGTAAATTTTACAGTCGTGGGAAAAAAAAATAAACACCCCGTATTAACTCTGCAACTAATTATAATAGAAGAAAGTTACTGCTACCAAACGGTTGGAAATAAAGTCTAATTATAAACATTCACAATTTAGATCTTCTAATGTTAAATTACATTTTCATATTTTTTATTAACATCTCCTGAAATTATAATCTTAATGTGATAATTTTTTTGTGTGGTTATAATACTAAAAAACCTAAATGTAAATACATTCAATTTGGAATTTAAAAAAAAAATTATAATATGAATTATGAATTATAAAATTAATATCCGAAAAGAAATATGAATTGCAACATACAATTTTTTGATAGATTTATATTTATTATGTCCTGCTTTATGCGAATTCTCAATTTCAAATTTTTCTTCCAAATAGTTTTCGAATTATGAGTAAAAAAAAATGTCAAAATGATGGTTTACCGTCTATGATGTCCAGAAAAGCATAATTTGAACAATATATATTTTACACATTTTATTGAAACAATAGGGCTGGCAGTAGTCGAAACATATTAAGCGGGTGAAATGTTCATATTGGCAAGCAGAATGCAGAAATACATTAATTGAAGTGATATAGTCATTCTGTAGAATTTCAACAATCGAATACCGAACTTCAACTTGGATACAGAACCTAAAATATGCTCATTTTAAAATAATTAATTTCTGGGAAACTAATCATATGAATTTCGCGAAAATTTGGTTGGTTGGTTGATTGTATTTATGACGGCCAATTATCTGCACGAGGGCTATAGGCCCTGGGGGGAGTGCCCTTCGTGGGGGTGTTTCTAAGGGAACCTAACCCGTATTAACGCTTGGAAATCCAAGGTTCGAAGAAAACCACGAAAACTCCAAACGATTAGGCCGACGGGCGCGATTGGGTTCGAACCCAGCACCTCCCGTTTACCAGCTTCGAGAGCAGAACCTCTAAGCCACTGGTGGGGCTCAACGAAAATTTGGATTTAGGCTAATTGAAGGGCTTATAATCCATTTATGGTGTCAAACTTGGGTATTGCTATTGAAAAAAACTAAGTTTGGTTTCGGTTTGGTATGTAGATGACCCCCTAAGCAAAGTTTATGTACATCATTTAAAAGTAGACTTTATTTCCAATCGTTAGGTGTTAATAACTTTCTTCTACATTAATTTGTTGCAGAGTTATTAGGGGGGTGTGTGTTAAATCAATTGTCTATGTTTATTTATTTTTTATTATCCTCTCATCTTTTATTCTCGTGATACTTTTTATATATCATGTAACGTGAATTAGAAATTTGGCTGTGTTTTGAATATTTTTATGGAAGAAGGTAAAAAAGCTTTACCAGTAAATAAATTACTTCTGTTCTAAGAGGTTGACTTCTTTATGTACATTTTAAGTTCATAAATTCATAATTGGCGTCCGCATTATATTCTGAAAGCTGGGTTGTTAAAATAACATCCTTTTTGAACGCTTTAAATTGTTATTTATTTTCTAACATTTTAGTTAAAATAATGATAATTATTTTACTATAAACATAACTTCTTTAAAAAACACACAAACCATTTATTTAGACAATCACATTACCGCAACTACGAATACACATCTCAAAACCATAATAACAACATAAATATCATCGTCGAACATCTCACGTTTTTCGTCTGAACCAAAAAAAATAAATACATGGATACATGGATACATGGAGTCAGGAAAAAATGTCTATTGTCCAAGAGTTTATCTTATGAAAAAATAATTTAAATATTGTCATGTGACTTTACTTACAAATCCCTCCTTTCGCATGTCAATAATCCTCAGTAATTCCGAGACTTGTAATATGTTTTTTCATGACATCATAACTCAAATTCTTAGTCATTATATCTGCTTCCAGTTCAGACGAATTTACATATTTTGTTTCAATTTCTCCTTTCGCTCTTTCATTTTTTACAAAATGATATTTTCTACCTATATGTTTGTTGCGATTATTCACTCTTGGGTTTTTAATCCAATCAATTACAGATTGACTATCAGTACTGATTTCTATTGGACGCTTCACCATTTCTTCCTGGCTTAACTCTTCCAAGAGACCCATTAACCATTTTCCTTCACAAACAGCATCACATAAACTTAAAAGTTCAGATTCCATTGTAGAAAGCGCAACCAGTTTCTGTTTATTACTTTTCCATTCAATCAGTGATTCTCCTATCTTTACGATATATCCACCAAATGATTTTGAATCCCGTGTAGTACACCAGCTAGCATCAGAACAAAGTGATAATTGGCCCTTTTTATTTTTAATTCGAAGTTTGTAGTTTTTAGTGCCTTGAATGTACCGCAAAACTCTCTTCACTGCCTGTAAATGAATTTCTCTAGGATCTTTTGCATATTGAGACAAATTGCTTAAAGTGAAAGCTAAATCTGGCCTTGTTCCTCTTACTAGATATCCTATACTTCCAAGCATTTCTAGATATAGTGTTTCATCAATTTTATTTTCATTTTGATATTCATCTAATTTTATTCCAGAAACACCAGGGGTTTTCACACTTTTACAATTTTCCATATCAAATCTTTCTAAGATTTTTTCTGCATACTTAACTTGCCCTAGCAAAAATTCTCCATTATTTTCTTCAATATCAATACCAAGGAATTTAATGTTTTTCTTCAGCTCTTTAATTTTTGCTTCTTTATTCAATTTTTGTATCAATTTATTTATTAATTCTTCGGATTCACTAACGATTATTCCATCATTGACATATATTCCAACTGCAATAAATTTATTATCATTTTTATCAAAAAACACACATGGATCTGCTTTGCAGGGCTGTAACCCAATTTTATCAAATATATTAACTAATTTTTCATACCAGCATCTTCCTGCTTCTGGCAACCCATATAAATTTCCTGTTACCAATAATATTTTCCCTCCTTCAATTTGTAGACCTTCAGGCGGATTCATATAAATTGCAGTTTCTAGATCTGCATTCAGATATGCTGTTTCTACGTCGAAAAATCTAGTTTTGTAAGCTTTCATCGCTGCGACTGCCAATAAAGTTCTAAATGATTCAGTTTTCATTACAGGACTATACGATTCTTGATAATTTGTTCCAAATTTAAGTCTTGATCCGTCGGCTACTAATCTTGCTTTATATTTTACATCTTCACCGTCTTCTTTTACAGTAAAAATCCATTTGCTTCTCAGTACCTTCACATCTTTTGGTTTGTCAACGATTTTCCACGTTTTGTGTTCTTCTAATGAGTGTAATTCCTTTTTGATTGCTTCTATCCATTTATCCTTATCTCTAGAATTTAATACATCTTTGTAATTCTTTGGAACTTCCTCGTGCACTAGATTTGCTAAATACTTTGGATTGGGTTTCCTAATTCGTGATGATCTTCTAGGTTCTTCAAACAACTTATTCTCATTAGTTTCTTTTTCTTGCTGTTCCTTGTTTTCATCAATTATATGATTTACTTCAGATTCTTCTGTCGCAGAATCATTCAAATCACCTGACAACGCAATTGCTTCCTTTTTCTGATTTAACTCTTCTTCATTTTCATCGGAATTATTATCTTCTTGTTCATCTATTACATTTTTATTATTGGTAATGTTGATGTATTCAAATTCATCAGTCATTTCTTCCTTGTTAGCTATATCTTCATATCCCATTTTTTCTTCTATAAATACTACATCTCTGCTTTCACGTATTCTCTTTTCTTTTAAATCATACAATCTGTATGCTCGCCGATCTCTTGAATATCCGATAAACACTGCTGGTTTTGCTCTTACGTCAAATTTCTTTTTATTGATATCATCGTTGCGATAAAAAGCTTTACATCCAAATACTCTCATATGCTTTACTGTTGGTTTATTATTTGACCATAATTCTAATGGCGTTTTCTTTCTCGTAGCTGTTGGAGTAACATTATGTATATAAGCAGCTGTTGATACTGCTTCGGCCCAAAAGGATAAAGGTAGTTTTGCTTCTATCAGCAATGTTCTTGCACTATTAATAACAGTCCGATTAGCCCTTTCTGCAATCCCGTTACTTTGTGGACTATGAATTGTGGTTCTTTCATTCTGTATGCCCTTCCTTTTGTAATAATTCACGAGCTCTTCATTAGTAAATTCCCCACCATTATCTGATCTAACCGCTTTTACTTTCTTGCCGGTTTCATTTTCTCTTCTCTCTATTATATTTATAATTCTTTCTTTTGCTTCATCTTTACTTCTTAAAAAATCTACAAAATATCTTCTACTATATTCATCTACTACCATTAGCATGTACTTACTCCCTCCCAATGAGTGTACTTTCATTGGTCCACATAAATCAACATGTAATCTTTCTAAAATGCGTGTTGTTCTTTCTATCACATGATTAAATGGTGTTCTTGTTAATTTCCCTTGAATACATATTTCACATTTTGTTTCTTCACCATTCATCTTTTCTAATCCCCTTACAAGATTTTCTCTCGACATTCTTTGTAAGTATACATAATTTATATGCCCAAGTCTTCTATGCCATAATTCTTTCTTTGATTCATTTGTCTGTAAACAAGATTCATTTCTGTCTTCATCTGTTTCTCGTACAGCTAAGTTTATTTTAAATGTATTATCTTCGAATGTTCCTTTAGCTATTAATTCGTCTGTATTCTTTTCATAAATGGCTGCTCCTTCATTATCAAATATCACATATTTTCCTTTTCTGACTGAACTTGGAACTGACATTAAATTTTCTCTTAAATTAGGTACGCAAAGAACTTCTGTAAGTTTTATTTTTGTTTCGCCACTTTTCTTATCGTAAGACGTAACATGAACATTTCCACGATATTTCGCTTGTATTGATCGCTCGCTGTCAGCAGTTGCAATTTCTACATCTTCGGGTTTTCTTTCTACAACAATATCTTCTTTATGCGTCATATGCGAAGTGCAAGCTGAATCTAACATCCAGGTTATTTCCCTATTATTTTCAGATTCTTTACACTCATTTCTATTGAATTCATTTGACTGCAATGCATGTTCATTTGTAAAACATGTATATTCTTTTGCCTTGTTGTTTGAAATATTATTATTCTTATTATAATTCTTATTATTGCGTGAGTATTCTCTTACATCTTGAACTTTATTACTATAATAATTTTGAAAATTTTTCTTAGGTGAATACTCCCTATCATTTCGCGAGTGTGTCATATTCGATTTACTATAACAATTCCGCGCTATATGATTTGGCTTTCCGCAAGCAAAACATAAAACCTTTTTCTTTTCATTAGCCCTAAATGCTTTAGACTCGTTTTCTCGAAATTTATCATATTTTCTTTCATATCTCAACAAAGTTTCTCGCATTACTTCATAAGTTATATTTGGGTTTGATGATATCGCAGTTGTTACTTCGCTATATTTCTTTGGGAGCCCTTCTATAATAAATCCTATTAATTCGCATTCATCAATTTCTGTACCCAATTCTAATATTTCATTAGCTATCCCTTGAGCTCTTATCAAATATTCTTCTATTGTTTCTCTTTCGTTTTTCTCTATTTTCGCAAGATTAATTTTTAACTGAATTCTTCTCTGATTTTCAATTCCCGCATAACGCTTTTTCAGTAATTGCCATAAATCCTTAGCTTTTTTAATCCCTCTAACAGCCATCATTTGCTCTGCGGACAACGTCAATATAATTATACCGTAAACTTCATCATTCTTTTCTAACCATGTTTTATGCGCTTTCAAACTATCGGGATCCCCTTCATTTTTTACCGGTTCATCATTTTCGATAACATCAAATAAATGTTTTGATTTAATCAAAGCTTCAACTCGCATACTCCATAATGTATAATTTTTACTTGTTAACGGCTCTATTCTAGGAATTCCAAACATATTGGATTCACACATAATTAAAATACTTTATCTTCCAAACTATTTTTAAATGCATATAAAATTCTTACCTCTTAAATTTTTTCTATTGGCGGTTAGTCCAATGGAACAAATTCTTAACTTGTATTAGGCCTAGTTCATACAATTCATATTTATTTACTCTTCTTACTTGTACACTCAAAATATAAAATTCGCTTTAAAACCACGCTCTGCTACCAAATTGTTATTTATTTTCTAACATTTTAGTTAAAATAATGATAATTATTTTACTATAAACATAACTTCTTTAAAACACACACAAAACATTTATTTAGACAATCACATTACCGCAACTACGAATACACATCTCAAAACCATAATAACAACATAAATATCATCGTCGAACATCTCACGTTTTTCGTCTGAACCAAAAAAAAATAAATACATGGATACATGGAGTCAGGAAAAAATGTCTATTGTCCAAGAGTTTATCTTATGAAAAAATAATTTAAATATTGTCATGTGACTTTACTTACATAATTAACATTGTGTACTTTTTTTTCATGACTGTACCTTAGGCTAACAAACGGCATGTCATTCGATCAAGTAGTTTAGAAATTATGACTAATGCTATAAAACCCTATTGTTAAATTCAGTTGTGCTGGGTAAAAAATAAGTTTTTTAAGCATAAATCAAAAACTGCTTAACGCAATGTGTCGCAATTTTAGATTAGTTTACTTAAAGTTTCTTGAACATGATTTGTGTAAAAAAATCCGTAGGTTACAATTCACATTTGTTTCGAAAGTGTGTGTTTTTTTATTATAATTATATAATTACTAGGGGGCTCTGCCCTCTGCAAGCTACGCTCGCCAACCCCCGTTCAGACGCCGCAGAATCTAAAAACACGCTAATCTGATCGGTTTAAAAAATATTATAGAAGATTGAATTATACTAAAAAAAAGCTGTGCAGGCACAAACCATTCCCTGTAAACGGGTTTCCATTCAATTTCCTTTGATTTCAAAAAATTAAGGCCGAATCAGTTGCTGTTAAGACATCCAATGGTTGTTTTCGTGTTTGGTTAAAGAGGATCAGTTAAACGTTTGAAAAGAAGCTAAAAATAAAAGGAATTAAGTGTACAGAGTCTTTGTCTCCCGGTATTTTAAAACAATTTCTATAACAATAGCCTAAGTCATGTGACTATCATCAAGAGTTCCGGGTGAACCACTTCGCTTTTTATATTCCTGGTGTAAAATGGTATTCCCTATATACTTTAATATTAGCCAGGTACAGGTGATAAGTCGCCAAATATTATTCTATCGCCATCATTTCATCTATATTATAATAGTCCAAGTCATGTAACTGCCATAAATAAATACGCTCTGATCCCTTCGCTTTTCATATGAAAGTTTTTCCCAGATATCATATACGGCCCCATATTGGCGCGATTTTTTTCCGACTCTAATTTGGGGAAAAGATCAACAATATAAACAACAACATCCGGCTTATCAAATCAAGCAAAATAAAGATACTATGGCACCAGTTAAGTACCCGTTGCGTATATGACATTGGCGTCAGAAAAAAATAGCGCCAATATGGGGCCGTATGTGGCATCTGTGCCGAAAGTTTTCCATTTCGATTTAAAAAAATCAATTTTTTTTTCGAATTATACTACATAAAAGCATTGTCGCAAAGAATTCTTGGTACTGTTACGCTAGCTGGGTGCAAATCTCGCCAATAACTATTTTTCAACTCGCCAGTTAGCATTTTTTTTTATTTTTCGAGTGGTAAATTATAACATTGCTTTGAAGTTGGAATTAAATGTCATCGTTTGTTACATCATTTAATATTTGGCCAGATGCCATATACGCACCCGGTTTGGCGTGATTTTTTTTACGAAAATTTGGCGAAATCCTCGTTTTCGAATACCAGTTACATATGTATTTTTGGTACTACTTAGTTATCCCGTCTACCAAAAATCTATCACCAAACTATAAGATTAAATGCCAATAATGGTTAATAAATGTCACATTCACTTGACTTTAAGCAAGTTACACGTCTTTACGTCATCAAGTGATTTTTATTTCGACGTTTCATTTGTATATTTATTAATGTTATCCTATTTTCTTTGTTCTTTCGTTATTTAAAATAAAAATTATGTCAGTTTGTATAATTTGGCGAGTGGTTTGGCGATTTACATAATTTGGCGAAATGGGTCGATGGAATAACTAAGCAGTACCTTATTTTTTAATTATTTTCTATTATTTTTTTATTTTTAAAGGAAAATAACAAAAAAAATAATAAACTATAGAACAAAACAATTTATGTAATGAATTCTATGTAAGTATTATGTGTGAATATTATTTATGAATAAAGTAAATAAACACTTATTATTAAATAAACAACAATAGCCGAGTTACCATGTCAACCAAAATAATGCCATTTTGGCACCAATTAGGTACCCCGGTGCGTATATGACATCTGTGCCTAATATTTTTCTTTTCTTTTCGTTTAAAAAAAATAAAGAAGTGAAAGCCATTTATTTTAAATGTTTCTGCTTGTATTAAATAAAATGATAATGAAATACAAATTGAATTATGAATAAAAGTAACATGATACATTTCTTAGCATACATTTAAGGGAGGCCAGACTTCTCGCCAAATTAGTTTAAAATAGTAACCTTTTCTAAAATCTGAAAAAAAAATATCTGTTTGATTAAAATTTGAGTTGCCATCATTAGAAAAATGTATATAAAATTAGAAAAAAATAATATTTCGAAAACTAATTCGAATTTAAAAATTCTAATACCAGTTTTGAAATCTGCGGATCAGTATTGATTTTTGGTGTTAATTTCATCGCAAAGTATTCCTTTTTTTAGGAGAAATCACCGTGAAACATAATCAGTTGTTTAATCAGTCGATACAGAGAATCGTTACATTTCAGGCGTTTCATATATTCGTTTCATATATTCGTTTCATAAATTCGTTTCATTAGGATTTTATATATATAGGGTAGAAATATACATGAATTGGAATTTATTATTCTTTTTTAACAGAAACCGATTTCCAGAAGTTTAAAATATGGTAATCCAAAATTACAGCTCATTCTGCCAAGTAGGTTTTGAATTATGTTTAACCCTTAAATGCCTGATTTTTCAAAAATCATTGTAATAGTGTTTTTCGGCTTTCATTTTTTAAATAAATCATGGGAAAAATACTTTAAAAAATCATATTTTGTTTTAAGTATGATTTACGGCTAAAAAACCGTTTGTTACTAATCGGAAATACTGGTCTTTAATTGAAAAAATAATTTTCTTTGATAAAATTCTATAATATTAAACATACAAGAATTTTAGGAGCTATAATAAAAAATAAATTTTACTTGCTCACTGCAGAACAAAATAGGGTACTTCGCAAGCTTCCAAACAAAACAAAAAGAACAAGTAGCAACAATTGGTAAAATAAATCTATCTTTATTCTTAAACAGCACAATTGTTGCCATCTACATGTTGAAAATTGATTTAATAATATTTTCAGAATATATTTTATTGGCAACATTAGGCATTATAGCTTCAATGTTATTCTAATAGCATTTTAGAGCCTAAATTGGGTATGTTGTCGAAAAACAACACCCGGCATTTAAGGGTTAAAAAACTACTTTTTATTTTGGCCAGTTGAACATTTGTTACTTCTTATCTAACACAAAACTGTGAGGCATTTAAATTATTTGAAATCCTGATAATATTTTCTCTTCATTTTTTGTTTAACTGAAAAAAAGTTAAAGTGACAATAAAGTATACCGAGTTTCATTATATAGCACAATTTGAGCAGTTCGTTAACTTTTTAAAAATAAACGAAAAATCACAACTTATAAAAATAGTTGTTGCTTTTTTTTTTACAAAGTAGTTTGCCTAGTACTGACTCAAGATTATTTGAACTGAATTTATTCGACATTGCCCTCGAGTAATGTCACAAAAATTACTTTAAACACGGGAAAGTACCCTAATTAACGATGCGCATTTCCGCACTTTGGAAGAAAAGTTGCAAAAACACCAATTCTTCATGGATCAAAGTCTTTTAAATTAAGCTGTTTTATTTTATTTTTTTTTTTTTCGGACAAACGAAAAAGCTGTTTGAATGTTTCGAAGCAAAATTGAAGTGTTGTTATTTTATGCTAAATCAAGTAGTTTCTTTGTAAAATTAGAAATGCTATTTTGTAAATTTTAAAAGAGCATTAGTTGTGAGGAATCTTAGCACTTCTATTGTGTTTACTTTCTCTGGAAAAAAAATATGCATTTTTTACAAAGCTATTAGAAAGCAATCTAATTTCCTTTAAAGAATATTTTAAAAAAAATATTTTTTTCTTTATATTTTCAAAAATTTCAATGCTTCATAAATCAAAATATATATTTATATTATTTTTAGCAACAAAAAAGCTATTTTTTTAATCACCCGATAAATGACGTTAGATTTATGTTAAAAACACCCCGATTACGGAAAAAACTCCGATTTTATTAAATGATAAAATTTCTATTATTGTCGTTTAAATCATAAAGTACAAGATACTCTGATTATGAAAGAATCATCTTTTTAAATGTATCATTCATTTAGTTGATTGTTTTTTTAAAGAAAATTACAAACTAAATAGGAAGAATAAAGTAAAACTCAAATGAAATATGTGATTTTTTAAGATACACCAATTTTTGTCTTTTTATTACGCCATAATGTTTTAACTAATCCTAAAATTTCAGCCATGAACTCGATGAGGTGATGGTTTGTGCAGACTCCACCCGGTCTATAAACATTCAATGTTAATCTTAAAAATCACGCTTTATTTCATGACTGCAATTCATGTTGGTCCTGAAAATTTTCCGTTGTTATAGGATAGTTTCACGTAAACTATGATTATGGCCTCACGGCTTTGATTTAGGCGTGGTAAGAAGCTCGAACTAATTACTATTGATTCGAAAATACATATGTTTTCTTCTCTATCTGTTTTTTTTTTTTTATCTATGGCAACAAGAAGGGGAAAAAAAGCACAATTTAAACTATCAATTTACGATTTCCAAGTTAATTTCTTACAGTATCATGATAACATAATTAATATTAAACTATTATTGATTAAAGCTTTTTTTATACTAGTAAATCTGCAGATCAAGAGCCTCAACGTCATCTCTGTAGCTTATTGTTTTTAGCAAACTTTGCGTAATATTAATCTTTCTACAAAAACAAAATTTAAACTTTTTAAATTACACAAACATTTATAAAAGGAAAAAAAAATATTTCGATGGTTTCAGACATTAGAAGCGTTAAATTAAACACGTCGTTATGTAATGATATTCTGAAATTCTCACGAGCTACTTATTCTAGTAATTTTTATATAATAAAGCAAATTTCTTCAGGGGGGGCGCCCCCCTGAACCCTTCGTTGTGTAATTTATTTTGCATTTGTAATTTTCTATTGATTGAGTTAATGATTATCCTATATCTTAGATTCCTTTTTACACTGCGATTTATAAGAATAAGCAACAATTTGGTCAAGCATTTTACGTTATCCTAATATCCATACAGCAGTATTTACTTTCTGCTAACCACAAACACCTGTATCTAATGGATAAAGAACTTTCGGAAATGTAAACTGAGACATCTAATTTAGAAATCTAATACATTTATAATTTTTGTTTCCAAAAAATAATTTTGATTACCATTCTGCAATATTTATATCTAAGATCTAATCTAAATATCTAAAAATGTACTCGATAGCATTAACTTACTAAAATCACCCTAAAGTAGGGAACTTCTAAACTTAACGGTTAATAATTCATCATCGTGTCCACTTCCAATTGACTAAATAGATAAACGTGATTTGGCACCGTTAAGTATTTTTTGTGATAGCCTTTTAATAGTATCCACATTTAATTTAAAATCGTGATGTTACAAACACCGTTGAAATTTGACGCACACCTGTGTTCAGGTCAAATTACGAAAGGTTAACTAACCTTTTATTTCCCTTAGCCGGACATTTTGTTTCATTTTTCGTAATAGGGATTATTTTAATAAATTAATTTATTTTACACTCTACAAGCTGTTACACGGGACGTTGTTCACGTAGCATTAAAATAGAGATAAATGCATTAAATAAAACATTTCACTCCCCACCAGACATGGCAAGTCTCAGGCTTTTTGTACAACACTATTATCTTACAGAAAATGTTGTTCTTTTAAATCGCGCAAATGTTTCAATTAAATAAAGTAACATTTTTTCTATTAAAATACTGGTATCCAGAACGCCGGAGGCTTGGCAGCTCTGCTCCTCTTAATAGAAGCATATATAGTTAACCAACACTTTACCACATTTTATAAGAAACAATACGGAATTTCTTATTTGTATGTCCTTACATATACCCTAGTCATAAAAATGTAAAATTTTGTGCCAATTAATATACACAATTGCGAAAATGAGATCGCAACCAATGAGAAAAGGAAGGCCAAGTAAAATCGTGTAAATCGAGGAATCTTTCTTCGTAGTGTTGGGAAAATACCACTACAAAAATTATTTTAGGTGGTATTTGGTGTGAAATGTTTAGGGTAACTCCGGGAGAGTCGCCGCATACGGGATAGGCAGAAAGAAATAAAAGTAAATATACATTTATTATTAAATAAACAACAATAGCCGGGTTACCATGTCTATCAAAATAATACCATTTGTGCGCCAATTAGGTACCCCGGTGCGTATATGACATCTGTGTCTAATATTTTTCTTTTCGTTTTGTTTAAAAAAAAAAAAAAAAAAGTGAAAGCCATCAATTTAAATGTTTCATTTTTAAATGAAAGTTTTGTATTTAATAAAATGATAACGAAATACAAAAAAAGCATAGTTCTTAGCATAGATTTAAAGGAGGCCCAACTGCGCCAAATTAATTTAAAATAGTAACCTTTTCTGAATTATGAAAGAAAAATTTCTGATATGATTAAAATTTGAGTTGCCATCATTAGAAAAAATGTATTTAAAATTAGAAAAAAATTAATATTTCGAAAACTAATTCGAATTTAAAAATTCTAATACCAGTTTTGAGATCTGTGGATCAACACAGATTTTTGGTGTTCATTTCATTGCAAAGTATTCCATATTTTAGGTGAAATCGCCGTGAAACAAAATCAGTTGTTTAATCGGTCGATTCAAAGAATCGATACATTTCAGGCGTTTCATATATTCCTTTCATAAATTCGTTTCATTAGGATTTTATATATATAGGGTAGATATAATAATGATGATTCTTTCTAGAATTAACATTACATTTTATATATACCGTAATTTCCGGCGTATAATCCGCGGATCAAACAATTCTGTTTGGACCGAGAAATTTTATTTAGTTTTTGAACCCAAATATTTACGGCGATTTAAAAAGTTACATTTTATTTGAAAAAATTTCTGGGTCGAAAAAGGATTGTTTGATCCGCGGATTATACGCCGGAAATTACGGTAAGTTAGCAGAAATAACCTAATATTTTAGAAAATGATAATATTCAACATTGCATTTCCTTAGGTATAATAAGTATATTCTAAACAAAAATAAGTTAAATTTCAAAAAAATATTGGATTATCTCGTTCAAATAGGTTTATACATAATTTTGCTAAGTTTAGATATATATAAAACAATGTACGAGTTACTTACTAGCTTAATAGATTTGTTTAATCCAATTTATTGTATGCATTGCATGCAAAACTTTGTAATAAGTTTTAACTAATTTGTCCGTCTCTAGATAACTTGATCGCGTTGATTTCATATCGAAGAATATGAACTTCATTATTTCTCGAATTTGGTCACGGTACATTGTAATATTACGACGTCATCACATCTTATCTATATTTACTATAAATCCCAGAATAAAACGAACTTCAAGAATTCTTCAAAATATCAGTTATTATTTTCTATTGCATTCAACCCCCTTTTTATACCGAGCATATGTCTTTATGTCTGAGAAAATGCATCTCTGTTTCGTCATTTATGTGTAAAAACAAGTAACACGTCAAACTGACCCGCTTCGCGGTTCTAGGTATAAATCTTTATAACTGGAAATTTAAATATGTTGTGCGTTATCAAATTTGATAAGTTATTGTTTTCCTTAAAATATTAAAAGTCAGAAAAAGAAATATTTTTTAATTAATATTTTTTGCTCTGTGACAAATTAAACATAGATTCGAGTCAAATTGACCCTCTCCGTGGTTCTAGTGTTAATTTGGAGTTGATAAATCCAAAATTTGAAAATATCCGCGCAATTGATTCTGAACTGCATAGAATGGAATGCAAACGTACCATGAGCTGTATGAATTCACTTGGTTTATTTGGGGGGGGAGAGGGGGTCATGCCTTTCCACCATACCGTTTCTGGAACATCTTGAGATGAGAAGAGACTTTTAGGGTATGGTGGAGATTCAGCTCCAAAAGCAATGACAAAGTTAGAAAATTTGGCTTTATTTCGAGCTGCTTCCTTCTGTTCATCATTTACAAACTTGAAATAATATGCTCAAGAAAGGGACTATTTTACAGTATATAAAAATAAAATTTAACATAAACAAATTGTTCTAAATAATTAAACTTAAACTAAAATAAAAAAAACGAAGATATATTATTTAAGTGTAAATATTAAAAATAACAAACCATCTTCTTTTAAGTTTATTGATTTAAAGAACGTTTAATTATATTGATTTTATATTATAAATCATTTACTCAGAGAACATTCGTGTTGCAATTGTGGTTTATATCTAATGTTCATGTACAAAAAACAAGCATTTAGAATCATTAAAAATCTAGGTAACTTATGATCAGTCATTGAATAGTGGACACTTTAGCTTTACAAAAGATTTTTTTAAGCATAAATTAGATGCTAATTTTTTTTATAATAAACTGAACACTTAATAGTATTAAAGATATAAATAATACTTTTTGAAATGAATTTAATAGTATTTTCAATATTTTTAGCCATTTTTCCTAGCATGACATTGACAAATAATTTGAATTACAATTTATAATTTTATTGCAACTTAATTATAGCATGTAACTAAGTAAAAATTACTTATATATAACATAAATTATTACTTAATCAGTTTTTAGCTTGATTTAACATAAAATTTCACTAATGATTGCTAAAAAAATGTGTATAAAGTTTTTGACACTTTGCGACAGTTTTTGACACTTTTCGTCACTTTTCGACAGGTTTTTGACACGTCATGTCAAAAACCACTTTTTGACGTCAAAAACCAAACCCTGCTAATTATACTTCAGACTATACTAATTACCCTGAGCCTAAATAAGTTTGTATTTAAAGTTTTTTTATATTTTTAATACAAAGTATTTAGCTAATGAAAAATTTTGAAAATTTCAACAGTATAATAAAATATTTTTTGAAGAATAAAAATGAAATTTTAGGTTCGGTTTATACAGACTAACATGAAATATATGTTTTGAAAATTTCATGTAAAAATATTCAGAAGTTTTAGAGATCGTGCGCGTTAGGCCCACAAACGTCATTTGGAGAAAAATGACTTCAAAGTTTCGGAAACGCCGCTTCAGATATTGAGTGGGTACAGGTTTAAAAGCCATAACTTTTGTTCTAATGGGAATTTCAAGGAAACAGTTATGCCAAAATGTTCAGAAAAGATAGTAGTTTAACATCTAAAAAAATTTAAATTGCGAAAATTTTGAAATTTTAAGAGTCCTGAGACCCCTTAAGGTGGTTCTCAAGTGCACTGCTTAACAAGTGCAAAACTTTCTGACTCATTTACTAACTCATTTTTAAACGTAAAGGCTCAAAATTGGCAAGGCTGACTATTAAAGCGATTTGGAAGCGAAATGAATTTTCCATTTTTGATCAATAAGTTATTTACCGAGTTATAAGCTATTTTGGGTCACGCGACAATCGGTTTTTTTCTCCTTTCTCTGACTGGTTTTCCTCCTTTCGCCCGGAAATTCGGCTCAAAACGCCAACTTTGGCTGTATTTTCTGAAAGTTCTTTTGCGTTTACCAGAAAAATGGAAAACGCACTGTTAAAAATTTGCAGCATTCTGGCAGGTCATTTGACCGTTTTTTCCGAAAACGGTTACACAACCGTAATTTTAACACTATTCTGACAATATATTGGCCATTTTATGGTCAGAATATAGTTAAATTATGGTTATGAAACCATTTTTTCAAAAAACGGTCGAATGACCTGCCAGAATGCTGCAAATTTTTAACAGTGCGTCTTTCGATCACACAATTTCTAAATAACATCACCTGCCAATTTCATGCATTTCCGAAAAAAATAATTAAATCTTACGTGATAATGATGCCCCTTTGGATTTTAGAACAGCCTTAAGTATATATACAGTAAAACCTCCCTAAAGCAACCACGTTCCGTTCCAATAAAGATTGGTCGCTCCGAGAGGTGGTTTCTTAATGGAGGTCATGTTTAAATCTAGATTTTAATTGTTGAAAATAGGTAACAATTAATGTTACTAAAATTTATTTTTCACATTAGGAAAAATTATGAAAATTTAAGTATCAAAACAAAAGTTAATTACATACGTTAATAACTGAAGAGTTTAAAAAATGAATACATTGACATTTGCTTCGATTTTACAGTTTTATCTTCTATAACTTTTATTTCAAAGTTCAGTAAATAAATGCATTTTTTTTTTTTTTTTGGACGGGAATAAATAATGACGATTTCATTAATTTATCTATTTCTTTGAGAGTTTTCTGACAGAATAGGGCAGGGGAGTTTATTGACCGTCATCCTTAATTTGTCATTAGAGTTAAATTCATTGCCTAAAAAGACACAAAGGGGTTTAAACAAAAGTTACCGGAATAAATACAAATTCTAAACTTAGTTTAGAAGTTTGATGAATAATCCGCTCTCCGGAATTATTATTCTAATAAAAACTTCTTTAAGTGCCCAGGAAGAAACGGAATTTGTTTCATTTTCTTCAAAGAAATTGGTAGCTCATGGAGGGAGTTCAACTGGGGTGGTCTCTGAATAGAGGTAAAATTAGTATTGAGCCTATGGGAATAAATTTCGTTCCATGAAAAAGTGGTTGTTCAGGGAGGTGGTCGCTTAATGAAGGTGGTCGCACAGGGAGGTTTCACTGTACTATGGTTATTGTCACGCACCCGGGCAACGCTAGGCGGGTCAGTAGTTTAATTTAAATCGCAGAAAATGCAACCACTGCATCTAAAGTATTAAAACACTTAGCTGTGAGATATAGCTGAAATACACAAACAAAATGGGAAATACAACATAGCAATCGTTTGTTTGGAGTCACACTGAAAGCGTCTTAAATAATATCATAAGACGAAACGCAATTTTTCACCTTGATTCAACATAAAATATATAATGTGAAGATTAAAAATGCCCACAATCTTACTTAAAAGGCGACTAATGTAGTGAAAAAGATGTTACAAGTTTAAAATATGCATTTTATTTAAAACTTCTTAGTACTTCTAAGCCTTCCAGGCTCATCATCAGAGAATATCTTAATAACTAAATGTTGTTTATTTATACAAATACGTCACTTTGTTTTGAAAATGGGAGAGCCAATAATTACTAGAGTTGAAAGTAGAAGTAGCAGTAGAAGTTTCCTGGATTGAATTTAATTAGAGGAAATATATTTTATTATTATTAATTGCAGTTCCATTTATTTTATTGAATTTAATTAGAGGAAATATATATAGAGGAAAAATTCTACCCATGGAAAGTGGCGTATGAGAAACAAAGTGATGTCATAAAATAAATGGAGCTGCAATTAATAATAATAATATATATTTCCTCTAATTAAATTCAATCCAGGAAACTGCTACTGCTACTTCTACTTTCAACTCTGGTAATTATTGGCTCTCTCGTTTTCAAAACAAAGTGACGTATTTGTATAAATAAACAACATTTAGTTATTAAGATATTGTCTGATGATGAGCCTGGAAGGCTTGAAAGTACTAAGAAGTTTTAAATAAAATGTATATTTTAAACTTGTAACATCTTTTTCATTACATTAGTCACCTTTTAAGTAAGATTGTGGACCTTTTTAATGCTCACATTATATATTTTATGCGTCTATTGATGTTTTATCCTATGACCTAGTCAGGCGATGTAGGAAGGGGAACAGAGCATTCATCCTCTAAAGGCGAGTACTGATTTTCGAATCAAGATAAAGGCAAAGCGGTAAAAAGCAGGTGTGATAATATCCAGTGTAAATACATGTTCCATATATTTATATTGGACCAATGTATCAATATACAGTAGAACCCCGCTAATCTGAAATTCCGTTTAATCCGAACCGATTTTATTTTCGAAAATTATACTTGAACAAATTAACTGAACAGATTAATTTACGAAATTTTCGGAATTACATGATGAATGTCAGGAGAAAAAGTGTAGAAGTTAGAATTAAACATAAAATGGCCATAGAGCATGTTTTTTTCAATTTTTCAAATAGCTTTAATAGAATAAAAAAAATACTCAATAATGTAAAAGTAGAACATATGTACACGAATATAAAATGAAAACGTGCACTGTAGGCCTACTCGTAGGAGTCATCTTAAAAAAATCTCGAATATTAATTTGTTTGCCAGTCACTATAAAATTCTCTTTTAAATGCAAAAAAATAGTTAATTCAAATGACAAAAATTTATATTTACTTTCAACAATATGATTTTGCAAATTATCTACAGAAATGTTTGTTTCTTTTCTCTTCGTCGACGTGCTGACTGAGCTATTTATAGATTCGCGATTGTTAACCTTTTGTAATAGTTTGTTACATAATTCCTCAATCTGAAGTTTCATTGAATTGTTATAAACATCGGGAGTGATGAAACAAGGAATACTATTTTTTCTCCAAAAGTCAAGCCAGATTATCCTGCATGCCGTACGTTAGAATGCCGGATTAGAGAATGTTTATTATGTTACTGAGTACTTATAACTTGTAATTTTTAACACACATCTTTTACTTTTCTATTTTTAATAGAATTTCGGATAATCCGAACATCCACCGGTCCCAATTAGTTCGGATTAGCGGGGTTCTACTGTATAAAGTTATTATCTAGATTTTTTTTAACCATTTCGAAAAATGGTTATTGTCCTCTGTCAGGGTAGGAAATCAAAAACATATCTGAAGAATTTTATTGGTTGAATCCGCGTTTTATTCGTTTTCTGATTGGCCTATACCAGAGTTGGCAAACCTTTTTGTTGCCGCGTGCCAAATTTGATAAAAAAATATTTTACGTGACCATGACGTGCTAACTAAAAAACAAATTTAGTAGATCGGAAAATAATGGCTTAAAATAACTTAAAATTTAACTATTATGATTCAAAAGACAGGAGGAACATACATGTAGGTATTATATGCTATAATAATTATGGAAACAAATATATTTTAGAAATTTATATATATAAAAAAATATTGCGATGTAATTTGATTTCTGTTGTTGCATCTTAATATCAAGTTAATTTTAATGCAGACTGAACCGGATTTGTCAGATAAGTGCTTTTAGTTTGAGTTTTGATATTATTAAGTTGTGAAAACAGGGATTCGAAAGCATAAATAGCCAAAAAAAACTATTAAAATGACACACGCGAGTTTCTTTGAATAGCTCTGAAATAAAATCCAAAGTTGTCATAACTTTACCATCGGAATTTAGTAATGCCTAATAACCAATTCTTGCCGATAGTTTTCAAATATCGACTTTGTTTGAAAAAATTTTGAGACCATAATTAATTAAATTGTAATATAATATGCTGCAATTATTTTTTTCAGTTTCCATTTAATCGAATTTAGAAAAGATCAGTCGCGATTTTGTGTAATCCCACTTCATTCCAAACTTCATTTAAAATGGGTCGTCAGATTTCCAGAAATCTGACGATGGAAAGGCCTTTTCTCGAACAGCCAATGAAATGCTTGGATAATACGTAAGTTTCAGGTGGATAATACGTAAGTTTTAGGAAATCTGACGAGTCGCAAGCGATTTTTGTCGCTTGCAATTTTTATGTGTAATAACACTATTAATGTTTATTTCATGGCGTACGTAACGTATGGTCAACTCCGTGCGATTTTCTATGTCTTAAATTTTAATCTTTGAAAAATTCATTTTCCAAATGGTCTTTGTAATTTGTTAAATTGCTTTTTACTTTTCTTTTTTAATATTGCACTATTGCGTATAATTTTTTTTTCTAAAGACAGAAATTTTTCATCTTGAATAGCAATAAACTTCCATCTTGAAAAAGGAAAATGACCAAAACGGAAGTTTTGTGATAAAACGGAGAATAGACGCCAACTTTGTTGCCAGAACATTTTCCGTTTGTAACGGGTTTTTTTTTTCTTTTTTTTTTGCAGATGTATAAAATTTCGTTTTTAAATGTAAGTCATATAAACTAAATTAGATGAAAATGCGCTACAGTCTGCGCAGCATGCGCTACTTTAAAAGCAATCCATTAATGGTTAAACCATTACTACGTTTTTATTTTATCTTGGTTATTTTTCGGAAACGAGTTATTGATTTTTAAAGTAATAATATGTTTTTAAAAGGGAATTCTTTCAGCAGTGTGCTATTAAGCGATCCATTACATACACGCTTTAAAAATTTGATGGGATGGAAGAAAAACATAACATTACCTTCAATATCTGTTGCAAAAACGTCGAAGGTAAAGCATTAAGGAAGATGAGAGTAGATAAATTGCCTGTGTAATTTAAAACTCTCTTTTTTTTTACAACTTGGTTTGTATTCACTTTTTAATTACTTTTATCGAAAAACGCGGAAATTTTTAGATTAAAAAAAAGACATTTTTGAAAAATATGTAAAGTAAACCGATAAAGTGTAGTTTTTCAAGCATGAAATTTGCCTAAAATACTTTGAAAAATTAATTAAAATTAACGACAATTAATGGAAATGATGCTATTAGTTTGGTAAATGTGTTTAAAATTGATTTTTTTTCACCCTTCTACTAGGCAGTTGTAGGGAGAAACAATTTCGTACATATCTCATATACGTATAAATATAAAATGTACATTATTTATTAGCTTATCTACAATTTTCTATTCTAAAAAATGAGCTCTTTATATTTTATAGAAATCCTTTTTTAATGGATTAAAGTTATTTTTTGAAAGGGTGGTCTAATATTCGCAATATCCCAACATTCGCAAAAGTCTTGTGCCAAAGACTGGGGAAGAAAATAAGTTGAAACTGGTGTGAATCAATAAGAACTAAAAGATATTCTTACAACATCATCAAAAACTTTTAAATCCGCTAGGCCTTTCGAAAGATCTAAGTCTTTCTTCGTCAGGCGCAAAGAAGACGTACTTCTACTATGATAGTAGCAGCAAGACTAAAAGGAGATATAAGGTAAAGGAAACAAGCTGAAGAAACAGCCAATAGAAAAGCAGAAGACAACAGCCAATCACAGAAGAGTATAATCAAAACAAAAGAACACAGAGTAGAAAAGGAATCAGGAAGCAAATTGAAAAACAATACATGAAAATTAAATTAAATTAAATTAAAAATCGATTATAGTGAAATGAAAACACACACATATATTTAAATATGGGAACACATGAAATTAAAAAATAAATAAATAAACAAAAAATAAAGACAGACTAATATTAATTAATACAAAAAGTAAATTATGCGGTAGTACTGAAAAGGTTTTTCCAAGCTGCAGAGAGCATTGTGCAATCAGATTTATCACTAACAATAACTTTACGGTTAAGATAAATAGCTAAATTTTTAAGAAAATCCAATTCAGAGATACTATTGGCATTAAAGATAATTTTAGCATTTTGAAAATTAAAACTATGGCCGGAATCCCAAGAGTGCTTGGCAACAGAAGATTTAGAAATTTCTTGATTAATTAGATAACGAGAGTGTTCTTTTAAGCGGATTTCGAGATTTCTTTTAGTTTGACCGATATAAGATAACTCACAGCCATTAAAAGGAACATTATAAATTCCCCATTTACGAAGATCAAGAACAGGAGATTTAGTGAAGAGGAATTTGAATTTATTGACAGGTTTAAAGACCATGTTACAATTGAAACGTCTTAAAACCTTAGCTAATTTGAAACATAAAGGAGGATAAAAGGGG
Source organism: Maratus speciosus (assembly GCA_963932465.1). Taxonomy (NCBI): domain Eukaryota; kingdom Metazoa; phylum Arthropoda; class Arachnida; order Araneae; family Salticidae; genus Maratus; species Maratus speciosus. Next base: position 62,045,529 of record OZ010789.1, read on the forward strand.
AGGACAACCAAATTATCAGGTTTGCTTTTGACAGATTTGGAAGGACCTTCAATAGACCGTCTAACACTTCCACCAATGGAACGGTCGGTCAAAAAATTCGCGATCCAACGGCCGATTTTACCATGGACACCAAGGTGCGCGAGTTTGCAAATCAGGTCATCGGTCCAGACAGAATCATAAGCAGAACGAATATCCAGGCACGCAGCAAACGCGGCCTGACTGGAATAGTGAGCACTGGGGATATCGTCAAAGAATTTGCACAAGGCAGCCGTAGAATCCTTGAAGGGCGCAAACCCATAATGGGAAGCATGGAAAATATCATTCCAAGCCCAGAAAATGAGGCGGTGGAGAACGGGGTGCTCGAAAACTTTGGAACAAACGGCAGTCTAGGCGATGGGGCGATTAGAAGAAGTAAGGCGAGCTGGTTTCCCAGGCTTGCAAATTGGAACAATAGTGGCTTCCTTCCACGAAATGGGCACAGTGACAGGACGTTGTACAAGGCAAGAAGTTTCTCGTGTTCGCACGGGAGAGGCCTTGGAGAAGCTTGGAGTAGATTCCATCACGTCCAGGAGTAATGGGGCGTGTCTTCTGGATGGCTAGCAGAAGTTCGTTGAGCGTAAAGGGGGCATCAAGGCCGACATCGCCCTCGCTCAGGTCGTACGGAATGGGAACTAAGGTGTCGCTCTGGCTGAAAGCAGCGAGGAAGAGATCCACTTTAGCGCTCCAGGAAGCGACAGGGCCCCCGCTCCATAGGATATTATCGCCGTGCGGAGATTCTTTGCGAACAAGTTTTTCAGTATTTTGAAGATCTGACTATTCGAACCCTGGGAACGACAGATCTTGTCCCAGTAAGTACGAGAACTTTATCTGATGTGTCGCCTGAGTTTGCAGTCATTCTGCTTACAGAGTAACCACGTTTCCTTGGAGAAATACGACCTTGCAAGGCGAAGGTAACGGCGCTTGAGAACGAGCAGCTTGTGACAGGTGAGATCCCACCAGGGCTTGGTGGGATTGCACTGCGGCGTGAAGTCGGCATAAGTACCGGGCCCACCAATCTGAATGGTCACAGGCTGGTGATCGGAATCAAAAGGATCCGGATGGATCGACCAAGACAACGAACCGTAAAGACCAGGGAACGAAAAGGAGGGATCAAGCAAGAAGGGAAAGTAATCAGGAACTGTACGAGTTGCGGTAGAAGTATTACAGATGCAGATATGGTAACTGTGTATCCAAGAGTGGAACAGCTGAGGATCAGGACGTAGGGTGGATGACGACAGAGAAGGTTGATGTTGAAGTCACCAACCAGAAGGAAATGTGGCTCAATGGTATCGAGCAAATCATCAAACCAACTATCAGCAAACGAACCCCTAGAGAGATAGATGTTGATGACGTTGATCCAAGCACCATGAATATTGATCATTACACCAAGAGCCTCGGTTCTACCGGAGAACTCGATAGGAAGGATAAGAGGCGCGGACCGCCGTGAGGAGCCCACCACCGCGGCCGCTATTTTTGCCAACCAAAAAAGTGTGCATGTGAGGAATCGAGAAGGTCGAGCTAGAATCTAAGAAAGTTTCTTGAAGACAGATCACTTGGCAATCCCCAAACAAAGGAGCGTGTAACCATTGGCTGTTGGCCCTAACACTACGACGGTTCCAATGGACAACCTTGAAACTCATGAAAAGAAAAAATATAAACAAATAAAGTGGAATAGAAAACCAGATGGAAGGGGGAAGGCCAAACAAGGAAAGGTAGCAGTAGTAAAGAAGATACTAATAAGGAGCATCATAAGAATTCTACCCTTCTCCCCGCAAAAAAAAGAGGATGGAGAAAGGGGGGAAAGGACCCACCTCAAACACGTTAAGTAGTAGAAGGATGGTATCGAAGCTTAGTCTCTTGCTGAAAAACACCGTCCGGAACCCAAGATTCAGGTGAAGAAGTATCCATGAGGAGGTCCGTTAAGGGCCCCTTAGTCGATATAGCCTTCCGCAGTTTTTTGAATTTTTCTGACTTGAGATGTGAGTGAGGTGAGGATAGATACTCACTCGTTTTTTCAGAATGTAGGGGCATTGGGGGAAGGGGGAATCATCTGAGGTCAAAATTTCTGTCACGGCACCAACGACCACCGATGTGATCATGGTAAGCATGCTTTAGCAGTTGGATGTCTCGCATCCAGAGTCTGCTGTAGCATGCCAGCGTTTTCGGCGAAACTTTGAAGAGTTTCTTGTAGTTCAGTTTTGGTAATGTAGCCCGTAGGCGGGGAGGTCCAAGCAAGGGTTGAGACAGAAGCAGCATAGGACTCTGATTTTGAAGTCGTGCTAGCACGAAATAGGCGCCGGGGCATCACTGAAACCCAGGTGTTGTTTTGTTTTGAATCTTAAAAACTTAGTTTTTCGTATATAGTGGGACATTATTTGTCAGTAGATGCATGACTTCCTTTGCAATTCGCACAAAGAAGGGAGTCAGTAGGCAAGTACCATGATGAGAATCGCGCACTGGCCGCATATGCGAGCACTTTTACAAGCAAGGGAGTTATGAGTGAATTTGAAACAATTTGTACATTGGCGCGGTTTGTCCACAAAGAGAGAAATCCGATGGAACTGATACCATAACTTGATAGCGGAGAGAAGGGACTGGCCAAGCTCAGTGACCAGGACAGAGGTAATAGGAGTGGAACTCAGTCTTGAGAATCGTCTCACCTCGAGAGCTTTAACTATGGCAAAGTCTAATTCCTCAGCAATTTCGGTGCAGTCCACAAGCGAGTCAATATTATTGAGCAAAAACCGAGTAGAAATATCTTCAGGCTGGTAGGAAGCGGTCACAGAGATATTGAGCAGAGATTTGATTTTCAGAAGTTGGATAGCCGTTTCGGCCGATTGAGTATGAACGAATAATTTGCCCTGGCGAGTTAATTTATTAAAATCAATTCTGTTGTGAGAGGGAACTTGGGAGGCAATAGCTTCCTTTAGAATCTTGGGATGAGTCGCGGTTATAGAGCCGGTATTAGCCGCAAGGGTGATAGAGACAACACCAATACAGAGTTTGCTAGCTTCAAATAAAATATCCTCAGGAGAACTGTCTAACCGGTACAAAAATGGGTTGTGTGTAGTCCATATCCATTGTCGAAGAGTGAATCTGGTCATTGACTTGAGTATCCATGATATTATCTATGGCCGTCACTTGCTGACAGTCAGCTATAATGACAACAAGGGAAAACTGCAAACAAAAGGATGGAAAAAACAGTCTAACTTGCCAACACAAAAGAAAAACGACCCGTAAAACCCTTACAGGAAACAAGAAAATGTACAGTTAAATGTACAGTTAGTGGAAAAGAAAAAATAATAAACAAAAATACCCTTTAAGGGTGGGAAACAGTACACCTGGAACACGTCGACAAAAGTCGCCCACCGAGGATAAGATAAGCAAGCCCTAGCCGTTGCCAAATGCAACCAACCCAACCGACGGCGTTAAAAGTTTCTAAATGGCATCAACAAAATTTACAGATAAGTATATTCCTACGCCATCCACTTAAAAGATTTACTTTTCATACAAATGTGATCAGTTCACAGACTGTTTTGATTTGTGTGTACGTCCTGTAAATAAATCTCTATTACTGTGCCTTATCCAGTGCTACTCATTACCTGTTTAAATTATGTGGTTATTTTATATAACTGAATCTTAATATAGTGTAGGAGTCCAAGGCGATTATCTATTGTGCCTAGACTAGTACTCCCGACGCGATGGCTATTTCCGTTATACGTTTAACCGATATACGCATAATACGTCGGTATTAAATACGTATACCGTAAACGATATGTTTAAACGTATCCATATACGTATAATCGTATGTCGGTTAAACGTATAATCAGGGTTCTCGCTGGCTTTTGACCAACATTAGTGATTTGGCGAATAAGAAAAAAAACAGTAGCCAAATGAAAAAAAAGTTACAAAAATAGATTCGGCGAGAAACACTGAAAAACCTATCTATCTTTAACCCCTTATTGTATCTCTCTTTTTTAATATGCTCTGAAATAACCTACTTTTTTTTATTGCTGTTGAAATAGAAATTCGACTATCCACTTCAAAAACTATTAAAAATAAGTAGTACATTCTAAATATCTCCTAAATACATAAATTTTTTAGACATTCTATTAGCAGTCTGAATAAAAACTTCAAAACAGCTAGCTATGTTTAATTTGTCATTGTGAAACTATACAGTAAAAATTGCTATGAGATTCCCACTCTCACTGATAAAAGAGAGTGGGAATCAGTGCTGAACTGACCGGTTAGTGATATTTTGCATACAACTAATGAATAGTATCGTAAATGGCTAATTTCAACACCGCATTCCATCAAAACTTTTCTCTATTTGGCGCTTGATGCGAGTAATTTTGTTTTTGTTTTTACCGACGCAACACCGCCGCATAGATAGTGATTAATGACAATAGAGAAATACCTATTACATAATCCTTTCTGTGTATTCGGCTGTTGCTAAACTGAATTGGTGTTGAATCAGTATATCTATAAATTGAGTAATGTAAATAGTACGGTACCATTGAACATTTACAGCGATATCAATCGTTCAGAAACGCGGATAAAAATCTCCACTGCATTAGCACACACTCTCACCCACAAAAAGAGCAGAAATTGAGTGCTCGCATTTTGGCGAGCCTGATTGTTCGTTTACTCGCCAAATGAAGCCTTTTGTCGCGATTTGGTACAATGGCGAGCGACAGCGAGAACTCTGCGTAGGATCCAAGTATACATATTTACTTTTAATAACAATTGACCTCATCAGTCTTACGTCCCTGAACGAAGAACATGCTGGAAATCGGTGATGTTACCGTAGCAATCTGCATAATATGTTTTATACTTAGGATCTTTTTATTTTTCCCTTTGAATATTTTTATTAATTTGTGTTACATCTAATTTTCATTAAATTGTGATAAAAGGTTATATAAATTTGTTAGAGCAGTTAAAATTGATTTATATTTCTTAAATTGGCCATTATGATTGTTATATGTAATTGCTGGAATGATATATACATGCTAAAATATATCCATAACTTTAATACATTGCAACACGGGTAATGAGGTTGATTAATATAAATTTTAAATGAGGAGATTAATTTTTATGATTCTTACTATTCGTACAGTGTTAGCACCAAATGACTCTAGGTAAACGATGTAATTAACAATTCCCTTCGGGGAAATCCAAAGAAAATTTAATATATTAAATATTAAAATTATAATTAATCAATGCGCTGTGTTATTTTTTTCGGAGATCGTTTACCTTCTAAGTCTGTAATTTCTTTTATATAATAATTTTTTTAGTAAATCATATAGATAAATAGATTATTTATTTTACATTCCCACATCTATAAGAGAAAAATATTAATTAAGAATTAAAATAAAGAAAAGATACTCATATTCAAACTTGATTACATTTTTATTATAGGAGAAAATTTACAATAAAAAAGGTTATTTACATATTGTGGGTTATATATTTTAATAGTAATGCTGATGCACATCATTATATATATTTTTACCTATTTCAATTAATCAAACTATTTAATTAATTTTATAACACGTGAAATATCTCCATAGTCCGTTACTTTCATAGGTAATGCTTATTACTGGTAAAAACAATGGAATAAAATCATAATGGACTACCTGATCCACTGCCCCCGGCAGCATGTAGAATTCTCGTTGCTCCGAGAATGTCCCACAGGTAGGCACAAAAGGTCTCCAAATAAATGTTGTCACAAAATATTAATCCTTAATCGGGCATCACATGTATTTTTAAGCCAATGTTGGGGTAGCTTATTTTTTTATATATATATATTTTATATGTTATTCATGGTACAGCATCTGCTAAAATCCAACCGCAGCATCTTATTTTTTTTGCTGCCATCAGCATTGGGATAAAATTTGCAAGTGAAGTCTGTCTCTTACTTACACTGAAAAAAAACAAAAAAAAAACGGACACTGTCCTGTTTACATTATTTATGCAAACATAAAATTATACTATATAGCTAGAAAATTTACATACAGAGTTGCCACCCATCATTACAGGCGAATATCATTGGTCGACTCTGAATTTATGTGGCGCAACCTTATAGGTTGAGTTTTTGCTGTACCCAGTTATATTTATTTTTACTTTATTCCGTGTGTGTGGTCCTTCTGGTCAAAGGTCAGCTGTAAATTTCGTTGTTATGCCCTCATGATGTCCTACACAACTATAAATCGTAATTTCGATGACTTTTGTAGATTTATTAGTATCGTAAATTTTATCTGTACGATACTTTACCAAGACATGCACTTAACCTAGTTCAGGTTCCATTATAGACATACGAATGCTTCTTTTTATATGCTGCCTCGTATATAATAACATCATAGTTTATAGATAAAAGTTAAAGTTTGTTGGAAAGACATATTCTTTCCATCATCTCCGCCTCCAATATGGAAAAAAAAAGAAATTCAGTGCAACGTGTTTCTTTTTTTTTTTTTTTTTTTTTGCTTGACCCTGCTCCTTCAGCTGGAATATAAAGTCTCATGTCATTGTTCAGCACTTTGTGTGCATCCTGTCCTATGTTGTATAAATAGAGTCATTGACACTCACTGAGTATCATAGTGGTTTCGATGGCTTGAAGATGTGCATAGCAAGTCCTTTTATACGCCAACAGTTCTGGTGTACGGATCACGTCGTCGAGGCATAACTGTCGTAGTAGATTGCACTGTATTTATTAATTATTCCTTTGTTTGCAATTTAGCACTCAACAATTTAATGTTAAATTAGCCAATTGTATATCAAAGCAACCAATTTTGGAATAAGTAAGATAATAAAAGCCAAATTTCTACCATACGATATGTAAATATGAATAGGCAAACAGTTACACATTAAACTAACATTACACATAAAAGACAATTCAATAAAATACTCAGAGAGACAAAATTTGTATACAATTATTACATTATGAACTCGTGAACATACGATATAAATTTTTTATATCATCCAAATCTACTGGTTCTTTAATTTAGTGTTTCGCTGATAGAATGTATGTGTTTTTATTATTATTATTATTATTATTATTATTATTATTATTATTATTATTATTTATTATTCTTTTTGTTTATTTATTTATTTATTTTAAATAAGTGGTGTATATTTACATATACATCGCTTCTGAATTGCTAACTGCCACTAAAACAAACATGCTCGTATTTGATTATCTGACTTAACAAATGATATTTGATTAAAAAAAAAAGAGATGAATCAGGTTTCTCCTAAGCGCAAATCCGATTCATTTCAAGAGCAGGAAGAGACATTTCATTCCTCTCTCGGCTAGGAGAAAACTGGTTGCAAGATCCACTTATCGATAAAGAAAAAAAACTCGTCACTTTGTCTCCCCCATGAAAATTTATGGACTGTGCTGCAAAAGCGCGGGACCGACTGAGGGGTGAGCTGATTACATGAATTTTCCCACAGTATCAAGTCGCCACCGTAATAGCGTCGCCGGTTTGGAATCACAAAGAGAAAAAAAACTGAAATCGTGCCATCTTGGACTCAACACTAGGAATCTGCGAGAATGTATATTTTCATAACTGCAACATTCATTAATAATCTTTTTTTTTTTTTTTTTTTTTTTTAGAAAACATCATCAGCAAGTCAAGTATCCTGCCTAAATCGCATAATCTAAAAGGCGCAGATCTGCTGGCTCCAATGGATAGAACAGAAATGAAGGAGTAAGTTTTACTGATACCCCTTAAGGTTTGTATAATATAGTACTAGTCGAGGTATGAAACAACAATTTGAAGGTAAGAAAGTAGTCTTGACGTGTTTCTCGTAAGCACGACTAACATTATAAAAATTTATATGTAACTCTCGCTAAAAAATCCAATATCACTCAATGATTGAATGTTTTTATAATTTATGTTTTAATGTTGTTGTGGAGAATAAGTAATACTTTAGGTATGTTTTTTTTTTTTTTTGAAAGATTGGCCAATCTATGCGCTCCTATTAATATTATTATTTATCATAAGCAATACCTAAACATCTCATTATTTTATATGTTTTGTATATGCATTATGTATTGAGAGTCACATTGTATTATACACAGGTACTAGTATTTTTACGAATTATGGGTTAAATGTTAATCACAAATGTATTATTTATTTATTTATTTATTTGCATAATTTAACAGTGTTAAACTAAACTGTGTTATGCCTACAGGAGGTATATTACTAACCCTTATGTTTTAATTCCCATTAGCCTGTGAAAACCTACCTACGAAGTAAGTAGAGTCTGAACAAAAAATAACTCGGTGCGAACAAAAAAAAACGAGGGGTGGGGGAGGGGGGGGGTTAAACGGATCCAACAAAAAAAATGTGAGGATCTAATCTACAAAATTCCTAATTATTACATTTTATTCTTTTTGTTATATCCATAACAAAATATAATTAAATGACTACCTTTGTACTTAATTTTATCTTAATTTAATTAGCGGTGGAGACAGAATGCTACGGAAAAACTGGATGCCGTGCCTATTAATAAGGAATGTCCACTCTATAACGAAGATCGGTGCACCACCCTGTTGCCAGCAACAAGGAAATCAACATTACAAGAGAAGGAATTCTCATAAACAGGTACGATTTATTTTGTACTGAATTACCAGAAACCAAGGGTATAAAATTTTAATTGAGAAATCCCATTTAATTTATGTAATTAAAGGCTAAAAAGATATTTGTTTATTTTTATTTTACAGAAAAGAAACAAGAAAGGTTTAGGTAATATAGCCTAATTTATTTAAACATTGATATATTCCTCGTTAGTTACCTGATTATTTTTAAAAGCAATACATCATTTATTTATTGCCATATTTAGTATTTTATTTATTTATTGTTACGTGAAAAAAAAATTATTTTTTTTTTATTTTGAAAAATGGTAAATGTTTACTTAATTCGAATTAGAATAAAAGGAGTGTTGTCCAAACCCTGAATAATTTTCAGATTGGCAATCAAAACGGAATCCTCTTTAAAAATTTATTTTTTGTTTGTTAATTAATGAACATGAGAAAGAAAATATAATTTATTATCTACGTGTAAAATCCAGTGTAATGTAATTTAAATGACGATATTTATATAATTAATATTTTATATGACCTTACAATTCAATTAATAGACTGATTAACAGTAATACTTTTTAATTTATTTAACTTAATTTTTTTTTTATTATTAAATTTACTGCGTGACTTCAATTATTTGAGAGTAAAATAGTGATAAGTTCACCCTGTTAAATAAGAAAAAAGAATAATTTTTATAATATGTACACTGTTGTACTACAGAAAAAAAAAATTATGTATAGCAAATTTTATAATAAGAACTAACAATGCATATTCCCTGCCTCAACTGTAATTTATGTCAGCCCTATTGGCAGAAACATGCTATAAGGACTAGCCGCTAAATCCCAAGGTATTAATAAATATTAAAATTAAACTAATTTATTTTTACTATTAATAAGAAAGTAAGAAAAAAAAATTATAATATTTTATAATAAAAATGCTTGAAAATTAGGATACTCATAATATGTTATACTTTGCAGTTGACTCTCTGAGGAATGATACGACCAGGAAAATAAAATAAATAAATAAATCAAGCGAAGCAGAACTTCAGGACGTCTCATTCCAGCCTGCCTCTGATTGAAGACAAGTAAGCAAAATTTCATTTATTGCATGCCATAGAATTGTACCAATGTTTTTTTTGTTTTTTTTTACTGATCAAAACCTTATGTGCACAAAATTGTTCCTTCGAAACTGGCCATTCTAAAGCAACAAAGCAAACTCACTCTCTGGCGCGCAGGTTGGAGGGTGGGGGTGGGGGAAAACTAATCTCTCTCCTCTGCCTAAAAAGATGGACAGAGGAGAAAAATTCCGCTTTTAGCACCACGAGATGGCGCTCCTCCTCAAAACATTGACCATCATCGTAAACAAATCCCCCAGCTCCCAAACTTACGCTGCGCGTTGGGGGAGAAAAAAAAATTGGTTTAAAAGAACCGGCTGTTCCGCACGATGTATTTTATTTTATTTTATATATATATACAGGTATATAGCACACCTACACTTAAATTTCCCATATAATGTGTATATAATGTCCTCTCTGAGAATTTAACCATGTGTAGTATAACCCACAAATTTCACTTGAAAAAATAAAAAATATATCTATATACAACACAAATGTACATGAAACTTTTCATTGATAAATTAAAGAATATTCTTGAATAATAAAAAAGGTATGTATAACGATAAATGAAATAACGCATATTATTTTCATAAATACAGTAATATATGAAAAATATATATATATGTCCAACGACTTTTATGTACGTTGATTACCTTCCTGCTCCGACCCGTTATGAATTTGGCATGCTCTAGACTCGACTTTCGTTGTTGAGAATAATAGAGAAATATGCCTTTTAATCGGCTCTTTGAGCGGGTTTTGGAGCTCTGTTAAAAGGTAATTATTATTGCGAAACCTTCTTACGACTTCGAAAGGACCTCTCCATTTAGGCTGAAATACACCCGGTGTACCGACACATTTTAGGTAACACTCTTGCCCGATTCTTAAAAATTTTACTTTCTGCATTTCGTCGTTATTAATATACTCGGCTAACATTCGTTCTTGATTATGTAGCGCAAATTTTTTTATTTCTTCCAAATGTTGTACCCTATTTTGCACATATGTTGCTGTAATAATATCTTGTGTGGGAAGGTGGATGGAAAATGGGTTTCTAATATCTCTCCCAAAGAATAAGAGAGATGGCGGGCAACCTGTTGCGCGGTGAGGGAAGTATTATAAAGTAATTTAAAATAGTCCAGCCTAGTATCCCACTCTAATGTAGTTTTACTCATAGCTGTTATCGAATGTTTTAATATCTTATTCGTAACTTCAGAAATTCCATTCGTTTCTGGGTGAGTAACGCTGCTAAATTTTAATTGTATATTTAAGGAATCCGTGTATTCTTTGAAAACTTGAGAGTGAAAATATTTGCCGTTGTCTAAAGTTACGGATTTACATAAACCATAACGGCTAAAGTATCCGTTCAGTACGTTCAAAAGTGTCTGGGTTTCATAGTTGCGAATAGGAACAGCTTCTAAGAATCTTGACGTCGAGTCCACAATAACAAAAATGTATTTATGCTTTCTCAAAGACACAGGGAGTAACCCTATTAGATCGATATGAATTGCTGAACCGACCTCTTGGTCCTTTACTATTTTTTGTGTAGGCACCTTGATTGTTTGGTGCTGTTTGGTAGTATTGCATGGTATACATTTATTACAATGATTCTTTATATCACGGTACATTCCGTGCCAATAAAATCTACTCTTTATAATATCATAAGTTTTTTTAAAACCGAAATGAGGTTTATGTGCATCTTTTATTATTTCCATTTTAAGTGACTCTGGAGCGATAAGTAATTCTTTGCCATCAGATCCAGGTTTTAAAATTAATATATCTTTATGGTTTAGAACAAACTTTCGAGTAATTTTATTCTGTTTGTTGTTTTTAATTTTACCGATAATTTTCTCTAATTTATCATCTTGTAATTGCTGCTCTTTGATATTTTCATCAACCAAATCTTTATTAACGACAAATAGTGAATTTTGTAGTTCGTTCCTAGCTGTTAAATTATTTAAATTACGAGTGGAATAATCTGCTGGATTGGCAAAGCCCGGAATAAATTCTATTTCATAGCTAAACGGTGCAAGATTGTCGATCCATCTAGCTACAATATCAGGCTGTTTCTCTAAATTTAAATAATATGTTAGGGCTTTGGAATCCGTGCGTATAATGAATTTCCTACCTGTTAAAATGTATTTAAAATACATTACTGCCTCGTGTATGGCGAGTAAATCTAATTTAAAACTAGGGTAATTCTTCTCAGGATTTCTTAATTTTCTTCCAAAAAATTCAGTTGGTTGGAGAACGCCATCATACTCTTGTCCCAATATGCCCGAAATTGCGGTTTTAGCCGCATCCGTGATTAGAATAAAATCTTTCGAAAAATCAGGGGTTTTTAAAGTAGGATTCTGTATAATAGCAGCCTGAATTTCTTTGAATGCCTTTTCTTCTACTTCCGACCATTTAAATTTTACTTTATCTTTAGTGAGATGAATTAAAGGGTCTACTATTTTAGAATAGTCTTTAATAAGTGATCTAAAATAATTGGAGAGACCAAGGAGTGATTTGACTCCTTTCTTATTTTTAGGTCTAGCTAAATTTTGAATTTTGTCAATATTTCTTTTTGAAGGTGAAATTCCTTCCTTATTAAGGGTGAATCCTAAAAATTCGATCTCTTCCATGCAGAGTTGCATTTTAGTTGGTTCAATTGTAATATTGTTTTCAATGAATATGTTCAGTACATTGTCTAATAGTTCTATCATTTCCTGTAATGAGTTTGTTGCCAGTAATATATCATCGATGAAATATGTCACTTGACTTTTATCAAAGTGTCCTAATAATATATCCATTAATTCTGCGAAGTAAGCCGTACTGAGACGTGTGCCGAAAGGTAGTCTTAAATAAGAAAATTTTCCATGTTCTGTAATAATAGCAAGTTTGTCTGTATCTTCTTCTCTTAAAACGATTTGATAGAAGGCCGAGTGTAAATCTAGAACAGTGTAGTACTTTTTGCCGCCTATTGTCTGCAAAATCCGTTTTATGTCAGGTATCGGATAGGCATAGTTTTGCAAAATCTGGTTAAGCAAACGAAAATCAGCAGCGATTCGATATTTAACTTCTTCTACGTTTTCGCCTTTCTGTGTAACTTTTTTTTTTACAAAAATAACTGGAAACGCGTAATCAGAGTGACATTTCTTTATTATATTAGCTCTCAAAAGCTTATCAATTTCTGACTTAGCATACTCCTTTACACTATGTGCCGTTTTATATGGTTTTGTTTGTATAGGATAATTGTGCATTAAATTAAATCTGGGTACAACTAAAGATGTTTTTCCAAGAGTGTAATAATTTTTGGAGAATGCATAAGCATTCTTTAGTAATAATTCTTGTAATTTTGCTTGTGTATCAGTGTCCAGATGTTGTAAATTAAAATCCTCTGGACTGAGTTCCGCCTTTCTGCGTTCACGAATTTCCTTAAAGAAATGTTGTTAACTTGTACTATTGGATCTGCTTCTTGACTGCTATTTTCATTTTCTGACGTTATCTCAAAATGCTTGGAAATTCTTCCGATATTCATTCCCTCTACTAAATTTAATTTCTGCTGCGAGTCGTTCTTGATAATTATGTTAATTTTATTATCTTTGCCAATTTCATGAATTGATGTGTCATAATGTATGTTAATGTTATGTTTAATTGGTTCTAACATTATAGTGTCATTAATAATAAATTGATTTGGGCATATTAATTCAGTAATTACTCTCTCACCTGGACATATCTCTGAGTTTTGAGATATCTTAGCTGAAATAATATTTTTACGTGATATTTTTCTTTTTTTGTTTTTATTTCTTTGTTTTTTATGTTAATTTCCTGTGGTTCATGATTGTCATTTGTACTAATGGGAGATGGAGTTAAATTGTTTATCTGCCTCTGAGATGTGTCTCTGAGAAAATTCAGTGTAATGTTTTTATTTTTTAATTTCATGATTTTATCCTCAAAATCCAAAATAATTTTGTTTGTTTTGAGAAAATCAAAACCGAGTAGCATATTATAATCACGGCCAAAATCTGAATTTGTGATATAAAATGCACCTGACACGAATACATTTTCCAATTTGAAGGTTAATTTGATACATTGTTTGAAAGCAATTGTCGAATTAGTGAGTGTTTGAATTTTTACCTGATTACATAAATTTTTATATTTAACTTCAGCATTCTTTAGTTGCTCAAATAAGGAGGGTGAGGCCAGGCTGACCGCAGCTCCACAATCTGCCAAGGCGGTGATTTTAATACCCTTTATTTCAAAACTAATAATTGGAAGGCTTTCTATATTATTACTTTTCACGCTAGCAATCAATTTGTAAGAATTGTGTGACCCGTCCATGAGAGACTTACGCGGGTACCTTTTATTTGAATCTGTAAGTCCCTCAATTAATTTCCCTGTTTGTCCTTAGGTTTCTGTTCATAATCTTTATTTTGTTTATATTTGTTTTTGTGAGAATTGTTTTTATCCTCTTCTGAATTTCTATTATTTCTATGGTAGTTTCTCTGATAATTTCCACTTGTATATCCTCCATACCCATTACCCTGGTTATATGAATTGTAATGGTCCTGATTATAACCGTAGTTGTAATTAGGTAAATTGGGGTAGGGTGGGGGCATAAAGTTTAGGTGGGGGGGGGAGTAATACATGTAGTTAGGAGGTGCATAATGCATAGGGTTCGGATGGAAATTTTGATGCATATATTTAGAATTTTGTGGGAAATTTCCCTGATACTGGTAACTGTTATCTCTTCCGCCTTTCCTATCTGAATTCTGCTCGTTATGAGGGGTTGTTTTGTTTCTCTCAGCAGCATTACTTTTATTTTGGTCTTTGTCACCTTGGAACCAGCAATTTTGATTGGAATGCGTTTTAGAATTGCAATAATCGCAATATTTAGTTACATTATTTGCATTCGAATTCATATGTACTTTAATGTTGTTTAATTCACTAGTCAATATTTTAATTTTCTCCGCACTTTCCATATTCATTTTTACTAATTCCTTCATTAATTCAGGGTCCTTATTAGCAGTGATATTATTGAGATCTTTAACATCGACATGTGCAAAAGCTCTCTCTAATTTTAATGCCATCTCACATGCAGTGTTAAAATCCTTCGGAGCATCCTTACGAATTTCTAAGCTAAAATCGCTTCTAATTGCATCCAGAAATCTAGACAACTTTACCATTTGCGTAAATTTGGAGTCATTATCATCCCCAATATCCTGTCCACTTTTTTTTATATATAGGTCCGCTGCTGCTTTAAATTCTAATATAAAGTCCGCCATATTTTGATCCGGTTTCTGCTTAAGGGAAAAAAAATTTTGTTTGTGCCTCACTAAAACTACATTTTATCTCGAATAATTCTTTTAATTTCTTTTTGAAATTGTCTAAATTACTCTCCGAAAATAATTTTTCATCCCTCATTAATTTTTCTTTAGCGGGACCAACGATTCTTGCCTTTAGAATCGTTAATTTAGAAATCGGGCTTAATTCGGTTTGATTGATTAAATTATCAAATTGTAATAAAAAGGAATTTATGTTAGATTCTCTTTTTCCATCATAATTAGGTAGTAAGCCGATTACACTCTCGGCAGTTATTTTGTCAGTGGCCATGATATATGCGTTTTTCTGGGGTGTATTGTTAATCGTAATAGTAGTTTTCTTATTACAATTTTTATTATTTATATTCTTGTTACTACTTTTATTATTATTTGAATCTACACTACTTTCTTTCTTTGTATTTGCCAGTTCTTTTAATTGTTTCCTAGTTGTAACACCACTTACCCTTGTATTATCTCTATGACTTTTACGTTTACAATTGTTACTCATTAAATAAGAATATAATGTAAACTAAGTAATATTTTTTTTTTATCAAGAGCGACACAATATACCATCAAAAATAACGCCTAGTTATTAGCATCAATTTTATACATGTAAATAAAATTTTAAAACATAGTAATACACATCAACACTGCGAAATAGTGAAAAGGATTTAAAAAAAATGTACAGTATTATAAAATAGCAAACTGTTAATTTCGCTTAACTGCATTAAATTTGCAAATTTTATACACAGTGATTTAATAATTATGACCAAAATTATTTATTTATCAAGTACTGTGATTGTATTTATCATATTAATTTACTCATTTGTTTCCATCAAACATATAATTACTATTATTATTGAAGTTTACAATGTACATAAGTTATTTTCATTACTCAGTGAAAACACAAAGAAATTTTGTTTTTCAATTTCTGTTGTAAGTTATATATACATATATATAATAATTTTATATAATAAGCACAATAATATTTTCTCTTGTAGTATAGTAATTTCTGTTTGCCGATTCATATGTACTACTAAAACCGACTATGGTGATACACGTAAAAAAAAAGGAAAAAGAATTTTTTTTTTATTAATAACCTATGGTTCGGTCTCCTAAAATTAAATTAATTAAATTAATATAATTAGGAAAAGGCTAAGGCACCATTTCAACTGGTTCACTCCCCTATGCTGGAATGATATATACATGCTAAAATACATCCATAACTTTAATACATTGCAACACGGGTAATGAGGTTGATTAATATAAATTTTAAATGAGGAGATTAATTTTTATGATTCTTACTATTCGTACAGTGTTAGCACCAAATGACTCTAGGTAAACGATGTAATTAACAATTCCCTTCGGGGAAATCCAAAGAAAATTTAATATATTAAATATTAAAATTATAATTAATCAATGCGCTGTGTTATTTTTTTCGGAGATCGTTTACCTTCTAAGTCTGTAATTTCTTTTATATAATAATTTTTTTAGTAAATCATATAGATAAATAGATTATTTATTTTACATTCCCACATCTATAAGAGAAAAATATTAATTAAGAATTAAAATAAAGAAAAGATACTCATATTCAAACTTGATTACATTTTTATTATAGGAGAAAATTTACAATAAAAAAGGTTATTTACATATTGTGGGTTATATATTTTAATAGTAATGCTGATGCACATCATTATATATATTTTTACCTATTTCAATTAATCAATCTATTTAATTAATTTTATAACACGTGAAATATCACCATAGTCCGTTACTTTCATAGGTAATGCTTATTACTGGTAAAAACAATGGAATAAAATCATAATGGACTACCTGATCCACTGCCCCCGGCAGCATGTAGAATTCTCGTTGCTCCGAGAATGTCCCACAGGTAGGCACAAAAGGTCTCCAAATAAATGTTGTCACAAAATATTAATCCTTAATCGGGCATCACATGTATTTTTAAGCCAATGTTGGGGTAGCTTATTTTTTTATATATATATATTTTATATGTTATTCATGGTACAGCATCTGCTAAAATCCAACCGCAGCATCTTATTCTTTTTGCTGCCATCAGCATTGGGATAAAATTTGCAAGTGAAGTCTGTCTCTTACTTACACTGAAAAAAAACAAAAAAAAAAACGGACACTGTCCTGTTTACATTATTTATGCAAACATAAAATTATACTATATAGCTAGAAAATTTACATACAGAGTTGCCACCCATCATTACAGGCGAATATCATTGGTCGACTCTGAATTTATGTGGCGCAACCTTATAGGTTGAGTTTTTGCTGTACCCAGTTATATTTATTTTTACTTTATTCCGTGTGTGTGGTCCTTCTGGTCAAAGGTCAGCTGTAAATTTCGTTGTTATGCCCTCATGATGTCCTACACAACTATAAATCGTAATTTCGATGACTTTTGTAGATTTATTAGTATCGTAAATTTTATCTGTACGATACTTTACCAAGACATGCACTTAACCTAGTTCAGGTTCCATTATAGACATACGAATGCTTCTTTTTATATGCTGCCTCGTATATAATAACATCATAGTTTATAGATAAAAGTTAAAGTTTGTTGGAAAGACATATTCTTTCCATCAGTAATTATGAATGCAGGACTCTCGGAGGTGTTTCTCAGTGTCTGTGATCCGAAGACCTGCAGAAGAAAAACATCTTTTTTTTCATGCAAGGAACAAAAACCGTTTAAACGTTGACGTGTTTAACCAATGTGGTAAGTAACCTATATACGCTATACCGTACATGCTGTTCATAGTATAATACGTATAACCACCTTAGCCGTATCATACGCATGCGAAATCTGTACCCTGTATTATACGTATACTCGTATAAACGTTTAATAGGATGCACTTGTCGAAACCATAATCATTCCTCGTCTAGCGCATTGAGCCAAAGGAAATGTAAAGGAAATATAAGGTAGTCGCAATTCTTTGCACAACATACGTACTTGGCTTACATATCTAGAAATACTATGTAAGTTTCACTTACGGGTCATTCCACAGAATTTCGATTACTGATAGAAATTTGATTCACATAGTTTTGCCGAATTTTATTATATTTTCTCTTATTTTGTATGTGAAAACCTACGTAGAAAAAAATTTAAAATCCATTTGAAAAAAAAAAAAAAAAATTTAAAAAGTTTTCGATTGAATGAGATCGAAGAGTCCAATTTTATAAGTCTTCGCAAAATTCAAAGGTTTTTTTAAATCTTGCATATTTTTTTAACTAATAGTGATAAAGAAATCTAACAAAAACATCTAAAATTTACACTTTTTTTTCTAATAAATCACATAAATGTCCTGGATTTATCTTTTAAAAATGAGTATTTAAAAACTACTGAAATATCTGTTAAAATAACAGTTTTTAAATAAATATATCTGAGGACGGGAAAGAGATAACATTATTATTTTTTATATGTGTTATTATCTTTCTCAAGCAACTCCTGTAAGAAATCAAAGCTGTTATATCCTTTTACTCCAGAATTATAAAAATTTAATTTTTCAAAAATCAGCATTTTTGAGTGCATGTAATTAAAAAGGAAGAAATGCTATTCATACGAGAATTGGGAAAGAAAGACTTATTCATGTTAATTTCGTTAATCTGTGAGTCTTATCATTGCCTTCTGATTGATTTATTATACAGTCATAAAATTGGAGAAATGACAGCCTGGCACGAATTTAAAAAAAAGTTAGAAACGAGACACATTTTATTTTAAATAAATTTTCTGGATTTGTTTAAAGACATATTTCCCCATTCATATCATCCTGATATATTACCAATAATGATTCAAGAGACAGGTGAATTTACTGATAATACATTTGACTCCTGTTCACGAGATTACAACTGTTATATGTACAGTCGTGGAGGAAAAAAGTAAATACCCTTTACTAACTCTGCAAAAAAATATCGTAGACGAAAGTTACCGGTACCACACGATTAGTAATAAAGTCTACTTTTAAATGATGTGTATAAAATTTGCTTAGGGAGCCATCTACATATTAAAACGAACCATAACTTTGTTTTTTTTTTTTTCAATAGCAGTACACAATTCTGATAGGACAAATGAACTCTACGCTAGGGTGGAGTGAAAAAAACGAAAATCGGAAAATCAAAAGGTAATAGCACGCAAAAGTTGTGAATGGTCCTCAGCAATAAAACTGCGCAGTTTTTTCGAAATCAAATTTTATCTTCCGGTGCCCCCAGGCCCACCAATTTCCGCCAAACTCGACCAAAACACTTGTAGAAGGTATAAATAAAAATAAAGATAAAGCCGGAAAACAAAAATGTCATACCAAAGAAAAGTTGTGTGTGGTACGTAGTAATATATCTGCGCAGTTTTTTCGAAATGAAATTTTATCTTCCGGTGCCCCGGGTGTCCCCTATTTTTACGAAATTCGTCAAAAATGCCTTGTACAACTTATAAATTGAAATAACTATAAAGGTAGAAAATAAAAATGTGATACAACGGAAAAGTTGCGTGTGGTACGTAGTAATACGCCTACACAGTTTTTTCGGAATCGCATAATATCTTCCAGGGACCAGGTCATTCGAAATTTCGAAAAATTTGCCGTATATTCCTTTTTATCTGTTGTACATGTATAATAGAATGCATCACAGAAGAAACAAGAGTACAATACAAACATTTTATCTGTGAAAAATACACAAACAATTAAATTTCAAGAATGAAAACAAACATTTAAATCTTTTAAAAGTGCTTTAAAAATTTAAAGTTCTATTTAATCAATTCGTGCTAGACAGATGAAGGGGACCATACAGTTATAGTGGTCCGATTCGAAAAGTGTTGGATAAGTGTGAATCCCTTCCCATCATTTCTTTACAGACTATTTGAGATACTTAAAACCTCGAAACAGATATTAAAGATCTCAGTACCGATCAAAAATACCTGAAGAAAGTGATCCTATCTGTTAAGAAAGGAAGTTGTTCGGAAGATCTAATAAATAGATTTCCCGATAGACTTTCACATAGCAGATGGGTTATCTTCGCCAATAGAATTTTGAGACTCTATGTGGGAAGTCCAGATCTAACGTTCAATCTGCAGATATTGACAGAGCTTGTAGTCAAGGTGTACGCACTTGTACGGTTTGCTATTAAGTGCAAGCCATCTTTGAGAAATTGTTTATTTTTCCGTGGAAATGCCCCACACAGTTAAAGTTATAACTGACCCAGTAATCCAGCGCAATACCTTTTTTGCCCATTCGGAAAATTTGCTGAGTGGCATGGCATGGTAACTGATGATCGAAAACACTTCCGCGAACTAGGATTTCGTAGAATCCTTAAAGCCCGAAGTGCGAACACAAGTGGAGAAATTAGGTGGTTCTAAAACCCTGCAATCAATTTTAGCGCAGCAGATTAAATTGATATGATTCAGTGGGATAAGGCAGAAGTTACAGAACCACCTATTTTTACTAATCTTTTTTACGGTGATTTAAAGATGTACAAGTACATTGACAAACATGATCGTGAAGATATCATTTCGTTTGCTGAGTTTCCATGCAACACTGAAAGTGTAGAAAGGTGTGTCAGAGTGGTCACTGAAGCTGCCGTGACCGTTTGGGGTGCAAGCAACATGGATGGATTCATAAGATCCATTATGCCATATTTTGAGACTATGTCCTATCTTAAGGTTACAAAACTCCAACAGGAACAACAATAAACACCAAGCCGAAACATTTTGAATATTTAGATTTTTGTTTTGAGTACGAACTGATTTAATTGAACTTTAAATTTTTTCAACACTTTTAACAGATTCAAATGTTTGTTTTTCATTCTTGTGTACTTTTCACAGGTAAAATGTTTTAATTGCACTCTTGCTTCTTGTGTGATACATTCTATTATACATGTACAACATATAAAAGGAATTTATGCGAATTTTTTTCAAAATTTCTAATGACCGAGTCCCTGGAAGATATTATGTGATTTCGAAAAAGACTGTGCAGGCATATTACTACGTACCATACGCAACTTTTCCGCGGTATGACATTTTTTATTTTCCAACTTTATGGTTATTTCTATTTATAAGTTGTACAAGGCATTTTTGACGAATTTCGCAAAAATAGGTGGGACCCGGGCCACCGGAAGATAAAATTTGATTTCGAAAAATCTATGCAGGTATATTACTACGTACCACACACAACTTTTCCGCAGTATGACATTTTAATTTTCCAGCTTTATCTTTATTTTTATTTAAAGCTTCTACAAGGTATTTTGGACGAATTTGGCGGAAATTGGTTAAAATTTGATTTCGAAAATACTGCGCAGTTTTATTACTAGGACCATACACAACTTTTGCGCGCTTTACCTTTTGATTTTCCGATTTTTGGTTTTTTCACTCCACCCTACTCTACGCCCTTCAATTAGCCTAAAAACAAATTTTTATACAATTCCTACGATAAGTTTCCGAGAAATTAATTATTTTAAAACGAGCTTAGTTTAGGGGCTGTATCTAAATTGAAGTTGGGTACTCGATTGTTGACCGAGAGAGCCCACTTCTTGATTAAGACATCTTAAGAGGCCACACTAGCCACTCAAAAAGAACCGGATGATAATGTTAATCCTATCTTCAATGTTAACTGACTGAATTTTGGGTTTGTTTTAATATGTCGATGGCCCCCCTAAGAAAATTTTATGCGCATCGTTTAAAATAGACTTTATTTTCACTCGTTCGATACCAGTAACTTTGTTCTACGATAATTTGTTGAGGAGTTAGTAGGGGTGTTTACTTTTTTCCCACGACTGTACAGTACATACGTATACCAACATAGCACATAAAATCCAATATTTATTTAATTTTTTGGGAGGGAAGATTTTTATGCCAAAAAACTGTTCAGAAGACAGATTTCACTTCCTAATATGTCATTAACATCTGTGGTGTGTGCTAGGTACTTAATTGTAGCATATGCATAAGCTTGAAATGCATACTATTGTTTGTGTGTAGTGAAAAATGTTTAAAAAACTCATTTATTTACTCTACTTTCTGCATTTTATTTTGATTGGTTTTCTAAAGAAATACCAACGATCTTAATTTTCTTATTCAAAAGTAGCTGTCCCTATTTATCTTCTGTTGTAATACATTTAAAGCTTAAAAACATCTCCGGGTCGGGTATTCTTATTTAAATAATTCGTAAATTAAGAATTCAGTTTAAACATTCTGTGATATCGAGTTAGAAATATTTATCTTTTTCTATATCTTTTGATTATTTCGTTATTCTTAAAAGTTGCACGTAAAAGTTTCTGAAAGAAATGCCTCAAAAATATTGGCAGATTCGATCATCGGTTTTCCCTTTTCGATAAATAAAATCAAGCATTAAGTTTTCATCCAGAAAATTTTTATAGAAAAGGTATGCTGATTTAGATAGCAGTTAAAACATAGATGAAGGTATGTGGTATATAACACCTGATTTGAAAAAAAAAAAGTATTTTTAGTAGGCATATCCAAAGAATATATATTACGTTCATTTTGAAAAGATTCTTTGAGCTGGAATATTGATTGAATTTTTAATCTTCAAATAGTTTAAAAGAAGGTTAAAAAAGAAATTTTACGTAAGGAAAACAAAGTCTAAAAAAGAAAATATCTCCATTTAAAAAATATATATACTAAATACAAAAATTACAAGTTGAGTATTATTTCCAAGGATGTTGTAGAAAAAGCACACACTTACTCACGCACATGCACTCACGCATGCATCCAATGTTGCATTAACCTTTAACTGGTGTTACAGAAATTGTCACATAACTAATGTGAAGTGGTCTGTGAGACCGCTAAATCGAAAGACGAATAAAAGCTGCGATTAACTCATAGGATGTTATTTTTGTACTAAACTTTTTGTACAGGAGTGTTGCAATTAAAATTCACCTATTCAAAAGTCTCTGGTGTTAGTTTTAAAGTTCCAAACGAAACAAAATTTCAGTAGTCTTTGTAGATAAACTGAAATTTGCAAGTTAAACTATGAAAATTGAAAAAAACTCCGGTCTGTGAGAGCAGTAATATCAGTTAAAGGTTAAGTAACTTGATTTTTTTGAAGAGACTTGAAAATATGCATAAACCTTTTCCAAATATTATGTTAAAATTCAATAAATTTTATATGTAATTGTGCTACCAAGACAGCCGAGATGAAGGAATAAAGCTTGTAATTTTAATTACAAAATTTATTGAAACACTAACTGCTATTTACAAAATTATTTACACTCACTCTTCGTAATTATTTTGAACAGAATGTTATTTTCACATAAACCACTCTTACTCTATTTTTCAAAATCAAAACCACTGTTTACTCGGATGTCTCACAGTCAACCTACTACCATCAGAAGCCTTAGCTAACTCCTAATTCCTCTCTTCACTTCAATTAATTTTTGATCTTTTAACGCTTTCCAACAAAGTTGAAAAGTGTTTATGCATTTGGTATGTCTGTCCGTCTGACTGCCTGGCCGTCTGTCCACGCTCTAACCCCTGTAAATAGACTCGGATTTTCATGAAATTGATAAAGGTTATTTAGGGTCACCAAAGTATGTTTGGTATCGTATATGAAATACGTAGGATTAATAGTTCCTTTCATGTAAGGCACTCAAAAGAGTTTCATTACATTATGGCATATGGGGAAAGTCTTTTACTGACATTTTACTGACATTTTAATGACATTACGCTATTTCAAATGTATTGAAACTGATATAAATCACTGAATTTCACTACGATCACGTTAGAACAGGGCATTCATAGCATTTTTTATTTATTTGCAGGGAGACACAAAAGAAATCGGTTATAGTACAGTCTTTTAGTAATAATTGCTGGTGTGTACGGTTTAAAATTCAGTATGCGCTTTTAAATTTAATTAATTTTTGCATCTTACTTGTTATATATAAATTCTATATCTCAAATACAGGGCTGCACAAATGTATTCAAGTACCGTTCTCCTTATTAGAGGAAATTGCTGAGGGTAAATTTTCAACTGAAGTATATGTATCTTTTAAGTGAACTAAATTTTGGCATGCATCTAGTTAATAGATTCAAATCTATATATCCTATAGAGGGCTGCTGAAAAAATTAGGATGATTTTCCGATTGTGGATGAGAACAGCTGAAATTGAGTTTTGAAATGTGTTATGTGTTTCCATATGGTTGAATTGGAGGTAATATTTTAATTTTTTAAACGGTGCAGTTTTGTTACATTATTCTGAATGTGTTGGAAAAGGTTTCATAATCTTTGCTTGACGCATGATTTTTTCTTTCTTGTTAAAACTCATTTCACTTTACTTCAGTTAAATAAAGGTTGGGGTGTCAGTGGCATGACCATAATTATAATGAGCTTATTCATAATTTAAAACGTCAATTATTATTCAGATAACACTTATGAAATAGCTCTAGCATCAGATGGAACTTTATTTTGAAATAATATACTTAAATTTGAAACTACATTTTAAACCTCAAGTTTTAACGTTATTCGAGAAGTTTTGTTGAATGGGGAAGTAAAAGGGAATGTAGTTTTACTATTTAGATAGGTTAATTTTTTTTCTGCTTTAGACTCAGTAACATTTTTTGCATATTTTACTTGTGTACTTTTTCTAAATTTACACTATGTTATTTACCGTAAATTTATTTGCTGTAAATTTATACTAATTCTCCACTCTGTAAAAGGAAAGACAAATGTGTCTTAATCTACGAAAATAAAATATAGCCACGAACGAAAATATGCAACAATGACTTTCGAGCTAAACATGATTCTGAAAAGTGGTCTTTATTCTTAGATACCTTACAAACCAATAGGTTTTCGATATTTAAAGAATAATTTATAAAAACAAAGTTTCTTTCGCTATTACTGATTTTCAGAAATGTTTCCGAGTAATTTTCATGGTGTGGTTTTTATAATGTATATCAGCTGTCTCAAATCGGAATATTCGTTCTATAGAATGCCATTATTTATATAGTGTATATCAGCTGTCTCAAATCGGAATATTCGTTCTATAGAATGCCATTATTTATATAGTGTATATCAGTTGTCTGAAACCGGAATATCGGTTCTTTAGAATGCCATTTTTTATATAGTGTATGTCAGTTGTCTCAAATCGGAATATCGGTTCTTTAGAATGACACTTTTTATAGTGTATATCAGTTGTCTCAAACAGGAATACCGTTTTTTTTAATAATATTTTTTATAGTGTATGTCAGTTGTCTAAAACCGGAATATCGTTTTTTTAGAATGCTATTTTTTATAATGAATATCAGTTGTCTCAAACTGGAATAACGATTTTTTATAACGCTATTTTTTATGTAGTGTATATCAGTTGTCTCAAACCAAAATATCATTTTTTTTAAATGCTATTTTATATAGTGTATCTCAGTTGTCTCAAACCGGGATATCGGTTCTTTAGAGTGCCATTTTTTATATAGTGTATGTCAGTTGTCTCAAATCGGAATATCGGTTCTATAGAATGCCATTTTTTATATAGTGTATATCAGTTGTCTCAAATCGGAATATCGGTTCTTTAGAATGCCATTTTTTATAGTGTATATCAGTTGTCTCAAACAGGAATACCGTTTTTTTAATGATATTTTTTATAGTGTATGTCAGTTGTCTAAAACCGGAATATCGTTTTTTTAGAATGCTATTTTTTATAATGAATATCAGTTGTCTCAAACTGGAATAACGATTTTTTATAATGCTATTTTTATATAGTGTATATCAGTTGTCTCAAACCAAAATATCATTTTTTTAGAATGCTATTTTATATAGTGTATCTCAGTTGTCTCAAACCGGAATATCGGTTCTTTAGAATGCCATTTTTTATACAGTGTATATCAATTGTCTCAAAGCGGGATATCGGTTCTTTAGAATGCCATTTTTTATAGTGTATATCAGTTGTCTCAAACCGGAATATCGTTTTATTAGAATATTTTTTATAGTGTATGTCAGTTGTCTCAAACCGGAATATCGGTTTTTTTAAATGCTATTTCTTATAATGAATATCAGTTGTCTCAAACCGGTATAACGGTTTTTTATAATGCTATTTTTATATAGTGTATATCAGTTGTCTCAAACCGAAATATCCTTTTTAATGCTATTTTATATAGTTTATATCAGTTGTCTCCAACCGGAATATCGGTTTTTTAGAATGCTATCAATTCTCGATTAACCCTTTGTTGCAAAGTGTTCCATTGCATGGAACACCAACCTGATTTGCTTCTCAAACAGTTAAATACATTTCCTAAATAGGTTAAATATGTTTATTATTTACTTTTTCATTTCTACTTAAATAATAGATGGCAATAACACTGCAACCAATCCAAAACTTTCAGTTGTGATGAATTATTTAAAACCTTATATTTCCAAGGAATTTTGTCTATTTTTAAGGTTCCGTACTTAAAAAGTAAAAACGGAACCATTATAAGATCACTCTTGTGTCTGTCTGTCTGTCACAACCATTTTACTCCTAAACCATGGAACGTGGAAAGTTCAAATTTGGGTAAGTAATAAAGACTATTGACCCACATATTTACAGATTATTAAACATTTACAAATATTTTTTAGGAAAAACGTAGAGGAACTAATTAAGTTACTTGAAAAAAAAATATTTTCTTTGTATATCATGTGGGGTATCGTGTGAAAGCTTTCCTAACGCTGAATTCAAAAATACATTTCTTTTAATTTTAGGTATTATATTTTCAGAGATATCGTCTAAAAAGTTGCGCAAGAATATGTTCTCCCCCATCTATTTCCGAATCTACTGAAACTAAAATTATGAAAAATTTAGAGGAAGTAGACGTTAATTTAAACCTTGCAGGAAAATTATAGCGATTACCCTAGGTCACATAGTTTTTGAGAAAAGTGCATTTTCCCGTTACGCACAAATTTCAGTTTGCGGTCATTCAGCAAAGGTGTTGAGGAGCGCTGGTGGTACCTATCATAGCAGAAGTATAAAAGCATTGTTGATAATGATTTTTGAAAAAAATCGTCCGTAATTAGCCGAATCCACTGCCACTTGCGTCTGCGGTGAAGATGGCACTATAAGTCACCCGTACTACAGTTGTACTCTCACGCAACGCTGGCACTTGAGGCGTGCAGACATACTGCCAGTCAACTGGCTCCAAAACGTCCTTTCCCGCACCCTCCTACTCAACAAATTAAAACACATTCACAATTTCCTTACATACTTAACAAACTTAACTTAAGCCCTGGTTCTGCTTATCCAGTCTCACTGTCACCATATCAATCTTCAAACAGCACCAGAATCCAGTCCTCTTTGTAGGCTCCAATTAAATTCTCTTACTCATCAATGTGTGGTTTCCTACGATCGCAAGAGCCTCTGCTCGTGCTTTTGACCATTCTATCAAGAGATACATCTCCAATGGACGCTTGAGTATCTGCTCGTGCCATCTTACTTGTGCCACACAAAGCATTACATCTCCAATGGACGCAGAGTATTTGCTCGTGCCATCTTATTTGTGCCACGCAAATCATTACATCTCCAATGGACGCTTGAGTATTTGCTCGTGCCATCTTACTTGTGCCACGCATTCCATTCTTTTCCCTTCCTGCCGCCCCTTGTCGCGAGAGGGGTTCCTACCCCGGCGGCCAGGATCAGTGATGTTTATTATTATTATTATTATTATTTATTTTATTTTATTTTTACTTTAAATGTTCTCATACTCCCGCCCCCTGTCGCGAGTAGGCGTTTTCCTGGCGGGAAGGAATTCGTCTAATTTTTGTAATCCCACTTTATCCTTTTTAAAATAAATTCTGGGTTCTGTGGTCGGTGGTGCATAGACGCCCTTAGCGGGTGAGCGTCGCCCCTTGAGCATTTTGTGTTTGTCCGTCTGCATACGGCCGGACAGGGCTGTACTCACTAACGAGCCTCAACGTGTCGGGGAACATACCGGGAGAGACGTTAAGCTCTAAGGGGCAGGCCTAGCCGGCCCTGAGCAGTCTCTCTTAGGCTGCCTAACACTTAAAGACACGGACGGTTTGGACATGTATATGACAGAGACGGCGTACTCTACGTACCACCGGCTTTTAAAGCCTAGATAACAACTTTTAATAATACATTTGTGTAATACATGCCCAGTAGCAATATAAAAGCAATAAACGTCAAATTGTTAAAAACAAACTAATTTAATTAGAATTAATCCAATAAATACCATGGAATTCGCGCATTGAGTAGATCTCTCAATACTCCTCCCGTGTCTTTAAAAGTTAAGTAAAAACCTGTCTGGAAAACCGCGGCACGAACCAACGCGGCGTTACTACTTTGCAACCTTCTTTCGAAGCACACATAGAAAAAATGTCAAGTTTAAACTTTGAACAAGGGTTTTGTTTTAGATACACTATTAAAAAAAAAAGAAAAAAAACCGCTGAATTTAGTTTTATGAGATGCCAATTAAAGTTTCTATATGCACTACTTCTGCTGTCAGTGCCGAATTAAGTTCATCATGAACATATTAGAATAAGATTCAAATAAGAGTTATACAGAATAGCTATATTCGATATTATTTAGGCTACAAATCTCTTTGAACTTTTACGGTATATCCATTCATACTTTTCTAGTATGTATACAGCTGCACCAAACCCTACGTTTTATAGTTTTTTACAAAGTCTTATTAACCATTCGGAAAAATGGTTATTGTCCTCGGTCAGGGTAGGAAATCGAAAACATATCTGAAGCGTTTTATTAGTTGAATCCCGAATTTTATTCGTTTTCTGATTGGTCTATACAGTAATCTGTATTTTCCCTTTACTTTCAACAGATATGGGTACTTCTGTTGCCACTATGACGAAAAAGTAATAAAAACTACAAAAACTCAGAAACAAATTGAGATACATCTTTCAAACAAATTGCAATTAAAAATGCATTTTTTTCTCTATACAACGATATAAAAAGTAATATTGTGGGATGTTTCGAAGTTTAAAAATGAAATTTCATTTAAAATTGGTCCAGGAATATTAATGTTTAATCCATGGCGTACGTAATGTATGACCAGCTCCGTAGAAGTTTAAAAATTTACAGTACCGAAAATTGTAAAACTGAAATTTCTTTTAAAATTTGTTCATTATGGGTCCAGGAATGTTAATGTTTAATCCATGGCGTACGTAATGTATGATCAACTCCGTGCGATTTTTATGTGTTAAATTTTAGTCTTTGAAAAAACAATTTTCCAAATGGTCGTTGTAATTTGTTAAATTGCTTTTTTTTTTCTTTTTGTAACGATTTTTTTAATAACACAGTTTTTTTTTTTTTAATAACACAGTTAATAATTCATATTATTTATTATACGGAACCCTCTGAGTGCGAGTAATACTCGTACTTGACCGTTTATTTTATTTTATTTTTTGATACAAAAATAATTGCGTGCCGAAAAATTCCTATGTTATTATTCACACTTTCCAACAAAGTTGAAAAGTGTTTATGACTTCGGTTTGTCTGGCCGTCTCTCCGTCTGTCCGCGCTCTAACTCTCGTAAATATAGTCGGATCGTTCTGAAATTTTTGGATGTTAGTGACCTCTACCATAGCACGATCCCTATTTCAAATAAAGTTTCTACCATGTTTAGTTCATTTACAGGGACAGTCAAACATTTTCCGTTACATTACGGCCTATGGAAAAAAAATCGTTTAAAATGGTTTTAAATGATGTTACATGCTTTCAAATATAATAAAATTCATATGCATTTATCAAGTGCACTAAAATATACATTCTGTAGAATATACGATGCAAAGAATAGTTATTATTCATTTACAGAGCCACACAAAATAACTCCGTTTCAGAACGACATTTGGGTGAAGGGAATTGTTTGCGGCGTATTTTAATTATGTTAAATTATTTCGTGTATAATGAAATTTTTATACGTCACTGAGGTTTACTATAACTTATTTCATGCATAATGAGAAGTGCATAGCATTTACAGGGACACACAAAAGATTTCAGATACTATATCGTGTCCGAAGTACTGTACAGTAGCGATGATTGCTGGAAATGCATTTTTATATATGTTATGTGCTTTAATGTTTCACTATATTTATGCATTGTATATGGTGTGTATAAATGTTGTAATTCATATACAGGGCTACACAAAATAATTCGTAATGGTTACTGGGTATGATTGCAACTGGCTTAAAAGTTATTTTTAAATGAGTTATGCATTTTTACGGGTAACTGCATTTGGTTTACTGAGAAATGTTTGTAGAACATAGATAAGAGGATATACAGGATCACGCAAAGAATTGGATACATGGCTATAAATGATAATTTCTGGAAATGTGATTTCAGTAGTTTTAAGAGTGTTTTACTTTGAATTAAACTTTAACTAAATAGTGGAGTGTAATAAAGGTACTAGTTTCACTACAAGGCTGTACAAATGTATACAAGTATGTTTTGATCTATTAGTATAAATTGCTGAAAGAGAAATTTCAACCTGTTATGGGTTTTCTTGCTAAACTAAATTTTCCCATTATATAGTATCTATATCAACCTACAGATCAAATACAGGGCTGTTCAAAAGAATTGGAATACATATTTGGCTATATACGGTAACTGCAGAAATTAGTTTTTCAAATGTTTCATGCGTTTTCTAAAATGTTTACTTAGTTCTCTTATATACCATATTTCTCTAAATAACGAAATTTTGTTAAAGTATTCAGGAAGTATTGGAAAGTGTTTCATAATCTATGCTAAACGCATGATTTTTCTTACTTGTTTTAGCTATACTTTAAGCTACTTATTCTATATTATTTTTAATTTATTATACAGAAAGTATACGTAGAATCGTTGAATAAAATGGAGTGTTCCATGAGTAGGAACAATGCGCTTTTAGCGCTTTCCATATTACGCATCTGAAAACCCTGACAGCGAAAACATCTACGTTCACGTTTCCTATATTACTCTGTGTGATGGGGGTGTGAGCCAGTGTTGAATTCAATGGGTGGCCCGAGAGCGCCTATGGGGACATTCCCCCGGAACATTGAAATGACCCCCTCCCCGGAAGTTTCTATATTTTACGCATTTTAATTTCATACATTATAGTAACGTCGAACACATGCCGATTAAAGGTACTCACAGAAGATGTGCATTCTGTAGAACGAAAGCGAATTCGCACAAAAAAGGCTTTATCTGCAAAACCTGCAATGTTGGTTGCTTCCAAAATATCATGAAGCTAAAAAATAAATCAATTTGTAAATATTTTTGTATATAGGGCTTGTGTATATATAGAAATGTAAATATTTATTAATCGAAAATTATAACAGTGTTTTTTCATTCAGATGCAAAAACTTTGACTCAATTTCGCGCTTTGCTGCGAAGCTCGCTTTGCCGCGCTTTTCAGACTTCTAGTGCGGCAGTGTTCCATCTCATGGAACACCCACAGAATAAAAACGGTAAGTGCAATCTTTACAAAATTTTACCTGTGTACTCCTTTAGGTCTAAATAAACTGCCTACAACTTTTTTTTGTCTAAATTTGAACTTTAAAAGGTAGTGCAGCGCAAAGTTTTAAACATTTTCAACTGTGTAACTGAATTTATACACGCAAGAGTCACAAAATAGTATTAATTTTAATAATAATGTCAATGCTGTTAATTTATCATGTTTGTCTGTAAAGTATGTTTGTTTAATTTGAAAATGTTTTTTTGAGAATTGATAGCATTCAAATAAAAATGAAAAGTGTTTAGTTAAACTGATGGCATTGAGCTCACAAGCTATTCACACTAATTGTATATTATACTCTTATTTCAAAGAATAATGCCCCTCGAAAAATAAATTAAGGGGGGTTCCCCCCGTTTCTCCTCTTTACACTTAACCAATCAGCCTCCAAATGTCATCAGGGAAACGCCATATCGAAATAAACCGGTAAACCAAATTGAAGCAAATCGGATAGACAAACCCATTTATCTAAATTAAGGGGCATTAGCCCCCTTTCCCCCCTTTATATTTAACCAATGAACTTCCAAATCTAATCAGTGAAGCGCCTTAATAATAAACCGTTATACAAAATTTGAAGCAAATCGCATAGACAAACCCATTTATCTAAATTAAGGGGTATCAGCTCCCTGTTTCCCCCTTTACACTTAAACAACAAACCTTCAAATCTAATCAGGGAATCGCCTTATCCGAATTAACCGGTATACCAAATTTGAAGAAAATCTGATAATTCTACATGAAAAACCCATTTATCTAAGTTAAGGGGGAGGGGAATTAGCCTCCCGCACCCCTCCCTCTTTATGCTTAACCAATGAACCCCCAAAACTAACCAGGGAGGCGCCTTATCAGAATGAACCTAGAAAAAAAATTGAATCAAATCGGATATTTCTATCAAAAGTTATTGCATTACGTACATACATACATACAGAAGCGGGAACATTAGCTCTCAGGCTTTGATAGCCTGTGAGCTAAAAACCGATATTCTGGTTTAAAAAAAACTGATTAATACATTATAAAAAATACTCGAAAACGTTTACAAATGTCAGTGGCAGCAAAATAAACTTTTTTTATAGATGCCTCTTTACACGTTTAAGAATCGTTAGTAACTCGGAAGAGGCTATAATATATTTTTGTCCGCTTGCATTTATTATCTCTTGTCTACACTATGAGACATTTAGATTACTTGAAATTGTGTTTATATTTTTCCTTTAATAGAAAACAAATCGGAATGATAATAAATTACGCCGAGTTCCATTTACGACAGGACAATTCGAGTGGTTCGTTAAGAAAACCATTAACTTTTTAAAATAAACGAAAAATCACAACTTAGAAAATCAATATTTTTTTACAAAGTACTTTGTCCAGTATTGTCTAGTATTTGAACTGAATTTATCCGATAAGACCATCCAGTTATGTCACAAAAATTACTTTAAAAGCGGAAAATACTCTAATTAAGGGTATGCATTGCTGCACTTTTGTTGGGGGAAGGGGGGGGGGGAGAAGTCGAAACATTCATTCTTCACAGATCAAAATCTTTCAAACAAAGTTGTATACAAACAAACAAACTTTCAAACAAAGTTACTATTAATCTTAGGTACTTCATATACAATACCAAAAATGCTTTGGTGACCCTAAATAACCTTTATAAATTGCATGAAAATCCGAGTATATTTACGGGAGTTAGAGCTTGGACAGACGGCCAGAAAACTGAATGCATAAACACTTTTCAAATTTGTCGGAAAGTGTAAAAAACAGACATTATTTTCAAGATGAACGTTGAATGCTTATAAAAGTCTTTATACATTCGGTTTGTCTGTCCGTCTGTACGCGCTCTAACTCCCGTAAATATACCCGGATCGTTCTGAAACTTTTGGATGTTAGTGACCTCTACCATAGCACGAACCTTATTTCAAATGAAGTTTGTAGCATGTTTAGTTCATGTACAGGGACAGTCAAAAGTTTTCCGTTACATTACGGCCTATGGGGAAAAAACGTTTAAAATGATTTTTAATGATGTTACATGCTTTCAAACATAATAAAATTTATATGCATTTATCAAGTGCACTAAAATATGCATCCCGCAAAGAATAATTATTATTCATTTACAGGGCCACACAAAGGATTTCCGTTACATAATGATATAGAGGTGAAAAGAATTGTTTTTGGCGTATTTTAATTATGTTAAATTATATCATATATAATGAAATTGATATACGTCGCTGAGGTTTACTATAACTTATTTCATGTATAATACGAAGTGCATAGCATTTACAGGGACACACAAAAGATTTCAGATACTATATTGCATCCGATGTACTGTACGGTAGCGATGATTGCTGGAAATGAATTTTTAATTATGGTATGTACTTTTATGTTTCACTATACTTATGCATTGTATATCGTGTGTATAAATGCCGTAATTCATATACAGGGCTACACAAAAGAATTCGTATTGGTTACTGGGTGTGATTGTAAATTGCTTAAAGGTGGTTTTTAAATGAATTCTGCATTTTTACGCTGTACTGCATTTAGTTTACTAAGAAATGTTTGTAGAACATAGATAAAATGATATACAGGGTCACGTAAAGAATTGGATACATAACCGTCTATAAATGATAATTTCTGGAAATGTGATACCAGTAGTTTTAAGAGTGTTTTACTTTGAATTAAACTTTAGCTAAATAGCGCGTGTAATAAAGATTCTAGGTTAACTACAGGGTTGTACAAAAGTATGCAAGTATGTCTCCATCTATTAGTATAAATTGCTGAAAGAGAAATTTCAACCTGTTATTCCTTTTCTTGCTAAACTAAATTTCCACATTATATAGTACATATATCAACCTACAGATCAAATACAGAGCTGTTCAAAAAACTGGAATACATATTTGCTGTGGACGGTAACTGCTGAAATCAGTTTTTCAAATGTTTTATGCATTTTCTAAATTGTTTACTTAGTTCACTTATATACCTTATTTCCCTAAATAATGAAGTTTTGTTAAAGCATTCAGGAAGTGTTGGAAAGTGTTTCATAATCTATGCTTAATGCATGGTTTTTCTTACTTGTTTTTAACTATTTTTACTTTTGTACTTATGTTTTATATGCTCATTCTTGTATTATTGTGGTTAAAGGGCCGCTTCACTTAAACCCTCGATATCTAACTACCAATTATTGTATTTCCTAGTCGAGATATTGATTTTGGGGAGGAAGGAAGGGCGAGGGTTGAGGGTCGGGAATGCCTCAATTCAAGAAAAATTGTGAACAAAGTGGTCCTTCTATAAGGCTGCACACAGACGCTTGTTTTGCTATCCTTCTCCAGTTTTCATGGAAATCTTTTGTTCTGCACCCTTCTGCAGTTTATTCCCAAAAGAATGAGGGGAATCAATAATGGGTGAGGAGATCAGGAGCTCAACCTTAGAGGAGGAATTGAATATTTTATATCAGAAGTCTATAAGCTCAACTCTACTTGAAGGAAAGGTTTCTATTTTGTTGGGCATCGGTCCCTTTCCTTTTAAAGTCATTAAAAATCAAAAACACCGCGCGGCCACAAGAAACGATGCCGACACTGATAACAGTTAAAAGGATGATACGTTCGCAGCCTAAGGCTCCATTCAGAAGTAAAAAGTGCTTCCTCTCCTTCAAAAGCAATAAAAACTGGTCTTTCTTTTCCAACCGTTCTGTGCTTATGAAGAAAAGAAAGGGGAGTCTCAACAATGGAAAGAGACGGAGATGGATTTAAAGGAAAGATTTCCGACCTATTCGGATCCTTCAAAAGCAATAAAAATGAAAAGCACCGACTAACCGCAAGAAAGACACAGATGACGGTTGAAGCATAAGTCTATTTGGACCTTAACAGGCTTGCCCAACCTTTCAGTAACCAGGAGCGCACCTCAGATGTTGAAAAATAATGAAGGGCGCCATTTCACATGTGTCAAAACGTGTAATTTTGTCCAGCTGTAATAATTATAACGATACACGAAAATCTCACACTGATAGCCATAAGTCTCCTACGATTAAGGATCTCCATGAAAAAATAATTTACAGAAAAAAGCCTCAAATCATTGTAAATTTTCCATTACATTTCTGAGAAGGGACCTATGTCAAAAAGTTTTGTGCGGAATGCGACAGAAAAGTTAATCGAACCTATGATTAAAAAAAAAAAATACATGAAGATATGATTAATTTTACAGAACTAATTTTTAAAATGGATTTTTATATTTTTAAAAAGCTAATAACAAGAAACATTCGAAAGGGCGCCAAGAAAAATTTCCAAGGGGCGTTATGGCGCCCGCATGCCATATACAGCCCTGTTCTATAATATGAGTTTGGAATAAGCATTTCTTCTGTATCACTAAGAATGAGAAAATTTTGGTGACTTTTGGGGTTATCTACATTTTTTTCTGAAATATCTAGAAACGACATTTCTTTCGTAAGAATCAGATAAAGTTTCATTTTTTTTCACCACTATTTTAATGTGTTCATTGCAATCAGAATGTTCTTAGATACGATACATCAGTATGTAGATTTTCAATCTTTAAGCTATGTGGCTTTAAATTTTAAAATGGTTTCCTTAAAATATTTTGAGACGTCATGAATATAGGTTCTACGGTAACATTATTACATTATTAACTTTCGAGCATAAAACAGACATGGTCATGTCTGGGCAGAAAACATTATGAACCACTTGTAGCTAAGTTGGCAAAACGAGTTCGTGCTGTTATAAAATGTAAAGGTGATGCTACAAAAAATTAAAGAATAACTATTTTTTCTTCTTTTTTTTAACACGTATTATTTACAATGCATTATTCTAATATTTTAAACCAGGTAAATGGTTATTCTAATATTTTGAATTTTTCCAAGTGTGAATAATTATTTTAATTTTTGTATTATTTCCTTTAATTTTTATGCTAAAAGATTCTACAAACTATGTACAGTCGTGGGGGAAAAAAAGTAAACACCCCCTACTAACTCCTCAACAAATTATCGTAGAAGAACGTTACTGGTACCGAACGATTGGAAATAAAGTCTATTTTTAAATGATGTATATAAAATTTTCTTAGGGGGCCACCTACATTTTAAAACGAACCATAACTTTTTTTTTTTCAATAGAAGTACGCATAAATGAACTCTACACCCTTCAATTAGCCTAAAAACAAATTTTTGTGCAATTCGAACCATAAGTTTCCGAGAAAATATTTATTTTAAAACGAGCGTATTTTAAGGGCTGTATCCAAATTGAAGTTCCGTACATGATTGTTAACCGAGAGAGCCCTCTTCTTGATCAAGGTACCTGAAGCGCCACTCAATCAGTCAATGAAGCCTGTTAGATTACAGGATAGCAGAATAAATTTCAAAAAATCTACTCACTTCTATCATAGGCGGCCCCTTAAACCATCATTTTGCCGTTTTTTAGGCATAATTTGAAAACTACTTGGAAGAAAAATGTGAAATTTTGGATTTCCATAAAGCAGGACTTAATAAATCTAAATCCATCCAAAAAATTGTAGGTTGCAATTCATAATTTTTTCGAATATTAATTTCATAATTCATAATTCATATCATAAAATTATAAAAATTGCAAATTCAGCGTATTTATGTTTGGGTATATTAGTATTATTGCTACAAAAAAAATTAGGACATTAGAAGCATAATTTCAGAAGATATAAACAAAAATATGAAAATGCAATTTAACATTACAAGCACTAAATTTTTAATGCTTATAATTCGAAAACTTATCATTCCAATGACTTAAAATTCGGTGTCTAGGCATAGTTTAAACCGAAGATTTTAAATATCGCGTTAAAATTGGGTATTGCCATTGAAAAAAATGAAGTTTGGATTCGTTTTAATATGTAGATGGCCCCCTAAGAAAATTTTATATACATCATTTAAAAGTAGACTTTATTTCCAATCGTTCGGTACCGGTAACTTTTGTCTACGATAATTTGTTGTGGAGTTAGTAGGGGTGTTTATTTTTTTTTCCACGACTGAACATTCTTACAATATTAAGTTATATCCTGTACTAGCTAAATTACCCAGCGTTGCCCGGAATTTTAAGAATGTTTGTTTTGAAAAATCAACGATTGCGTGTTAATTTACGTAATTTTCACTATTTTTTTTTTCATTTAATCCGGAAGAAAGATCACCTACTTACTCAGTAAATATAATCTGTGATCTTGATTGAGACCGAGATTAAAACTTTTTGATGAAGAGTTGTTTCCAGGTATTTTGTTATTTAAATAATTTTTTCATGATTAAAGAAAAATGGCAAGTACGAAGATTCTATGAATTTTATTTTTAAAAAAATCTGAAATCTTTATTTCGGTTCTTCCCTAAGAATGAGCTCTAGAGACCTAAAGCTTTGAGGAAATTCTAATATACTCGCATAGACACACGTATATATATTTAATAGATTTTTAAATGACCAAAACAAATTCAGAGAGCCTCAAAATGTTAAAATATTCCAGTATTTCCATAATCGGATTTTTATCATGTTTCAATGCGTTTTTTCAAACTCATATGACATTATATATTCGCCTGCTGACATCCATGATATTTCCAATATAACGTAACATTCACTTTTTTTTTTAATTCATCAGACTATTTATTTCATTTTCAGTTTTCACGTGGAAATCTTGCAATAGAAAAGTTATGACGTAATATTCTTTTTTTTAAATTCGTCAAACTATTTATTTCATTTTCATTTTTCAAGTGGAAATCTTGCAATAGAAAAGTAATTGTTGTGGTAAGAATTTTATTGTGGATTTTAATTGCTGACAACTGCTATAACGAAAAATATTTAAATTTGATAGGAAATTGCTGTTAAATCGGTGGACTTTTATTAATTAAAAATTAACTATAAATTATTTCGATTCCGGCTTACTTTAATTGCCTCGGGACTCGGTCGTGTTCTAATACACATGTACGTAACATTCCACAATTCTGGCTTACAAACTGTAGATTTGTATAGAATTACAGACAGACAGACAAATTTTCATTTTTATATATTAGATTACTTTTTGTATAAGCGATACATAAAAAAATCTTTTTTTCACAATTCTTTTTTTCGATTATTCTAATTTTTTGACGTGGAGCTGTATTTTGAACTATCATCCATCTACTTTAAAATATACTATGTTCGTAATCAAAAGCAATATATTTTGAAGTGTTGCAATTACTTTCTAAATAAATGTTTTCACTAAATCGTATACGCGAAGGACACAAAGCAAACTTTACAAAGCCTACACAGGCGAAAAGCAAATACACATCCTTCCAACGCTTAATGATGTTTAAGTTTAGTTTTCTTGTATTTATCTATGTTTGTTCACTGAAATAATACAATCTAAAAATCGCTATACTGCTACTAGATTTATATATTTATCCTGATATTTTATTTCATCATTAAAAATATTAATCTTAAACCAAATCTTAATGTATATGTAACTTGTATGTATTTATATGCTTCTAAAACTCATTAATCAAAGAAAATAGATGAAATTTCAGCTTAAAATATGTGTTTATAAAATAAGAATTTACACTCTGGAAGAGTAAGATGAATCAAATGTGAATGTTGCTTTTACAGTAAAATGTCGTTACAACGAGGTCTGGGGAGCACTGATTAAATTCGCTATACTGAAAAATTTGTTAAAGTGAATATTTTTATAATGAAATAGGATAATGGGATTTTTTTTTTTTTTTTTAAGAATCCAAATAATATTCATTAAACTGAAATATTCGTTAAAGGGACATTCGTTGTAAGGAGATTCGACTGTATTATGATTCTTAGCACGTAGAATACATAGTATGGAAGAATAAATATTTAGCTTAAAAATATTTGTAATTTTTATGTGAGTATTTATACATAGTTTAATATTTAAATATTTATGCAAGTAATATATAAAAATTCAGAAAAGTTTTACTTTAATAAACTTCCGTATTGTCCAGATATTGTCATAAAAATCTAATTTTTTTTTAATAAGTGCTCTGGGTGGTTTTTTTTTTTCCTTTAATGAATAAAGTTTAAAATACTGTTGTTTTCGGATAGTAAAACTCTTCGTGCTTTTGCGCATGCGTCAGGTCTTATTTGATTTTATCAAAATAGGGGTGATCGGTGTTTGTTTAGCTGCGTTTGACTGAGTTTCAATCTTAGTGAAAATCAACAAATGAACAACTTTGGAAAATACCCAGATCAGCGTAACACCCCTTTGGATAGTAGAATCGTCCCAGAGTGCTAGGCGCGGCTTTCGAAAATGAACAGTATATATCTCTATCAGGTTATTAAAAATAAATGTAAATTATAGCTATTGTAAATTAATTTAGTGCATTGGAAATAAATGCAAATTGAAGTATATAAATAAAATATTATACGTAAACAATAAATAGCGATTTACATTTTACATAAATCGAATGTAAATTAACATAATATTTTAATTTTTATAAGATACTTGTAGAAAGAACACGAAAACTTTGCTTTTGTTTTCGGAGTTACTATTTCAAAATATCACAGATTGACTTATTGGATTCATATACGGGAAATGCGGGAGTTTAGAAACTCGTGACTGATGACTGCTATATAAAATCTTTGATAGCAAAATACATATGAGGGCATTCTTAAACACAGAGTTAATTATTCCGTACAATATATTTCCAATTACTTATAATTCAATAAATGCGATGACACAAAACAAAAATAGCTGACAGAAAATTTGTATTAAAGTTATTTATTTTTAAATTTAAGTTCATAATCCATAAGAACTTGCATATGCTTTGCAAAAAATACATGCATTGAAAAAGTTGGTGTACTATTTTTTAGATATACAATAACGTTGATTGTCTTTGTTCTAGAATCAAAATTTATTGAACAGTTTAATAACGATAGATCACAGTGGTACATGTATTTATTTCTATGATTCAGTGAGCGTGTTATTCAATGAATTTATCTATGCATTATTTCACATTATCCTTCCTGCATTGAAGAAGAAAAAATGCATTGAAAAAGATTATATACTATTTTTTAGATATACTATAACATTGATTGGCTTTGTTCTAGAATCAAAATATAATGGAACAGTTAATAATGATTGATCACAGTGATACATGCATTTATTTCTATGATTCAGTGAGCGTGTTAGTCAGTTAATTTATCTATGCATTATTTCACATTATCCTTCCTGAATTGAAAAAGAAAAAATGCATTGAAAAGATGGTATACTGTTTTTTAGATATACAATAACATTGATTGTCTTTGTTCTAAGGAAATGATGAAAATAAAGGGACCATATTAGATGATATTCAAAAAAAGCAATTAATCTTGTATGGTCATGTCAAAAGAATAAAGGATGAAAGACTACCCAAAATCACATTCAGTTATGAAACAAACAAAAAAAGGAAACGGGGAAGATCACGAAAGAACTGGATGGATGATATTTCAAAGGCAATGAGGGATAGAGGTCTGGAAGAGGAATGGACCCTTAACCGGAAAAAATGGAAAAAGACTGTTGTAGATTCTTCGGATGGCGGCGTCTGACGCCATAAACCGAGTTTATATATATATTATTCAAAGTCGATTGGTAGAAGTTAAAAGGATACTTATTAAAGTCAAAGTACCAATTTTGTTTGTTGAAGAAGCGTTCTTTTGAGCAAAATAAAGTCAATGTACCTAAATGGGATAAAGCATAAATGCGACAAAATTCTTATACCTAAAATACTTATGCAAGAATTGTATATAAATGTGACATGATCAAACGTTCATATTTCATGAACAAATTTCGAAACGCTGCATTTAAATCGCTTTTTTTAGGAGAATTTCCTATTGTACTATACATCGTTAGTTATCAAACTACGATAACAGTTCCTTATTGCGGAGAAAAATCCCAAAATTGAGATTAACATTCCGTTTTTATGTTTTAAAGTCAAATAACCCCAAATAATTGCACAAAAACTACTTTCGGGTGCATACATATAATATAAAGATATTTAAAATACATTAACAATATATTAAAATACATTAGAAAAACCCAGAACGTTTTCAATCATTACAATACTGTTTGAAAACGTTCTGAGTTTTTCTAATGTATTTTAAGATATTTTTAATGTATTTTAAATATCTTTATATTATATTTATGCACCTGAAAGTAATTTTTGTGCAATTATTTGTGCTTTTATATGTATTTTAATTATTTAACTTAAGGTGAATGTAGTACTAGAAATTTAACTTTCATTTATTCAAATAGTCCTATGTACAGTCGTGGAAAAAAAAAAGTAAACACCCCCATCGTAGACGAAAGTTACTGGTACCGAAGGATTGCAAATAATGTCTACTTTTAAATGATGTATTAAAATTTGCTTAGGGGGCCATCTACATATTAAAACGAATCCAAACTTCATTTTTTTTCAATGGCAATACCCAAATTTAACGAGATATTTCAAATCTTCGGTTCAAACTATGCTTAGACACGAAATTTCAAGTCATTTGAATGATAAGTTTTTGAATTATAAACATTCAAAATTGAGTGCTTCTAATGTTAAATTACATTTTCGTATTTTTATTTACATCTCCTGAAATTATGCTAATAATGTGCTAAATTTTGTGTAGCAATAATACTAATACACCCGAACATAAATACGTTGAATTTGCAATTTTTATAATTTTATGACATGAATTATGAATTATGAAATTAATATTCGAAAAAATCATGAATTGCAACATACAGTTTTTTTTTTCTTTTTTTTATGGATTTAGATTTATTAAGTCCTGCTTTATGGAAATCCAAAATTTCACATTTTTTTTCCGAGTAGTTTTCAAATTATGCTTAAAAAACGGCAAAATGATGGTTTAAGGGCCGTCTATGATAGAAGTGACTAAATATTTTGAAATGTCATCTGCTATCCTGTAATCTAGCAGGCTTCATTGACTGCTTAACATGCCTTGATCAAGAAGGGGGCTGTCTCGGTTAACAATCGAGTACTGAACTTCAATTTGGATACAGTCCTTAAAATACGCTGGTTATAAAATAATTAATTTCTGGGAAACTTATCATGCGAATTGCATAAAAATTTGTTTTTAGGCTAATTGAAGGGTGTAGAGTTCATCTGTGCTGTCAGAATTGAGTACTGCTATTGAAAAAAAAACAAAGTTATGACTAGTTTTAATATGTAAATGGCCCCCTAAGCAAATTTTCTATACATCATTTAAAAATAGACTTTATTTCCAATCGTTCGGTATTAGTACAGTTTTCTTCTACAATAATTTGTTGAGGAGTTAGTAGGGGGTGTTTACTTTTTTTTCCACGACTGTACATCATGGCATTGTGCAGATTTGTTTCATCTGCGAAAAGGATTACGGGAGGTTTTGAACTAGAGTTGTTCTAAAACTTAAATCGCATTTTGGTGTCTGATTTTTTGATAGACCTATTAGCAACGAATTGGATATTCAAATGCGGAGAGACTTTCACTACATGTACTAACGTAAGTTTATGTGGTATGTTGATTTGTTAATTAAAATTATGTTTAAAAGCAGAAATTAGGAGTAATTGAACATTGTTCAGTTAATATATTCACATAGAGATAGATATATTAGTGTTTTTGTTCGACTGAGTACTTAATTACGTATTTCAAATGATCAAAATAGAAAAATTTAAATAGAAAATTACAGAAATTTAATCAAACATTAATAGTGTACTAGCTTAAACCCGTTCTACGCACGAAAGAGAATAAGAATTCCCCTATTAAAGTGTTGAGTTGTTCAATAGCTATCCGATTTATAAAAATATTTTTCTACTACTATGCATTTTTTTAATGAAATTTAATTTATCATGTTGCTATGGCAGCAGACGATAAAATGATATCTTTGAAATAAGGGAATAAATAGAATAAAAAGTTTTGTTTATGTTTGTGATAAAATGTTTTTTCTTTATTTATGTAATAATTAAGCGCAATTAAATAACCTCTAATTATTTGCATGCGAGGTAAAAGAATTATCGTAATACCCGCTACAGCTTCTTAATATTGTAGCGTGGGATACGTAATGTGTATATTTATTT
Organism: Maratus speciosus; assembly: GCA_963932465.1. NCBI lineage: Eukaryota > Metazoa > Arthropoda > Arachnida > Araneae > Salticidae > Maratus > Maratus speciosus. The sequence goes on from OZ010789.1 coordinate 62,089,048, forward strand.
GCATGCGAGCTAAAAGAATTATCGTAATACCCACTACAGCTTCTTAGTATTGTAGCGTGACGTACGTAATATGTATATCTCACACTGCAGTAAACATCTACAACTGGTTAGAACTCGCGCAATTACGATTTGAACATAAAAGAGGCAAAAATTCTTCATAAAATAAAATAAAAAAATCTATCAAAAATTTTCGAATTTTTTGCCCCAATCGTTCAAGGGCCCCCTACCAACAACCTCTGTGCCAAATTATGTAGCTGTAGTTTCCGAGTTTTTGAGGTTACATAAAAACGCGTATGGATTTTAATAGGGTAGATATTTAAGCGAAGAATAAAGAAATGACAAATGGGTCAAATTTTGAATCCAAGGGCTAGAGAGAAACGCAGAAGTGCTCTTTCCCAATTTTCCTAGAAAAATGGTCTCAAGGTAAGTGTCTGAATTAATTCAATTTCTTAAAAACAAATTGGTTTTGACTTAAAAACTTAATGATCAATCCCTTTTTAGGTGCGTTCGTATTTATATAAATGCGTTGGCACCTATAGTCATCGTTCAATCCGTCCGTCTGTCCATCTGTCCGTCCGTCCGCATATAACAGAGCAAAATCTACCCAACCGAATAGTCTGAAAATTTAAATATATAATTGTTTCAAAATTTTGTCGAGTCTTTTCAAATTTTAAATAAAATCGGATGTATAGTTTAATTACAGGGACAGTCAAAAGTTTTCCGTTACATTAAGGCCAATGGGAAAAAATTATTTCAAGTGCATTTTAATGATGTTACAGCCTTTCGAGCAGAATGAAATTGATATGCACTTATGAAGTGCATTAAAATATACATTCATTACAATATGCGGTGCAGAAAATATTTATAACACTAGCTATAGTACGAACGCACCTCATTTGCTACGTTTGACGAGCAATTTCCAACTTGTTTTGTGTGTATTTCTCATTTTGCATTTAGTAAAACGCAAAATATACTCGAAATGCGATAAACTTATGAGAAATCGCATCGCATTTAGTAACAATCAGCTTACAGGCCACTCAGATAATGAAAAATTCTTTAACGTGAAAGTATATTATTTAAGTTTTAATTACATTACGATTACAGAATGTTGATGGATAATGACAGGGTGGGTTTTTTTTTTATTATTATTTGTCGAAAAAATGTTCTTGTGTGTTTTGTATATTATATGTATACTGTAATTATTCAGTATTTACTAAATGCTTATACAGGCTGATTCAAAAAAATTTTACAAAATGACATGGTAAATCAGGCATTCAACAAGGATAAAAAATCACATAGGAACATAAAGTCGCAAATCACTTATTTGGTCACAAATACAGGGTGTTTCATTCAAACTGAACGCGAGTTGACGGTAATAATTTCGATAAAAATAAAAACATTGTAATTAAAATGCAACAATATGTACCTTGTTTCGTGTGAAATGTGATAACATCTGGAAAAACATGTTGCTCAAGCAATCGATGATACGGTATGAATTCAAAACGTGGGGCGTGAAGTGCATGCTGCTGGCGCGTATAATGCAAACTTCTACAACTTTTGTTTGGTGTTATCACACTTACAACAAGGGAGAGAATTTTTGTTAAATGTTTTATCTATACACACGGCAGTGTGTCAGCCAAGTTCGCCTGACATAGCCGTGGGTTATATTACACGGACCATTTCTAACTGTTTTCGTCAAATTTCGACGCTCTACTACTGAAAATCCATGTGACCTACGTACTTGTTATACGAAATGTGTAGTAAGGCCACCCTAATTACCTAGAATCCAAAATTTTATAAATAACGCATAATTAGTTTCCAAGATAATGACATACGAAAATGTCTGATAATCGATAATTTTATCACTGACTGACTGACACACTCATCAAAAAGATCTCATATATCTACTGCAGCTACAGACTTCAAATTTGGTACGAAGTTCGTTTACACTATAAAACTAAGGAATAAGAAAAAATGTAAAGATTATTTTCCTATCCGGTGGTGTCCATTTTTACATTAACATTACGTCTATTAGGCGAAATTTTAATTTGCCAAATGAAGCGCCAAATGCTAAATCCGAGCAAAACATGCAGAAACTGATTGTTCACAAAAATCATGTTTTCAGAAAGCGCATTTAAAGTTTTTATTTCGTAAAATTTATTAGGAATATTCAACCTCCTCAAAAATCTCTCGATTTATACGTTGTACCTTCCTTAATTTCAATATTGGAAGACATTATCTTTCTTTAGGTTACCTAAACTTACATATCCGTTTTTTAAATAAAAACTTCTTGTTTGAGAACTGAAATTAAAAAAACAGTCATAGCTGCACTTCCAATGATCGTACAAAGGAAACAAAAGCAGTTTTGGATAGCTAAATGCACGGTATTTCATATGAAATAATATGTTACACTTGCCGAGAATTGGTTATGTAAACGTACTGAGATATTTTAAGCGGGCAGGGGACGTTGAAAATAAGCAAATTTACTCGAATTAATGAAAAATAACTCTAAAAATCATTTTATCCTGAAATATTCCTTTAATGAATAAGGCCTGACTCATTTGAAACAAGTCTGATCTGAAGCCGATTAACATTGAGTAACTACTTTCTTCCTTTAATATTCATCTATTATGCAATACCGAAAACACTCAATGTCAAGTTTTTTCTCCGAACTTTATGAAATTTTCAATGAACAGTTGCGGTCTTATTTTTCAAAAACCAGCGTGTTCATTTCGAAAACAGGAAATTTTATAAAAAAATTAGAACTCTCAAATGCGGTACGGTACAAACTTGAGAAAAACCCTGTTTGCAAACGACATATCCAGTTAATTCTAGAAAAAATTTCGGCTATAAGTAAAAATTTTATTTCCTTTTTTTCTTAGTGTTTTAATTATTTTAAATCACTTCAGAAGAACAAAATTCATTTTTATTTTCAAAGTCATCATAGAAAAAGAATATTTAGTTAATTAAATTTGAAAATCCAGAGAGGGGCAATGTCCTTCCTCTGCACTGCCTGTTTGCCGGCGCCCATGGATGATCGATACATAGTGTGGCATAAGCACATCACTTTACTTTTCACTTTCAGCATAAAAAATCAGGCCCAGCTATAGGATATTTAATTGGAATATTTAATAGGAAAATTTAATATAGGAATTTAATAGGAATTTTTGTTTCAGAAACAATAAAAATTTCGAATCAATACACTTCGTTTCAAAACATGCATTCAATGTAGCAGTATTAAAATATAAATTTATGCCGCAAATTGACAGCCAAATAATTTGTTGTAGGAAATTTAAATTTAAATTTAATGTTACTTGGTGAATAAAACAGTCACGTGTAAACACATTAAAAAGCATTAAGTGTCTAAATATATTGTAACTTTACAAAAAGTAATGATATTTAACAAAAACATAACTGTGAAAAAAGGGAGCCTAGTTCTGTAAAGACAATGGCAAGAAAAGAAGTGATATCTAAGTGGGTGCCAAGTTCAAATAAAATTCATTCAAATTTACCTACTTAAGTATTATAGCATTTTTTAAATTGTTTAGAAATACAAATTATTGATAGCATAGTAATAACAAATCTAGAACTTGACAAATTTTTGATAAATGTTATGCCTAGCAATTTCATGTCTTAATAAAATGATGATGTTAATATTAATAACAATGTCATTAAAAATAATAATATAGTTATTATTATAAACAAATGACTCATTTGATAAACCAATAAATACACAGATATACTCACGCTCGTCTTTGGTTATCACTCTAGCACCCACCTCCGGAAACCTCAATGCAAACAGACTAAAAGGCCTGACAAAGAGACAGATATACTTACGCTTGTTCTTGGTCATCACTCTAGAGACTGCACACCTTTAACCCTTTAAGGAACAAATACCTTTTATTCGTGATATGCTGAAATGATTGAATCACACCAAAATTTAAAAACAAATTTCAAAATGGGTAAAAGCTTCTTTTCACATATTTAATAAAATTAAACTTTTTAGTACCGAATTCTGGTGTCAATGTGGCATTTTGCAATTAAATTAGGTGGGATATATTTTATCCCACCGCCCTTCAAGGGGAAGGAGCTCACTCAAATGAAAGCTTCCAATCATGAAATAACAAGTTTTGATATAATAATGTCATTAATAAAAATAAATGACACGTAGGTAAAAACTTGCCAAGTTCTAGATTTATTATTAATATGCTATCAATAATTTTTATTTTTAAACAATTTAAAAAATGCTATAATACTGCAGTAGGTTAGTTTGTGTGAATTTTATTTGAACTTGGCACCCACTTAGATATCGCTTCTTTTCTTGCCATTGTTTTTACAGAACTTGGCTCCCTTTTTTCACAGTTATGTTTTTGTTAGATTATAATGTACTTCAGTTTTCTGAAAATTATTACCGTCAATCCAAATTGAATTAGGATGAAACACCCTATATTTGTGACTCAACAAGTGGTTTGCGACCCTATGTTCCTATGCGATTTTTTATTCTTGTTTTATGCCTGATTTGCCATATCATTTTGTAAACTTTTTTTTAATCACCTTGTATATTTTGTATGTATTATAAGACGTATGTATGTTGTAAGATGCGTGTAAGTATGCAATACTATATATGCATGTAAGTACACAATATACAGTCGGACCTCGTTATCCCGACACCCGGTTTTCACGTCACTCCGCTTATCACGTCAGTTTTTTAAAGTCCCGATTTTCTGTATATGATTTTAATGTAAATAAACTCCGGATTTTACGTCGTTGAATAATTTTCAACTCCGAATATCCCGACGGATTTGGAAAATTGCACATTTTCATAACCCATTTTATAGGCACGGAAATTAAGCGGTAAGAAATGTCTTAGCCAAACTTTTCACAAAAGTGTGTAAAATATACCCATTGAGATAAATGACAAAATTTACTTCAATCCTTTATCTGAATAAACAAATCTACACACTATGAATAAACCACTTAAGCTCCAGATAGACGTATCTATCAGTCTACTCGCGGTCTTTTTGTTCTGGTCAGGCGGCGCTTTCTTGTGATTACATGGCGTTTTTCATCCGACTAAAACCGAAGCATTGCATTGCATAATATGGAAAAAATCATTGTGGGAAGCTCATCTAGGGATAAGTAAACCTTAATTCATCAATATTTTATGTAACAATAAAAAACAAGTCATCATACATCTGATTTTTATTGTTTTCAACTTTGTTTTTGTATTAATTTTGTTTAATAATAATGTTTTATTGCTTAAAACTGCAAGAACAGTTATGAATTTAAAATTGTCTTAAATTAATTAAAAATACAGCTTTTTATAAATATATTTTCATCCAACTCCGGTTACCACGGCTCTCCGCTTATGATGACACTTTTTTCTGGTCATCAGAGTGTCGGGATAACGAGGTTCGACTGTATATACATGTAATGTGAACGCATGTAAGTGTGTAATATATATGTTTGAAATGCATATGTATGTAATTTGAATGCAAGTAAGTATGTAATACATGTACATGTAACGTGAACGCATGTAAGTGTGTAATGTATATGTTTGTAATGCATATGTATGTAATTTGAATGCATGAAAGTAATGTATTAAATATGGAGTAATAAATTTTGAAATAGTGAAAGTATTAAAGTACGGAGGTAATTTAAAAGTTAAAACTATTTACTAATTTTTACACACCCTGGAGTATAAATAAAATCTGTCAATAATTGTAATGTTTTCCTTTTGGCTTCAAATTAAAAAAAATGCAACTGAAAATTAATCTTTTCTCCCTTAAATCTAAGAAATTAAGAATTATATAATGTCATTCTTGCACGAATGTGCACATAACTGTTAAATTTTCTATGAAATATATGTTTACTTCTCGATTGCTTTGGGCCAAATGTAATTAATTTGACATATCCATTTTAAAAAAAATGTCATCATGAATATTAAACAGTTACGTAAACTTTCTTCAAATAATTTATGCTTGAAATCAAAAACATCTGTCACTCTGCATTTAAATAAATAGTTTCTGCAAATCTCCGATGCGGAATGTAATTTGTCTTTTAAAATTGATACTTATCATAATTTCAACAAGGCATTGTAATAGAAATTATTTTAAAAAATATAAGAGTTATTTACATTTAGAATTAAAGTTAAAATTTATACATTTTATGCAAATAAAATATTCCATCTATAGAATAACTTTTTAGCATGTATTAAATTAAAATCTGTCAATTTTTACACATATACTACCCCTAGAGGATGGAACGCAGGGCAATAAAATTAATCTCAGTTATGCTCATGCATCTGAAGGTGTCAGAAAAAAATTTTAAATTTTTAAATTACAAATTCAATGTATTTATGTTTGGGATTTTATTGTTATAACCATACAAAAAATTATCTTCTTAGAATTATAATTTCAGGAGATATTCATAAAAGTATGAAAATCTAATTTAACATTAGAAAACCTCTCAATTTTGAATGTTTATAATTCAAAAACGTATCCTCCAAATGACTTGAAATTTCGTTTCTAGGCATAGTATGAACCGAAAATTTGGTATCACTACTTAGTTATCCCGTCGATCAACTTCGCCAAATTATATAAATCGCCAAACCACTCACCAAATTATACAAATTGGCATAATTTTTAATTTTAAATAACGAAAGAGCAAATATATTAGTATAACATTAATAAAAATACAAATAAAACGTCGAAATAAAAATCACTTGATGAAGTAAACACGTGTAACTTGCTTAAAGCCAAGTGAATGTGACATTTACGATCGACCGTTATTGGCATTTAATCTTATAATTCGGCGATAGATTAGACGGGATAACTAATTAGTACCGAAAATTTAAAATATATAGTCAAAATTTGATGTTGCTAGTTTGTGCTGGTTTTGTTTTGTAGATGGTTCCCTAAGCAAACTTGTGTACACCATTTAAAAGTAGACTTTATTTCCAATCGTTTGATACCAGTAACTTTCTTTTATTATAATTAGTTGCAGAGTTAGTAGGGATGCTTACTTTTTTTTTTTTTTGTCACGACGGTACATTAATTTAACATGGTAAGTATAACGGCTTTCCAACAGCCCTTATTTTAAGTGTGTGTGTTTTTTAATTGATTATTTAGATACTATCTCATTTCATTCTATGAAAAAAGGAAATTTCTTTAAAATATTCTGTTAGTGTTGGAAAGTGTTTCATAATTTGTGCCTGATACATGATTTTTCGTTCTTGTTAATTATGAATTCAGACACCTACAATATTTTAAACTAGAAAACGGGAATTCTGCTTTTCCAGAATTTAGTGTCGACCCCGATGAAAGAAAATATATATGTATATAAATATAGTTAATACAAAACATATTTCAGTTTTTTTAAATACACGCTTTTATTTATTTTATTTATGCACGCGTAATTCGCATCCTCTGAAGAATTCCTCATATACGGTCCAGTCTTAAACAACATCTACAGTAAAGTATTCAGAGGACGTCACTATCGCTGAATAATACACAAATCCCCCCCCAAAAAACAGATGTCGTCACTCAAGAAACTGGACAAAACAAATCGGCTATCTAATAATTCATATGCCTTCATTTGTTTGTAATATTAATACATATACTTAAAATTAAATTTGGTTTATAATAGCTCGATGTTTTATTAGAAATCATTCATTTATATTTTTTCAAAATAGCACGTATTTTATTTTATTTTTTCAGTAGTTATGGGAAAATGGCAACAAAAAGATATAATTACTATTTTCCAACTATTTTTTTTTCTTTACTTTCTACAGAAATGGAGTACTTGAGTTGCCAAAATTAAACAAATGCCGCTAAAAACTGCAAAAAAATTAATATTTCAAAAATAAATTGAGATGCAGTTTTCAAACAATTTGCATTAAAAAGTACTTTTTTCCCAATACAACGGTATAAAATTTGAAAATGTGCGAAGCTTAGAAGTTTATATAATTGCAGTAGAGTATTTAACAGTACAATGATACATCTGATTTGTTTTACGGATCGCTTATACAACGGAACGTTATTTTTTCGAGACGACTCTTTAATTGCAGGGAGAAAGAAATAGCATATCGGTGACTAAAATAAGGAACTAACGTAAACTCGTAAGGTGAGGTCTTATAAGAATTTCCTGCGAATAATTCTACTTACTTCTGAGAATGGATATACTTTTTTCAAGATAAAATATTTTCCAGTAATCTTTAAAGCATAAAGGGAAATATAGTTATCCATCAACTCGTAAAAATTATACAGCCACGACGTGAGCCATTTGCTGTCGAAACTGCTCTGAATATTTTACTTAACACGCCAGCGGAATGGAAAATTCAATATCTTAAAAATATTAAATAAACTTTTATCCTTTCACTGTTAAAATCGGCTGTATCCTTTGAAGTAGTAAAGAATTTAAATCTACCCTATATATATAAAATCCTAATAAAATGAATTTATGAAACGATTTTATGAAACGACTGATTATGTTTCACGGTTATTTCTCCTGAAATATGGAAGATTTGGCGGTGAAATTAATGCCAATCATCCCTATTGATCCACAGATCTCAAAACTGGTATTGGAATTTAAAAATTTGAATTAGTTTTCGAGATATTATTTTTTTTTCTAATTTAAATTAAATTTCTGTAAGGATGGCAAGTAAATTACTCCATTTTTGTGGAAAAGGGGAAGAACAGCGGAAAACTATAAGGATTATTAGATTTCTTCTTTTTCGTCCTTTTCAAATTGAAATTGAAATTATCTTTTATTTCAATCCATAGTGGAACAATATTGTGATTAAATTATGTTTTTCAAGAAAATTTGAAAAAACTATATGGATTATTAGATTTCTTTTTTTGTCGTCATTTTCAAATTAAAATTGAAAAGTGAAATTATCAAAAACAGAAATAAAAAATTATATAAGAATTAAATGATCACTTGTTAAAAGCAGAAAATAGGGAAAATTGTGTCAAAATATTTACGCGTAAAACATTTAAAAAGTACGAAAACTTTAAAATAATAAAATTATTCCACGCGAAATGCATTTAAAGATGGTAATTACGTCATATGTAAATTCCCAAATATTAAATATCGTCATATTTAAAATGCCTTAGATAATTAAAATATTACGTGTGAAAAACTTTTAATCGTGAGTATCAGGTCATGTTTAAAATGCTCAAATAATAATATTTCGAAACTCTTTTAAATTAAATAATATATGTACCCGTGAATCTTAAAAGAGAAGAAAAGTTTAAAATAAATAAATTATTACATGAGAAATGCATTTAATACTGAAAACTACGTAATATATTAAAACGATACATTTAAAACATTTTCATTCCGGAGAATTTTAACGTGACGTCACATAGTATAAAAGCAGAGTGACCAGCAAATTTGTTTATACAGGGTGTCCCAGAAGTAATGGGACAAACTTTAAGGGGAGGTAGGGGACATCACAAGGATTCAGATTTGCATAGCAACCCAGGGTCGGAAACGCTTTCCTGGCGCGGTAGTGACGACGCAAAACACAAGAAAGACAGGATACGAAGCTATTCCCAAGCAGACGGAGTTTTTTAACATTCGAAACTAAAGGAAGGATATTATACATAGCGCGCTATAAAAGTCAGAAAGATAACGACATTTTTAACCTAACCATTTTATACGAGTTTATTTTCAAATGTATAATTGATCTTACTTAACAATCCCGAAAACAGCCATCAGTTATTACGACAGCAATGGATGAGGTCGTGGTAACCGAAAAATACCTCATTCAAACGGAAAAGCATGGCAACCAGATTACAGAAGATAGCCGCCGTTATAGTGATAATATGATTCAATCTTCCGTAACCTGGTAATATTTTTTAAACAGAGCACATTACTATGTTTTTAGAGACTGTGAAGCCTGAACGGGGTTGGAGGGCATAGCTCGCAACGGGCAAAGCCCTCTAGTATATATGTTATATTACAGCATTCATTCTTTATCCTGTCGACTAAATGTTGCATTAATAGCATCTTTGGGTTATTTCTATAGTTGAAAATGAAGTTACTGGCTGTCTCGATAACAGTAGTGAATCATATCCAGCAGTAATAGCATAATATAAGTTGTCAGAACAGGTAATTCGATCCTGTTGTATTAGTATAACGAAGATTGGATGATGATTGGAAGCTGTGGCAGTCGACGAGTGAAGGCTATGGAATACATTTTTCCGTGAAAGTTTTTACAGAAATAATTGAGACAAAACATAATAGCAGCTCAGCAATTTATTGAAACATCTTTCGGTGACGCAGTTTCCACCAAGAATATTAGCCATCTCTCCATAGTAGTAATTAGGGCTAAACAAAGTTGTAGATAATCGAATAAAGGGACGGTGACCAGGGTGTGATATGAAAAATAGAAATACGATTAAAATCTACGATTAAACACAGCGAGCATCGGCTTTTTGCTCGTCAAGTGTAGGAATACAAATACGACGTAGTTCGCGCTCTCAACCAATGAATGATTAAGAAAACCACGTCATGAAAAGAGTGCGGACAGAGCGAACGGATGAATTTGAAGGGAAAAAGGGTAACCCCGGAAATGCGCGGGAAAGTAAAATTCGAAAGAGAAAATAAAATGGTTGTTAAAAGAACATTCTAGAAAGAAAAAAGCGCGGAAATGGAAAATTTAATTTAAGAATACTAAAAGCGTAATATTTAAGCAATTTAGATAAGTGAGACATTAAATTAAAGGGAATTTAACAGCGTTAACGATAGAGATTATTTAAGAATAAGGATTTAGTGAATATAAAGTAGTAATTTAGAATAAGATAAGGAAATCGCGGAATTAGATCTAATAATGTAACATATATATATATATATATATATATATATATATATATATATATATATATCAAAACAAACAGAAATATCTTATATCAAATATTTCTTGGAACAGAACTACAAACATGCTTTTTTGTTGTTGTTGTTGTTTATTTGTTTGTTGCCCTTGAGGGGCAAGTAATTGCTTTTCTGTAATGTTGAATTCACACCGGAATTTGTAAAAAGATTTATTGCAAAATAAGGAAAAGCAATTTTACGTCTTATTTCCACCAAAGTTAGAAAAGTAAAAGTTAATAAAATTTTTCTGGTGCAAATGTTCATTAATCGTAGGTGGGATAAAATATATCCCATCGCCCTCAAGGGGTTAAGGAAAATTAATTATAAATGTTTTTGTTAAACATTTGAAAACAAATGATATATACTTTTTTAAACATTATGTGTTTCTATTATATTGTTGTCAGAGACTTATAATGAATGTCGTTTATAAAGGTATTACAGACCGAGAAGCGGCTGCATAGACGACAGCAATCGAGTTGACGGCTGAAATCCCAGGATTAGACAGAACTCGGTTAACATATTAAAATGCAACTAATCTACAAAGTCATTTGTTGGTGGAAACCACCTGCAGACACGAAATCGTGTCTGCAGGTGGTTTGATCGGTAGGTTTAACATTGTGTTTCCCTGAACCCAAAGATATCAAAACATGGAGGACTGGGAGCTGGAAAACACAATGGTAAACCTACCAGTCAAGCCCTAAAATCGGGTTTGCAGGTGTTTACCACCACTATATGACTTGGCAGACCAGTTGCATTTTAATATGCGAATCGAGTTCTGTCTAATACTGGAATTCAACTCGATGAGGTGTTGCTTGTGCAGCTGCCTCTCGGTCTATTAGATTAAATGAGAATGGGCAGTAGCCAGAATTCATGGAGAAGCTCAGAAGTGCAAGAATCCCGCGTGCAAAGTTATACTTTCATATTAAATGCTAAAATGTGGTGTGTCCCTATGCTTAAACGTTGTTGTGGAGTAAACGTTGTTTTCTTAATTCTCGTACTTAAGGAAAAGTGTAACAGAATATGAAGTTTCACTAAATTCCGTAAATTAGTTTTTGTAGAGATATGACTATCGCTAAAAATATGTAAATCCTGAAAAATACAGCATAGCAACACCATCGGTTTCTCAATTTACCCCAAAACCTAACCAGTAACAACTTATGTGATCATCTAATTGAATCTAAAGTTTGATGAAAATCCGTGCATTACTTCTTGAGACAAAGCTATTGTGAAAATCTTGAAAATGAAGCGTAACTGTTCCGCGCGATTTACAACAAAACAAAGTCTAATCAACAACAACGCATACCAACGTGTAACTAAATCTGAAGTTTGATGATTCCGTGCATTAGTTCTAGAGATAGAGTAATTGCGGAAATCGTAAAAAATGCTCCATAGCAGTCAAACCTATGAGGCCATTTACAACAAAAACAAATCAGCATTAATTTGTATCGGTCTAACTGAATCTAAAGTTTTATTAAATTCCGTGCATTAGTTCTTGAGATAGAGCGCCCACAAAATTGTGTGACAAACTGACAGACATTTTCTAAAAACAGTCAAATCGTGTTTAGGACCTTCTAAAACGTATAAATCCGTCGAAAACCGGCAGTCGAAATTTTTCACGAAACCAATACAGTAGAACCTCGATTATCCAAAGTAATTGAGACCGACCATCTTTCGAATAATCGAAATTTTCGGATAGTAGAGAATGCTTCAATTTCAAAATTAAGGAGAAATATATGCAATATTTCTTATTATGGTAACAAATGCTTAATAAAAATAAATCAATAGCAAAATAGAAACATGAATAAATTACCTGAATTTTAATTTTGAAATTAAGTATCTTTTACATATATCACAAGGATTTGAAAAAATATTTTGTTTGTCGCAGTTTCGATTGCCTTTGCATTGAAGCTCTATCGCAGAGTTTTTAAATATTATTAGTTCATCAGTATCACACTCCTTCTGCTACTCCAGCCATTCCAAATCTTTTGCAAAACATTCAGAAGCTACAGAATTTCTAATTTGTTCGTTTTCTTCGTTCCACTCCGCAGCTTACGAGAGCTCAAGCTCAATTCAAAGGAACACTAAGAAAGGCTATCGAAAATATTTATATGTACTCGTAGTTCGGAAAGGACCGCTTGGACACAAGGAATATGGTAATTTTTAAAAAAAATGTTGCTTTCGAAATGGATTTTGCACACAAGGAATGTGATAGTAAAAAAAAAAAAAAAAAAATTAAAAATGGATTTCGGTTAACCGAGAGTTTCGGTTAAAAGAGTTTCGGATAAAAGAGGTTCTAATGTACACTCTTCTTGTAAAGATAGAAGAAATTTAAAATAAATATATTAAATTTAAAAAATCAAAAAACCCGACTGCGTAAAAAGCGAACTAATTAATTATTTCTCATTAATATGAAACTATTTTTTATATTACTTACCTATTTTTTTATTTACTTGTATTGATGACTTTTAAGTTGTGTTTAATTGTTAGTTCCTATTTATAAACACTGTTTTGATGAGGCCTATAGATGTTTATGATGGTTAGAGTTGCAGTAAAGCTAGAGATCCTATCTACACAACTTCTAGGTTGTGTAATATTTAAACAGAGCTTCTGACTGTAAAATAGTCAATGAAACATCGTCTTCATTTTGAAAGACCTATCCAATGATATGCCACACAATACAGTGCGTAAAATTGTTTTTTCGTCTCTACCGCCATTTTGAATTTATAAAAACAAAACCTAGCCTATAACCATCGGACGGTTAAGACGAATCGATAGAGACCTCATTCATAAAAATCCATCCAGCCGTTAAGATGTTTCGAGGGTATAAAGAAATGCACATACACAGATGCGCGTGAAACACATAACCCTTCTTTTCAGTCGGGTAAAAATGTGCAGCGAAGGGTTTAAAGTAATAATATATTTTCAAATAGAAATACAGCCTTCTGTGCTATTAAACGATCCATTACCGACAAGATTTAAAATGTTTTAGTCTTGATGGGGTGGAAGAAAAACAGAACACCAGCTTTCAATAATTATTGCAAAAACGTCGGAGATGAAGCATTAAAGAAAGATGAGCATATGGATAAATTGCCTCTATAATTTAAAATTCCGTTTTTTACATCTTCAGTTAGTATAAACTTTTTAATTACTTTTATCGAAAAACGCCAAAATATCGGATAAAAAAAGTATTTTTTTTTTTTTTTTTTAAATAAGTAATGTAAGCCGATAAAATGCAGTTTTTACTGCATGCAATTTATTTTAAATATTTCATACTTTTTTCCAAAAAACTTCTGTTGGAAAAATTAATTAAAATTAATGACAACTAATGAAAGTGTTTAAAATAAATTTTAATCACTCATAATTTTTAAACACAGAATATTTCATTAATATATTATCCCTTTAGTGCGCAAGCTTTGCATATATGCAAACAACAGTGTTTTGAATTTAATAGCTTTTTTTATTCGTATATACCTAATTCACGCCAGAAAATTAAAATAGCACTATTTTCTTCAATTAATAACAGACGTTCTGTTTTTAAATAAAGCGAAATTAACCATTGAAACTTTCTGGTGTAAAGTCAGATTCTCAAAACTATGCAATTTCTAGAACGTATTCTGTCATGGGAATTAAAGGGTTAAAGGTTAAGTTTTATAAAAGAAATAATTATATAAAATAAGGTATTTGGAGACATATTTATTAAAATATTAACTAATTTGCAATATTTTAGCGTAAAACACGTCATACACAACAGTAGTTTTTACTTGTATTGCAGATGTGTAACAGAAGAAAAGATTGACGTATTATATGAAAAATGTATCTCTGATTTTTTTTTTTTCATTCTTTTTCCTGTGTAAAAAACCTTTCAGAGAATCATACATAATTTTTTCGAAACAAAATAAAAAAATCGCGCATTTAAGGTTTAACCCTTTCGAGGGCGGTGGTCACATGGCATGACCACCTAATTTCAATTCCAAAACAGATAAATGGCACCCTGAATATTTTAATAAATTTTGATTTTATAATGAAAGTGCAAAAGAGCAGGTTTTTATTTTCTAAGAAATTCGTTTGAAAATTCTGGTGTCAGTCCATTATTTTATCCTTTTACGAACAGAATTTTTCTGCCTCTGAAAGCGTTAATGATGAAAGTGATAATTTTAATAAAAAATTGCGATCTTTTTTCACCTGTAATACGTAGTTTCAGTAGGGAAAAAATTCGTATAGCTTTCAAATATACCGGGTGAGCTAAAAGTCCGTTAAAACTTTAAAAATTCATAAAAAAGGAAGACATTATGATAAAGAAGTGCGGTTTGCAAGAAAGCGCTCACAAGGTAGTCGAATTTTTTTTTTAGAAGCAAAAAAAATTTAGTTAAAAAATCCCATGTAGAGGGCAATGACGACCCGAAAAACAATGAACAGGACAGCAATACGCTCCATTCATTTCTTCTTCCAATAACAAATGTTTAACATGACCTCCTGAACATTCTACGACACAACTGTTGTCCTGTTTAGTGTGTTTCGGGTCATCAGCGCCCTCTACATGCGATTTTTTAACTAATTTTTTTTCTTCTAAAAAAATCCGCCTACCTTGGTAGAACTTTCTTGCAAACCGCATTTCTTTATCATAATTTCTTACTTTTATATGAATTTTTAAAGTTTTAACGGACTTTTGGCTCACCCGGTACGTAAATGTATAATGCATATTATTTAGGGCAATTCCACAGAAAATCATCATTTTTTTTTGGGGGGGGGGGAGATCAAATTTATAATATGTTTAATTTAAGGGTATGATAGGAAAACTTGATATTTTTATATTCTATACAAAAATCTTAATAAAAAGGCATTGTAAATTACTGTTTACAAACTAAGTTAAGTACCATTATTGTCTTTGTAAAGTCATAATGTTACGTCAGTTACACAATAAAAGTTACGTCAGTTACACAATAAAAGCTACGTCAATTACAAGTGTAAATGCCTTTTTTTTCTTTTTTATTATTCAGAAATTAATTAAACAAGTTACTGTTATAATTTGGCATTACTTAGTGTTGTTGAGGACATTAAATCACTTTTTATAACGGGATAGTTTTGATAATTTTTACACTTCAATGAAGGCAGAAAAAATGTTTGTATATTTTATGTTACGTGAGTTACAGAATTTTGAATTGCAATTTTTGGGACTCAAAGAGAGATTGAAATAATCTGCAGGTATTTAGGTTATTAAGATCTTAGTAAGAAATATTTTAAATCGTAAAAATTTGTTCTAGCTTTATTAGAGAATTTTCTACATAGATTTGAAAAGAAAATTCGATGATAAAATGTTACGTCAGTTACGATGGAATTACCCTTTATCAGTATCTAGTATTATTTAGTAGTATATTTAGTATCTCGCTGTTTTCAAATCCCAGCAGAGTACTTTCAGGCACATTTCTGAATACACTTTTGTTCGCAAACGCATGAAATTGGCAAGTGCTCTTATTCTGAAACCATGCAATCGAATAGTTTTTCCATTAGTCAGTAAAGACAGAAGGACTTTCAGAAAATGCTGTCAAAGTTTGCGTTTTGAACCGAAATTCCAGATGTGGCAGTGCAAGAAAATGAAAATCTGCCAATCATGAGACCAAGAGTCATTTATAATTCAAGATGTCCATTTATCTCAAAATCAAAAACTCTTCGGTTACAAGTTACTTCAATAACTCAGCTTGTAAGGGTCAAACTTTTACTTTTAAAACTGTCCGAAAAAGGTCAAAGAACCACTTTAAAATGCAGTCAAAGTTGTGTTTAACCCTTTCAGGGGCAAAGAACTTCAGATGCTAAAATATTGAAATAATTCGCTAACACCAGGTTTTACGAGCAACTTTTTTTTTTTTTTTTTTACAAAACAAGTAAAAGTTTTCACTTTCTTCTATCTTTACAAGAAGAAAGTATTGGTTTCGTGAAAATTTTCGAATTCCAGTTTCCGACGGATTTACACGTTTTATGGGTCAGAGATTCAAAAAATATGTTTTAACAAAATGTCTGTCTGTGAGTCTGTCTGTCCGTCTATCTGTATGTGACACAAATTTTTTATTATTTAATTTTCAGCGGTCTATCTCAAGAACTAATGCACGGAATTTAATAAAAAATTATATTCAGGTAGTCCCTGATATAGATTGGTGCCGATTAGTTTTTGGTGTAAATTGCCCTGCAGGTGGCGCTGCTATGTAGCATTTTGCAGGATTTCCGCAAAAGCTGTATCTCAAGAACTGATGCACAGATTTTTATAAAACTTCAGATTCCGTTAATCCTTGACATCAATGGATGCTGTTTACGTTTTGGTGTAAATCGCCTTACAGGTGGCGCTGCTATGCTGCATTTTGCAGGATTTACACTATTTTCGCAGTAGCTCTATCTCAAGAACTAATGCACACATTTTCATCAAACTTCGGATTTAGTTAGTCCTTCATATGAAATGATGCGGACTACGTGTTGGTGTAAATCACCCAATAGGTGGCGCTGCTGTGCTGCATTTTGAACTATTTCTTCAATAGCTCTATCTCAAGAACTAATGCACGAATTTTCATCAAACTTCAGATTTAAGTATAACTTGATTAATTTTGCTGCTGATTATGTGTTGTTGCAAATCGCTCAACAGGTGGCGCTTCTATGTTGCATTTGTCATCATTTGCGCAATACCTCTATCTCAAGAACTAATGCACGAATTTTCCCCTCAAACTTCATATTCAGTTAGACGTTGACATAAGTTGGCGATAATTAGGTTCTGGTGTAAATAACCCAATAGGTGGCGCTGCTATGCTGCATTTTACACGATTTCAGCGACAGTCATACTTCGAGAACTAATGCACGGAATTTCATATTTTTAGAATTCTCATAATGAACACAGATTGCCATTTAATTTGGCACTGAGATAGTGAATTTTGAAGTATTGACATGTATGAGATAGAAGAAAGTTTTGTGATGGCCACAACATACTAGTTTCTTCATGTTCATTATAAATGTAAAATTTTACTTACAAATTCTGGTGCCGATATTGCATTTGGTAATTAAAATTAAGCGGGACATATATATCCCAACGCCTTTCAAGGGGTTAATCCCTTCGCTACGAGCATCGCATATGCAGATACAAAGGGCTCAAAATCTTAACAGTAATTTTGTATAAAGAGTTCGCATTTAATCACAGAATTATTTAAATTAAATTAGAAGCAGATTTCTACTTAGAAATAACGGTGTTAGAAGATTAAAAATTGTGCGCAGAACACTTGTCGCGCAGGGTTAAAAACCGATTTTCCAGATATGACAGTGGCGGAGTATAAGAGGATCAATGGACAGTAACTGAAAATATACATGAAATTTAAAGAAACGTGGAAAACGTTATTCTATTTTTAGGTATTTAAATAATAACTGGAAGATCCACCCCAGACTTCCCGGAGAGGACATAGGGGAGAAAGCGATTTTTTTTTTTAAACTGTAATAAATTTTTCATATTTAATATATTTTTTGAGATTATCCATTACTAACAACAAAAAGCATTTTATATCAAAAATATCAATATTGCAGAGCTGCCACAGGCGGCTATTTTTCTATTCTATTCGCACCACTATTTAAAAAAAAAATAATTTTGTAGTATATTTCTTTTGCAAATATTGTCAAACTTTATGTCAAAAATTTTTGCTTTCAGAAAGTGGTGCGAGGTCAAATTAAACAAGAAAGAAAAAAAACATACGTCAAGCATAGATTATAAAACACTTTCCAACACATTCGGAATCATGATACAAAACTGCACCGTTTAATAAGTTAAAGTATTATGAATAATTCAACCCTATGGAAACACATACCACATTTGAAAACCCAGTTTCAGCTATCTCCGTCTACAATCGGGAAATTATCCGAATTCTTTGATCAGCCCTGTATATATTGTATTGCCCTATTGTATAGTAATCCTCTTGTAGTGAAATTCAGTGATTTATATCTATTCCAATACATTTCAAATAGCGTAATGTCATTAAAATACACTGCAAACGATTTTTCCCTATTGACTATAATGTAACGGAATTCTTTTGAGTGCCCCTGTAAATGAACTATTAACCCCTTGAGGGGCAATCAATTGCGTTTGTGTAATGCTGATTTCCCACCGAAAATTTAGAAAAATTTTATTTCAAAATAAGGAAAAGCAATTTTACGACTTTTTTCCACCAAAGTTAGAAAAGTAAAATTTAATAAAATTTTTCTGGTGCAAATCTTCATTCATCGTAGGTGGGATATATTTTATCCCACCGGCCCTCAAGGGGTTAATCCAACATACTTCATATACAATACAAAACATTCCTTGGTGACTCTAAATAAGGTTTATCAATTGCATGAAAATTCGAGTATATTTACGGAAGTTAGAGCGTGGACAGACGGACGGACAGAGTGACGGACAGACAAACCGAATGCATAAACACTTTCAACTTTGATGGAAGGTGTTAAAAATACATATCGAGATATCATTGCTAATATACTGTAATTCGGATACAATATAGTATCTGAAATCTTTTGTGTTTCCCTGTAAATGCTATGCTCTTCGTATTATACATGAAATAAGGTATAGTAAACCTCAGCGACGTATATCAATTTCATTATATATGAAATAGTTTAACATAATTCAAATACGCCGCAACCCCCCCCCCCCCACACACACACACACACCATTATGTAACGAAATTCTTTTGTGTGGCCCTGTAAATGAATAATAACTAGTCTTTCCACCGCATATTCAACAAAATGCATAGTTTAGTGGACTTCATAAATGCATATCAATTTTACTATATGTTTGAAAGAGTGTAACATCATTGAAAATCATTTGAAACGATTTTTACCCATTGGTCGTAATGTAACGGAAAACTTTTGACTGTCCCTGTAAATGAACTAAACCTACTACAAACTTCATTTGAAATAGGGATCGTGCTATGGTAGTGGTCACTAACCTCCAAAAATTTCAGAACGATCCGAGCATATTTACGAGAGTTAGAGCGCGGACAGACGGACAGACAAACCGAAGTCATAAACACTTTTCAACTTTGTTGGAAAGTGTTAAAAGTGGTCGCCTGTGACAGCCCTGCCCTGATAATGTATTCAAAGGCAATTTATCACCTGCGCCCAGCTAACATAAAAGTACCATTTTACTTTATCGTATTGTACTGATTTATTTATTGGTGAAGCTTTAATTTCTTTATGGGAAATTAGTCGAGACAAATGCAGAATTATTTATATTTTTAAAATGGTTTATTCTTCCGTAATAACGCCTACGCGATGAGATAGATTTAAAAAGTGCCTGCTTGAAAATTCTTTTAAAGCAGCAATAAATGGGTACATGGAGATATAGTTTTCAAACAAATTGCATTTGAAAGTGCATTTTTTTCCTATATGACGGTGCAAAATTTGAAAATGTGCGATGTTTAGAAATTCCAGAATGTGCAGCAGCGAAAATTGCAAAACCGAAATTTCATCAGAACAAAAGATCTTAAAACACCATCAAAAATTTTTAAATGCGCTAGGTTTTTCGAAAGATCTGAGTCTTTCTTCGTCAGGCGCAAAGAAGACGTGCTTCTACTAAGAAAGCAGCAGCAAGACTGAAATGAGAGATAAGGGAAAGGAAACAAGCTGAATAAACAGCAAATAGGAAATTAGAAATCAACAGGCAATGGGAAAATAGAAGACAACAGCCAATCACAGAAGAGTATAATCAAAACAAAAGAACACAGAATAGAAGGGAAACAAAAAAGCAAATTGGAAAAAAAAAATTGAAATAAAAACACATATATGTAAATATGGGAACATGTGAACTAAAAAAAAAATCCCTGCCGGCTCAGACTACAGGCGCAGGTAGATTTCGAAGTTAAAAGTTAAATTTTTATTTTAAATAACGAAAGAACAAATAATTTAGTATAACATTAATAAATATACAAGTAAAACGTTGAAATAAAAATCACTTGATGACGTAAACACGTGTCATTTTCTTAAAGTCGAGTGAATGTGACATTTACGATCAACCATTATTAGCATTTAATCTTATTGTTTGGCGATAAATTTTTGGTCGACGGGATAACCAATTAGTACCAATATTAGTTTTTGTTGCATTAAAATATCTCAATTTGTTGATTTTCTGTAAGCAAGTAAACCCTATTGGTTTAATATGGTCTATGGTTACAAAGTCTATGGGAATTTAGCTAAGTATTAGAGATATCGATAAGTTGGCGACAAACTTGGCGGCATTTGACGACAGAACAGGGTCCCCCACCCTACGGTAACCCCCTTATATGTATGGAGATACGATAGCGTAATATATGTATAGATTTTTATTTTTCAACTGGAAATCTTGCAATAGAAAAGTAATTGTTGTGGTAAGAATTTTATTGTTTTTTTTTATTTATTTATTGTTGGCAACTGCTTTAACGATTTTTTTCCCCTGCCATTTTTCTATAAGAGCTTGTTTTATCAAAATCATTAAAGTGGCATTTAAAATTTTTAACCCTCCCCATTTCTACTGCCTTGGGCCGATTTTTCTCATTTGCAATCCCCGCCGAGATATTAGCCATCTCAACGTGTTTGGCGAGTTTGAAGACGATCCGTGCATAATTTTGACTTTTATTGTGCGGACAAAATTTAGTACATACAAACATATATATATATATATATATATATATATATATATTATATATATATATATATATATATATATATCATATATTTAATAAAATTAACATCAATTCTATAATTAATGATAAAAACTGTTATTTTCCTATTAATAATCTTCATATATCAAAATCCTTTAAATATCCGAATACAATTGGTAGAAAGATTTTTAACTACAATACATTTTCAAAAAATACATCTGCTGCAAGTAATTTTCCGTGTAAATGCAATGACCCCAATCTAAAAAAATATATAAACAATGATCATGGACATATAATCACTGGAAATCTTAATATTGTTAATGATTTTAAATTGAAAAAACTAATGGGTTATGGTACTAAATATAGACTTCCATCTAAATTTACTGTTAAATCTATTATCAAACAGTTTACATATGATATAGATATTTTTATATATAAAATTTCAATCTATTACAATAAACCTATTGAATATTTTAATGAATGGAAAATATTAGTAATTGAAAAAAATAACTATGGCTTTAAAAAATAATATTTCTGATTTGGTTTCTATTAACACAAAACATTTTTTCCAACAAATTACTAAATTACAAAAAAACTACGTTATTACATATGTAGACAAATCTCCTAGTAATTATGCAATCATATGTAAATCTTATTATCACCAACTTCTTACAACCTGTATTTCTTCTAATAAATCTTTTAAAAAAACTAATGAAAATGTAATTGTAAATACTCGTAAAATTCAAAGTTATTATAAACTATTAAATATTATATCTACTAACTTTAAATATCCTTATTTAGTTCTTATTCCCAAATTTAATAAAACTCCAATTAAATTTAGGACTGTAACTATTGGTTGCAATATATATAATAATAAAGCTAATAAACTTCTATTAAAAATTCTTAATCAATTATATACTTACTACAAACAATGATAATACACATTGTATAAAAAATAGCTATCAACTGGCCAATATTTTAAAAAATCTTCATTGTGTATATAATATAACGACATATTGACTTCAAAGATCTTTTTAATAATATAGACTTATTAGATTTACATAATATTATAAATGCATTATTTAAAAAGTATTATAAAAAACTGGAATTACCATCTAATGTAGATATCGCTTATTTTAAATCTTTAACAAACTTCATTATCTATAATAATTATATCTTACAAGATAACACATTATATTTACAGCACGTCGGTATACCACAAGGTGGTTGTACATCCAGTTTATTATCAGACTTATACTTATATCACTATGAACGTACTTTTACTAATAATAATCTCCATTTATATCGTTATATTGATGACATAATTTTAATTGCCACTGATCAATTTAAAATTTCTCAATTTCCAGTTGATTATCCCACTAATTTGGAATTAACGGAAAACCTCTTATCTATTAATACAATTAACTTCTTAGATCTTAAAATTACAATAAAAGACAACAAAACAATAACAGATTTATATGATAAACGTAAAGAATTTAAATTCAAAGTTATTCATTTACAAATTTTAAATCTTGTTTTCATCATTCTATATATCGAAATATAATACTTAATCATTTATATAGAATAAAATCTTATGTTCTATAGAATAAAATGTTATGTTCTTTTCATCTAATTAACAATAATATTAAAAAACTAATTTATGAAGCATCAAATCATGGTTTTCCAAAAAAAATCATATATTCATTAATATACAATTAATACTTACATGATCTTTAAAAAAACAAATTAACACATGCGTAAACAAAATTACAAAAAAATTTATAAAATAAAAAAATATTTATATAAAAAAATTAAAAATTGTAAAATAATAATAAACAATTACTATAGGATGGTTGGGTGGGTAGATGTTAGAGTACGGAGGAGGGTGGGGTTGTCTGGATAATACGCAATGGTTAATTTTTAAAAAAATGATGGGGCTTTTGTATTATAACTACATTTCTATTACGCATTTTATATGGATGTTCATTTGATGTTTTATATGTAAATGGTGACATTTTTTTTATTTCAATTCATATTTAATTTAGCTTATTTAATCAAATTCAACATTAACTTGTTTTTAAATTTTAGTCTACTCAGGACAATGTCATATTAATTAATTAATAATAGTATACCATCTTTATAGTGATTAATATGCATACTATAAGTTTATTTGATATAACTAATGTTATACTGTATGTATTAAAATTGGGTAATTGTTTTTTTATTATTATTCCTCTATACTTTTTAATATTGTTTGATTTTCAGCTTTGTATTCCATGATTAATTATCGGTTTATGTGTTTGATTGTCACAATCATATTTTTTAGCTTTTTTGGCTAATATGAAGATAATCCACACACTGTATTTGTAATATTTAGGCTATTGGGAATTTTAAAATCTGACAATTTTCTATAAACATCCTTTTTTTTCCTGTTCATTTTATTAATTTATTATTTTTTAAATTTAATAGTAATTCTTAAAGTTTTTATATTTATATTATATATAATTTATTTTATGTTATAGCATATAGCTATATTCTATATATTATCAATCTTATAAAATTATTTACTTTCTCAGTGTAGATTAAATGTGTTTGGTAATAGAATATATTGAAAGCATTTTATTAACATTTAATTTATTTAATTTTTTTAATAATGATATATAGTAGATTATTATTTATACATTAGGATTAGTGTGGTAATGCAGATGATATATTTTAATTCCGTTAGCTTTTATTATTTTCTTCTTGTGACATTTGAATAATAATAATTGTTTTAAAATAACATAATAGATCGCAGTACTAAAAAATTTTGTCTTTTAAAGCTTCTATTAAAGTAATAATTTTAATTTTTTACACCAGGTGGTATTAAACGCTAAATATTGGCAATATTGTAAAATTGAAATTAAACAATTTAAAAGTGTTTTTTAGGTATTTTAAATAATGTAATTATTTTCTATTTATAATATATTAATTGATTTTATCACGGTATTAAAAAATGAATTAACTGAATCCATAGGTTTTAATTTCTGTGTTAACTTAACTGTTTTATTCACCTTAACGTCACCATGCTTGGATACCGTGTGCGGGAGGATATTTTGAAAATCAACTGGATTCTTATTCAGTATGTTGTGTAATATTTCTATTTTTTATGCTATAAATTAAATATTTAAAGGGTTGTATTGTTTTTCCATTTCATGCCATTTGATAATGTTCTGTTTTCATCTTGAAACTATTCTCTTGATCATATTGGTTGTTTGGGTACAGGAGAAAAAAAAATTTCAGCATTTAGCATTTTTCTCACAGAAAACAACCGATTTAATTATATCATTGAATTCTGTACTCTTGAAAACTTAATTCAATGTATAAGTTTTTCAATTTTTTTCGTTATCCATATTCTTCTTTTTTTCTTCCATATTAATTCTTGTAATTATATATAAGGCACTTTATTTTATACATACAGTTCTATATTATAGATTTGTGGTATCCATTTTTATTGTCATTTCACAATATTGCGGTTTTTGATGATGGTCGGTAATGTTTAATTAATGGTTATATATATATATATATATATAACCATTAATTAAAAATCACCGACCATCATCAAAAACTGCAATATTGTGAATGATTGACTACACGCCATAAACCAACAATATAGAACTGCATGTGTAAAATAAAGTACCGTATACCTAATTACAAGAATTAACATGGAAGAAAAAAAGAAGAATATGGATTCCGAAAAAATTGAAAAACTTATACATTGAATTACGTTTTCAAGAATACAGAATTCAATGATATAAGCAAATCGGTTGTTTTCTGTGGGAAAAAAGCTATAAGCTGAAAAAAAAATTTCCCCCGTACTCAAACAACCAATATAATCAAAATAATAGTTTCAAGATGAATACAGAACATTATCAAATGGCATGAAATGGAAAAAAAACTACAACCCATTAAATATCTAATTTATAGCAATAGAAATACCACAAAACATACCGTATTAATTCCCAGTAGATTTTCAAAATATATTCCCGCCCATGGAATCCAAAAAGCATGATAAGATCAAGGTGAATAAAACAGTTAAGTTAACACAGAAATTAAAAGCTATGGAGTCAGTTAATTCATGTTGAAATATTGTGATAAATATAATTAATATAATATAGATAAAAAATAATTACATTATTTATAATACCTAAAAACAATTTTAAATTGTATAATAACAATTTTAGAACATTGCCAATATTCAACGTTAATTACCACCTAATGTAAAAAATTAAAATTATGACTTTAAAGAGGCTATTTAAAAATACAAAATTTATGGTGCTGCCATCTATTATTATTTTATTCAAATGTCACAGTAAGTAGAACCTAATACATGCTAATGAATTAAAATGTATCAACTGTATTCCTACACACATCCTAACATAAACAATACCATACTGTATTTCATTATTCAGAATTTTTTTTTAATAAATTAAATGTTAATACAATATATTCTATTACCATACCATTAAATCTACACTGAGAAATTAAAAAACTTTTTTAACTTTATAATATATAGAATATAGGCTATATGCTATAAAATAAAATAAATTATATATTATAAAAATATAATAGTCGTAATATTTAGCTTTACATATAAAAAATGAACAGGAAAGAAAAATAAATAAATAAATAAATAAATAAATTATAAAATAAATGAATAAAAATGGGTGTTTATATAAGATTGTCAGATACTAAAATTCCAAATAGCCTAAAGATCACATAGTGTGTGAATTATCCTTATATTAGTCATAAAAAGCTAAAAAAAAATATGATTGTGCCAATCAAACATATAAGCCGATAATTAATCATGGAATACAATGTTGAAAATAAAACACTATTAAATAGTATAGAGGAATAATAATAATAAAAACTATTTATCCAATTTTAATACATGCAGTATAACATTAGTTAATCAAATAAACCAATATGCATAATAATCACTAAAAAGTTGGTATACTATTATTAATTTATATGACATTGTTCTGAGTAGACTAAATTAAAAATAAGTTAATATTGAATTTGATTAAATAAGTTAAATTTAATACGAAATTTAAAAAAAAAAAAAAAAAAAAAAAAAAAAAAGAGGAAAATCACCAATTACATATAAAACATCAAATTAACATCCATATAAAATACGTATTAGAAATGTAATTATAATACAAAAACCCCATTTATATATATATATATATATATATATATAAATTAACCATTGCGTATTATCCAGACAACACCACCTTCCTCCGTACTCTAACATCTACCCACCCAACCATCCTATAGTAATTGTTTATTTTTATTTTACAATTTTTAATTTTTTATAATATATATATATATATATGCTTCTTAGGTGGGGGTGGTTTTGGGTTCCTGTGGTCCTATAATGAAAAGTTATCAAGAAATTTTTCAAAAGTCGCACCATGGTAACAACTGCAATAGGTAGTATTTCTTACGAAATCTACCTAATAAATAAATTAATAAAATATGAAAAACAGACTAATATTAATTAATACATAAATAAATTATATGGTAGTACTGAAAAGGTTTTTCCAAGCTGCAGAGAGCATTATGGAATCAGATTTATCATTAACAATAACATCACGATTAAGATAAATAGCTAAATTCTCAAGAAATTCCAATTCAATTTTCTTCGAAATTTCACCGGCAAGTGTTGCCATTCGCAAAATGACGTCAGCGTTACTGACGGACACGTTTATCCTTTATAATATCAGATTTTATTTTTTGTTTCTTCCCTTGTCAAATAGCACTGATAATGAGTTTGCGAATATGTCAAAAGTATTTAAGAGTCCTGTCCCTGTTGGCGAAGACACTCACGAGCTAATGCTAATCCTAAGGGGAGGGATTTTTCTAATATCTCGTTTGCATTTCGACATTTTTAAATAATTTTTTTTGCATTGTATAGCCGAGGTCCGTCTCTACAGCGCACCTTGGTTACTTTTTCGATTTTGGTTGCAGATATTTTTTAGAATGACACTTTCATTTTCAGAACAGGTTTTGAAAATGAAAGTAACTTTATTAAAAATATCTGCGACCAAAATCAAAAAAGTAACCTAGGTGCGCTGTAGAGACGGACCTCGGCTATCCAATGCAAAAAAAAAAATATTTAAAAATGTCGAAATGCAAACGAGATATTAGAAAAATCCTTCCCCATAGGATTAGCATTAGCTCGTGAGTGTCTTCGCCGGCAGGGACAGGACCCTTAAGTTGTTGTGCGAGGAAAATAAAAACATATGAAAACACCCTCAGGAATCTAATTTTATGGAAACTTTTTTTTCAGTTTTCTTTATTAAAAAATGGGTTCAGCTAAATAGTTATTCACAACATGGCTTCATTTTGCTAGTCATAAATTTCTTATAATATTTTTCGACAATAAAATCTAAACTCCTATTTACTTTACACTTTATTTATTTATTTTTAACAATACTGAAGATACTTCACATTCAGCAGTACTGTGAAGAAAAGCAATAGATAGCATAATGTATAGTATCATCCCACTGCGCCTGTTATTCGTTAAAATGGAAGGACGTTGTCTCAATAAAAGAAAAAAAAAAGTTCTTGTCTGTAATATATTTCGATATTAAGCTTATATTAAAGCTTGTTTAAAGATTCTAGTAAGATAAGAAAAATTCACTTCAAATGTGTCCTTTTAATAGTTATAATGTATTTAAATTTTCACAAATCTAATAATTTTTTAAACACATTATCATTTCATTAAACTCGGAAATCGGTATAAAAAAGATGAAATAAAAAACAGATTGATCCCTGCAAATGTATTAAGTCTTTTAATATATATGATAAACGAAAGATGGCGACACCAGCTACTTCGAAGCTCATGAATTTTTGATAACCAAATGAATTCACAGGAAATTATGTCTCTCCCTCGTCGTCTAACATACACTTTAGAGAATTCCTCTCATCTGAGTCCCAAATTATAAGTGCAGGCAATTTAAGTCCGTATAATTTTTAACAAGGCAACTTTTTATTATGACGGGCAATGGCGTAGAAGGAAAGAGAGGGACCAGCGGCTGATTGCTCCAGGACCAGGAGTAAAATTTTTAGGGCGTCAAAATACTTTTGTTATAAAAAATGAATAGTCACTAAGAAGAGTCACATTATTTTTAACTGTTCTGGGTGCTTAACACTAATCCTACGCCACTGACGAGGAAGATAGCACCGATAGCGATAGTACAAAGCAATGTTGGTTTCATTCAGCATTAAATTTCGATAGGAAATGTTCAGTGGCGCCATCTCTCGGTAATAAATGTTTTTAAACACTCACAATATTAGTAAGTTTATAAAAATACGTAAAATTAAACAATTTAAACGTAAAAAAGGACAAAATGCGCAAATTTTAGCCTAGTAATTCATTTCATTTATTTAAATACTGTTTATTATTAGTAGCATATATTTTGGATTATTAAAAAGGAGATTAAATACGGTATATTAATAATGATTTGTAACATTTTTTCTTTATAGTGTAGTACTAGTTGACACGCCCGGCATTCCTTTCTTGTTTTTTTAACGAAGGGCCGTTTCATAGCTTAAAAAAATAGTTCTTGTTGTCGGAACTTTATTTTATTTTTTATTTATTTATGAAGCTTTGATTTTGTTATAGAATATTAGCCTGAATAAAATACTGAACTATTCAAGGGCAGATCCAGATCACCATTTAGAGTGGGGTCATAGATTTCCTTTTTTGGGGGTGGGAGGGGAACCCATCTCTTTATGAGAATTTTTTATATTGAAAGCTATTCCCAAATCCAAACTAACTACTTTTCCGATACTTTCGCGAAGTCCTTTCCATTTGTAAAAACAAAAAATTTTCATGTAAAAATATCAAATTTACTGATTTTGTTCCGATACCAAGAAATCAAAGTTTCCCGTTTTCTTATAAAGGCAAAGATTCATTCGGAAAATGTTGTCAAAGTTAGCATTTTTAGCTAAGTTTTACGAGTTGACAGCCACAGAAATGTCGCCACAAGGGAACAACTGGCTGTCACTTCCGGAAATTCGGTTTAAAAAGTCTAACAATTGTCAACGATTAAATATGGCAAAAATGTGTATTAAATTTTAGAGGTAACAAAACCGTACAAATCGGCAGCTATGTGATTCTATTAGTGTCATGAAAATTGCAGTTGTAGCCTCTTCTTTCTGCTCAAAATGTATTAAATAGTTTTTTTTCCAATCGAACTTATACCTTTGGAATGGATGGTTCCAAAGAATGAAAAATGGCCATTGCCTTTTTTTCCCCATTCTCACCAGGAAATCAGAGTTCTAACTTTTTACGGCTGCTCCTTCATCTTCACCTAACACTTCATTTATAATGTCTGTTTCATAATAATGGAAGCCATCAGTCCATCAGAAGAAAATAACTCGGATAATCGGGACTCTACTGTATATTTCATTTAAAAAATGATCTTTAGAATATTTTTGTTGGTGTTCAGAGGGGGGATCATGACCACCGTGACCCCCCCCCCCCCCCCCCCTTGGATTCGCCATTGGAACTATTTTGTACTAAACTTTCTTCCGTAATTGGGCTACACGTGATAGAGATAGATTTAAGATAAAATCATGCTTGAAAATTATTTAAAAAAAAAAAAAAAAAAAGAGATATAGTTTTCAGACAAATTGCATGTGAAAATACATCCCCTCCCCCTACCCGACACTGCAAATACTTAAATTATGTCTCGTTTAGAAGTACTGTAGAACCTCGATTATCCGAAGTAATTGGGACCGACCATCTTTCGGAAAATCGAAATTTTCGGATAATCGAGAATGCTTCAATTTTAAGATTAAGGAGAAATATATGCAATGTTTCTTATTATGGTAACTAGTGCTTAATAAAAATAAAGCAATAGCAAAATAGAAACAAGAATAAATTACCTGAATTTTAATTTTGAAATTAAGTACCTTTTACATATATCACAAGGGTTTGAAAAAGAATGTTTTGCTTTTTGCAGTTTCGATTGCCTTTGCTTTGAAGTTTTATCGCGAAGTTTAATATTATTAGTTCACCAATATCACTGTGTTTCTGATGCTCCAGCCATGCCAAACCTTTTGCAAAGCATTCAAAAGTTTCAGAAGTGCTAATTTGTTCGTTTTCTTCGTTCCACTCTGCAGCTTACGGGAGCTCAAGTTAAATTGAAAGGAACTCTAAGAAAGGGGATCGAAAATATTTATATGTACTCGTAGTTCGGAAAGGACCGCTTGCAGACGAGGAATATGATAGTTAAAAAACTTTCAAAATGGATTTTGCACACAAAGAATAGTTAAAAATAGAAAAGAAAAAAAAAAGAGTTTAAAAATGGATTTCGGTTAACCGAGAGTTTCGGATAGAACAGGTTCTACTGTAATTAAATTTCCAAAAAGAGGAAAATGGGTTGCCACCATCGATATGACGTCAGCGTTACTTACGGATATGTTTTTGCTTTAAAATATAGATTTTAAAACCCACTTCTAAAATTTTATACTGTTAGTTTTTTTTTTTTTTCTTTTCCATACTTTTCTTCCTGTGCTCGATAACTGTCAGGACCAATTTTTAAAAAAATGTTAAATAAAAAAATAAAATGTCATTACATATGTAAAAATCTCTCTATTCTAAAAAAAGGTAACTGATGATGTCACCGACGCATTAAATGAACTTTTTGGTGACCGGGGGTCTTTCTTCGTTAATGTTAAGAAAATTACTGCATACAGAAGTATGAAAATTAGTAACATTATAGATAAATGTTTGATAAACATGCAGATGCAGACAGTTTTTAAATCGAATAATTATTTAACAGATATTTAATGTTAAATTTGGTCAAAATCGTTCCATTTAAAAAGTTTTATAGGAGCAAAAACTATACATAGGAATTTAATCATTTTTTCTAAGGGTATACATTAGAAGCTCCCGATGTACAGACTGCATTCATTTTTTTTATTTGACTAATTTTTTGAGGGTTTTTTTCCATTTTAAATTAAAATTTTCAGCATTTCGAGAGATTTTTTTTACATATTTTGGCAAAGGTTATTATTTTAAATTCTTGACAATTGTAGAAACAGTACAAAGAATAATATTTCCTTCAAATTGAATATTTATTTATATGTGACTATTATAAACAGAAAAAAAACTTTTCAAATTAGAATTAAATGATTACATATTAAAAGCAGGAAAATATTGAAAATTACGTCATAAAAACTATATTTACATTCGAATTTTAAAAGAGAAAGAAAATTTTAAAATAATAAATTCATTAATATGCGTTAAAAGCCATAAATGGGGAAATTACGTCATATTTAAAATGATCAAATAATAACGGCCAGACAGTTTAAATTTAAAAATATATTTACACCACACATTTATTTCACATTTCTAGATGATCTTTTAAACTATAGTTGCCAATTCTAAAGCAGCACAAATAAAAATATTTCCTTTCTAGCAACAAAAGTATTTTCACATGAATATTAAAAGGAGAAAGAAAACTTTAAAATAATAAAATCATTAAAATGCGTTAAAAGCAGTAAATGAGGGAAATTAAGTCCTGTTTAAAAGGGTCAAATAATAATATTGCTAGACAGTTTAAATTTAAAAATATGTTTACACGACATATTTATTTCACATTTGTAGATGATCTTTTAAACTATAGTTGGCAATTCTAAAGCAGTACAAATAAAAATGTATTTCTTTTCTAGCAACAAAAGTATTTTCACGTGCATATTAAAAAGAGAAAGAAAGCTTTAAAATAATAAATTCATTAATATGCGTTAAAAGTAAGTAGTAAATGGGGGAATTACGTCATATTTAAAATGGCCAAATAATAACATTGCCAGACAGTTTAAACTTAAAAACATATTTGCACCACACATTTATTTCAGATTTCTAGATGATCTTTTAAACTATAGTTGCCAATTCTAAAGCAGCACAAATAAAAATATTTCCTTTCTAGCAAAAGTATTTTCACGTGAATATTAAAAAGAGAAAGAAAACTTTAAAATAATAAATTCATTAATATGCGTTAAAAGCAGTAAATAGGAGAAATTACGTCATATTTAACATGACCAAATAAAAATATTGCAAAACAGTTTAAATTTAAAAATATACTTACATGAGGCATTTATTTCATATTTTGAAAAGATCTTTTTAAGTAAAGTAAAATTACGTGTATATTAAAACGAGAAAGAAAACTTTGGTGAAAATTACGTCAGATTTAAAACGATACATTTAAAATGTTTTATTTAAAACAACTTTCTTATAGCATTGTTAAAAAATACTGGGAGACAAAGACTCCGTTTATTTAGTTCATTTTATATTAGCTTATTTTATAATTTTTAACTGATCTTATTTAATCAAAGATGAAAACAGCCATTTGATCTCTTAACCCTTTGAAGGGTGCATAACTGCATCAGCAGTTATGGCATTACCTAATTTTAATCCTTAATTGCCACATTAGCACCCGAATTTTTGAATGAAAATTTCACCTTTATTAAATATGCGAAAATATACTTTCACTCATTTACAAATAAATTTTCTTGTAAATACTGGTGTCATTCAATTATTTCAACATTTTATGAATACAAGAGAGCGTAACCTGAGAAGGTTAGCAGCAACCGATTCTACCATAAAATTCTTCAATCAAAGGGAAATGAATGGAAACTCGTTTACAGGAAATCGCCAATGGTTTTAAAATTATAATTTAATCTTCAGTAATATGTTTAAAGCCGACCAAATTAGCATGTTTTTAGTCTGCGATGTCTGAACATGGGGTTGTCGAGTGTTGCTCGTAGGGGGGTAAGAAAGGACTATCTGTTACTTTTTTTTTTTTTAAATAATCTACTTATACTACTAAAAATCCAATCCTTAATTTTATGGCATCCATCTTAAGGCTGTTCTCAACTGCTTTGTTCAACAAGCGTAAAATGTTTTAACACATTTAAAAATTCATTTTTTAACGGAAAGATGAGGAGATTATTGGAAGATTAAATTGGAAGCGATTTAGAATCAAACTGTGTTTTCCATTTTTTGATAAATAAATTACCTATTGAGTTATAAGCGATTTTGATCACCTGACAAAGACGTTTTTCATCCTTCTCTGAGTGGTAATTCTTTTGAACGGAAATTCAGTTCAAAATGCCCACTTTGACACTATTTTCCGAAAGATCTATCGCACTTGAAAAAAAAAACAGTTCGACTACATAGTTTCCGAACAACAACACCTGTTAGTTTCATGCATTTCCGAATAAAAATAAATTAAAACTTATGTCGTAACGTTGCATTTCGGATTTGACAGCCTTCAGGATCTCCATAAAAAAGTCCATTGAAAAGCATATGTTGAAGTTTTAGCATTTTAAAACCGAATATATTTTACGTCATTCATTAGGAAATGTGCTTATTTATCAGGAAATTAATTTACCGGAATTTAATTTGAAAACTTTGCGTGTTTTATATTCGGTATACAGTATCCTCCCTCTTAACCGGCCTCCTCTTAACCGGAAATCCACTTTAACCGGCTGACTTTTTTCCCCAACATCGGGCAAAATTCAAGGATGACGACCTCAGGAATTAAGCTTACGCTTTCCAGTTGAAGTGCAATCCCGGGGGAAAGGAAGTAAAATTCAGAAAAGAACGTCTGTTCTAAATGGATACGCGTTGACCTTCACCAGTGTTGAATTCAAGATGTGACCCGGGGGGGGGGGGGAAGAGGACGTTCGCCCCATGAACAATGAGATGTCCCCTCTGAAGATTTGAGACTTTGTGTTTTTAATGGTCAAAAGTGCAATCCCCCACCCGGAACTCTATAATGTATGATCTATCTGCAAACTGTTTTGTACAAACGTTTAAAAAGCTTGAGGGATGAGAACAGATTACCGTAGATGTATAAGAGTTGTTTGAGTTTGATAAAAATCTCAAGCATGAAACATTATTTGACGAGGATATCATTAGGTCAATAACTGATGGTGTTGAATACGAAGACGATCTTGATGATGATCCAGTTAAAGTTGATACTGCTAAAATTCCTAATACGGAAGGGGTAAAAGCAATAAAGTTAGCGCTACGCTATATGTTGAGCAGCGTCTAACAGATTCCTCGGTTAAACTTATGATGCTAAAGAGATGAAGAGAAAATGCTGCAAAATGCCCGGCATCTTGCCTTCAACAGAAGAAGGTCGC
The DNA here is from genome assembly GCA_963932465.1 of Maratus speciosus. Classification (NCBI taxonomy): domain Eukaryota; kingdom Metazoa; phylum Arthropoda; class Arachnida; order Araneae; family Salticidae; genus Maratus; species Maratus speciosus. Next base: position 62,123,778 of record OZ010789.1, read on the forward strand.
TGATTTCTTTATGGTTGATTAACTTAAATATACATAATGTAGAACAATTTTAACTTCTTATAAAGGTGTATGAAACGATTTTGAACAATTTAATTTGTGTTAAATGTTTTTCATTATTTGTTATTAGTAATATTTTTCATCCAATTCCGTTAATTATAACTAATATTCATTTCACAAAATATAGAAAATATGTTCTTTGTTTAAACTACCCAAATTTAAAAACTAAATGCATCCTTACGATTTTAATTAATTAAATTACGCAGATATTATATAATTTTTTTTTTACTTCTCCGCTTTAACCGGTTTTTCTCTTAACCGGCTTACACTCGGTTCCGTGTAGGCCGGTTAAGCGGGAGGCTACCGTATCGGTTTCCAGTATTTTCTAACAATGGTTTCATTGTTGAAACAATGTATTCGGTTTTACTTTATTTTATATTTCTCAAAATTCACACAGGCGAACACCTTTAAAACCGAATAATTTTAACGTCATTCTTTAGGAAATGTGCTGATTTATTAGGTAACTAATTTTCAGCCATGCACCGGGATTTAATTTTAAAATATTGCGTGTTTTATATTCGGTATATCAGTTTCTAGGATTTTGTAACAATAGTTCCATTATTGAAAAAAATGTATTCGGTTTTACTTTATTTTACATTTCTAAAAATTCACACATGCGAACACCCTTAAAACCTAATAATTGTAACGTCATTCTTTAGAAATGTGCTGATTTATTAGGAAACTAAATTTCAGCCATGCACCGGAATTTAATTTGAAAATATTGCGTGTTTTATATTCGGTATATCAATTTCCAAGATTTCCTAACAATGGTTTCATTTTTGAAAAAATGTATTCGGTTTTATTTTATTTTACATTTCTAAGCATTCACATAGGCGAACACCTTTAAAACCGAATAATTTTTACGTCATTCTTTAGGAAATGTGCTGATTTATAAGGAAACTAATTTTTAGCCATGCACCGGAATTTAATTTGAAAATATTGCGTGTTTTATATTCAGTATATCCATTTCCAGTATTTTCTATAACAATGGTTTCATTGTTGAAAAAATTTATTCGATTTTACTATATTTTACATTTCTAAAATTTCAATCAGACGAACACCTTTAAATACAAATAATTTCTACGTCATTCATTTGGAAATGTGCTTATTTATTAGAAAATTAATTTTCAGCCGTGCTCCGGAATTTAATTCGAAAATATTGCGAGTTTTATATTCGGTATATCAGTTTCCAGGATTTTCTAACAATGGTTTCTTTGTTGAAACAATGTACAGTAAAACCTGTAAAGTTGACCACCCTTATAAGTTAACCACCTGTCTATGTTGACCTCTGTTGTCAGGAACCAAATTTATCCTATACAAACTATAAGACAAACCCTTTGTAACCTGACCACCTATCTATCTTGTATCTTGACCACTGAAATTATTCAAATTTGACTAGAACTATTATAAAATGCCCATCAAAAACCTTTATAACTTGACCATCCAAAAAGCTAACAAATCATGAATTTAAAAAAAAAGTAACTCCACGAAATTTTCTATTTTTTTTTTCTTTTTAACTAGAATTTCTAAAAGGGTGAAATAGTTATTAACCTGGGAAATGCTTTTAGTAGTGATAGGTGTAGGTAAATAATTCAAGGCTTATCTATTCTCACATTGTTGCTCTTGTAGATTCGACTTTTCAACACACCCCTCCCCCTCCATTCTTTGATTCTAGATTTTTCTCTGCTGTTTCCCATTCTCTTATCATTCCTTCCCTTCTTTCAATAACCCCAGATGCTAGTTGGTAAGCAGAAATATTTCCACCATTTGCAATATTTTGTGTCAATTGTAACAACACAATTAAGAAAATTATTTGTGATAATCATGAGTTACACTAGAACAGTGTTGTAGTAAGGAACATTGGGCTGATGTAAAGTACAAAAACCAGTGTCAAACTAAAATAACAGAGCTTTTATTGGACAAATAGGCAATGTAAATGACAAACTTAAATTTAAAATTTTAGAATGTGTATGCGTCTTAACATGTCAAAAAAGCAAGTGTTTTTTAATATGTTTTTTTATAAATTATGTGTTATAACTAGTATAGTTTGAAGAATCACTAATTGAGTGTATATTGATTCACTGGTTTTTTTTAATTAGTAGTAATACTAATTGATTTTAAAATTGATACAAAACTATTAATTCATTCTTGTAGTTAATCTTTTCTTTTATAAGGTGTTAGAAATATGCATGGTAATACAATATTATTTTTAAAGCCTTGTCAATAAATAAAATATTTTTGCGAAAAAATGATATGGTAGTAATATTACGTTAAAAAAATATATATATATATATATATATATATATATATATATATCATCGCCCTTTATAAGTTAACCACTTGTCTAAGATGACCACTGAAGTGTGGCACCGCAAGTGGTCAAATTACACAGGTTTTACTGTATTTGGTTTTACTTTATTTAATATTTCTAAAAATTCACGCAAGCGAACACCTTTAAAACCAAATAATTTTTACGTCATTCATTTGGAAATGTGCTTATTCATTAGGAAATTAATTTTCAGCCGTGCTCCGGAATTCAATTCGAAAATATAACATATTTTATATTCGGTATATTAGTTTCCAGGATTTTCTAACAATGGTTTAATTGTTGAAACAACATATTCACTTTTACTTTAATTTACATTTCTAAAAATTCACACAGGTGAACTCCTTTAAAACGGAATAATTTTTACGTCATTCTTTAGGAAATGTTCTGAATTATTAGGGAACTAATTTTCAGCCGTGCACCGGAATTTAATTTGAAAATATTGCGTGTTTTGTATTCGGTATATCAGTTTCCAGTATTCTCTAACAATGGTTTCATTGTTGAAACAATGTATTCGGTTGTACTTTATTTTATATTTCTAAAAATTCACTCAGGCGAACACTTTTAAAACAGAATAACTTTTACGTCATTCATTTGTAAATGTGCTTATTTATCAGAAAATTAATTTTCAGCCGTGCTCAGGGATGTAATTTGAAATTATTGTGTGTTTTATATTCGGTATATAAGTTTCCAGGATTTTCTAACAATGGTTTAATTGTTGAAACAATGTATTCGGTTTTACTTTATTTTACATTTCTCAAAATTCACACAGGCGAACACCTTTAAAACCGAATAATTTTAACGTCATTCTTTAGGAAATGTGCTGATTTATTAGGTAAGTAATTTTCAGCCATGCACCGGGATTTAATTTTAAAGTATTGCGTGTTTTATATTCGGTATATCAGTTTCTAGGATTTTGTAACAATAGTTCCATTATTGAAAAAAATGTATTCGGTTTTACTTTATTTTTCATTTCTAAAAATTCACACAGGCGAACACCTTTAAAACCTAATAATTGTAACGTCATTCTTTAGAAATGTGCTGATTTATTAGGAAACTAAATTTCAGCCATGCACCGGAATTTAATTTGAAAATATTGCGTGTTTTATATTCGGTATATCCATTTCCAAGATTTCCTAACAATGGTTTCATTTTTGAAAAAATGTATTCGGTTTTATTTTATTTTACATTTCTAAGCATTCACATAGGCGAACACCTTTAAAACCGAATAATTTTTACGTCATTCTTTAGGAAATGTGCTGATTTATAAGGAAACTGATTTTTAGCCATGCACCGGAATTTAATTTGAAAATATTGCGTGTTTTATATTCAGTATATCAATTTCCAGTATTTTCTATAACAATGGTTTCATTGTTGAAAAAATTTATTCGATTTTACTATATTTTACATTTCTAAAATTTCAATCAGACGAACACCTTTAAATACAAATAATTTCTACGTCATTCATTTGGAAATGTGCTTATTTATTAGAAAATTAATTTTCAGCCGTGCTCCGGAATTTAATTCGAAAATATTGCGAGTTTTATATTCGGTATATCAGTTTCCAGGATTTTCTAACAATGGTTTCTTTGTTGAAACAATGTACAGTAAAACCTGTAAAGTTGACCACCCTTGTAAGTTAACCACCTGTCTATGTTGACCTCTGTTGTCAGGAACCAAATTTATCCTATACAAAACTATAAGACAAACCCTTTGTAACCTGACCACCTATCTATCTTGTATCTTGACCACTGAAATTATTCAAATTTGACTAGAACTATTATAAAATGCCCATCAAAAACCTTTATAACTTGACCATCCAAAAAGCTAACAAATCATGAATTTAAAAAAAAAGGAACTCTCCACGAAATTTTCTATTTTTTTTTTCTTTTTAACTAGAATTTCTCAAAGGGTGAAATAGTTATTAACCTGTTGAAATGCTTTTAGTAGTGATAGGTGTAGGTAAATAATTCAAGGCTTATCTATTCTCACATTGTTGCTCTTGTAGATTCGACTTTTCAACACACCCCTCCCCCTCCATTCTTTGATTCTAGATTTTTCTCTGCTGTTTCCCATTCTCTTATCATTCCTTCCCTTCTTTCAATAACCCCAGGTGCTAGTTGGTAAGCAGAAATATTTCCACCATTTGCAATATTTTGTGTGAATTGTAACAACACAATTAAGAAAATTATTTGTGATAATCATGAGTTACACTAGAACAGTGTTGTAGTAAGGAATATTGGGCTGATGTAAAGTACAAAAACCAGTGTCAAACTACAATAACAGAGCTTTTATTGGAAAAATAGGCAATGTAAATAACAAACTTAAATTTAAAATTTGAGAATGTGTATGCGTCTTAACATGTCAAAAAAGCAAGTGTTTTTTAATATGTTTTTTTTTATAAATTATGTGTTATAACTAGTATAGTTTGAAGAATCACTAATTGAGTGTATATTGATTCACTGGTTTTTTTTTAATTAGTAGTAATACTAATTGATTTTAAAATTGATACAAAACTATTAATTCATTCTTGTAGTTAATCTTTTCTTTTATAAGGTGTTAGAAATATGCATGGTAATACAATATTATTTTTAAAGCCTTGTCAATAAATAAAATATTTTTGCGAAAAAATGATATGGTATGAATATTACGTTAAAAAAGAAAAAAAAAAATATATATATATATATCATCGCCCTTTATAAGTTAACCACTTGTCTAAGATGACCACTGAAGTGTGGCACCGCAAGTGGTCAAATTACACAGGTTTTACTGTATTTGGTTTTACTTTATTTTATATTTCTAAAAATTCACTCAAGCGAACACCTTTAAAACCAAATAATTTTTACGTCATTCATTTGGAAATGTGCTTATTCATTAGGAAATTAATTTTCAGCCGTGCTCCGGAATTCAATTCGAAAATATAACGTATTTTATATTCGGTATATTAGTTTCCAGGATTTTCTAACAATGGTTTAATTGTTGAAACAATATATTCACTTTTACTTTAATTTACATTTCTAAAAATTCACACAGGCGAACTCCTTTAAAACCGAATAATTTTTACGTCATTCTTTAGGAAATGTTCTGAATTATTAGAACTAATTTTCAGCCGTGCACCGGAATTTAATTTGAAAATATTGCATGTTTTGTATTCGGTATATCAGTTTCCAGTATTCTCTAACAATGGTTTCATTGTTGAAACAATGTATTCGGTTGTTCTTTATTTTATATTTCTAAAAATTCACTCAGGCGAACACTTTTAAAACAGAATAACTTTTACGTCATTCATTTGTAAATGTGCTTATTTATCAGAAAATTAATTTTCAGCCGTGCTCCGGGATATAATTTGAAAGTATTGCGTGTTTTATATTCGGTATATAAGTTCCCAGGATTTTCTAACAATGGTTTAATTGTTGAAACAATGTATTCGGTTGTACTTTATTTTATATTTCTAAACATTCACACAGGCGAACTCCTTTAAAACAGAATAATTTTTACGTTATTCATTTCGAAATGAATGACGCAAATTACTTGAGCATGAATTTAATTTGAAAATATAGCGTGTTTTATATTCGGTATACCAATTTCGAGAATTTTCTAACAATGGCTTCATTGTTGAAAAAATGTATTCGGTATTACTTTATTGTACATTTCTAAACATTCACACAGGCGAACTCCTTTAAAACAGAATAATTTTTACGTTATTCATTTCGAAATGAATGACGCAAATTATTAGGAAATTATTAGGAAATTAATTTTCAGAACTGCACCGGTATCTAATTCGGAAATATTGCGTGTTTTATATTCGGTATATCAGTTTCCAGGATTTTCTAATAATGGTTTTATTTTTGAAACAATATATTCATTTTTAAATTATTTTACATTTTTAATAATTCACACTGGCAAAAACCTTTAAAACCGAATAGTTTTTAAGTCATTCTTTAGGAAATGTGCAGATTTATTAGGAAATTAATTTTCAGCCGCGCACCGGGATTAAATTTGAAAATATTACATGTTTTGTATTCGGTATATCAGTTTCCAGTATTTTCTAACAATGACTACATTGTTGAAGAAATGTATTCGGTTTTACTTTATTTTATATTTCTAAAAATTCACACAAGCGAACACCTTTAAAACCAGATAATTTTTACGTCATCCATTTGGAAATGTGCTTATTTATTAGGAAATTAATTTTCATCCGTGCTCCAGAATTTAATTCGAAAATATAGCATATTTCATATTCGGTATATTAGTTTCCAGGATTTTCTAACAATGGTTTAATTGTTGAAACAATATATTCACTTTTACTTTAATTTACATTTCTAAAAATTCACACAGGCGAACTCCTTTAAAACCGAATAATTTTTACGTCATTCTTTAGGAATGTTCTGAATTATTAGGAAACTAATTTTCAGCCGTGCACCGGAATTTAATTTGAAAATATTGCATGTTTTGTATTCGGTATATCAGTTTCCAGTATTCTCTAACAATGGTTTCATTGTTGAAACAATGTATTCGGTTGTACTTTATTTTACATTTCTAAAAAATCACTCAGGCGAACACTTTTAAAACAGAATAATTTTAACGTCATTCTTTAGGAAATGTGCTGATTTATTAGGTAACTAATTTTCAGCCATGCACCGGGATTTAATTTTAAAATATTGCGTGTTTTATATTCGGTATATCAGTTTCTAGGATTTTGTAACAATAGTTCCATTATTGAAAAAAATGTATTCGGTTTTACTTTATTTTTCATTTCTAAAAATTCACACAGGCGAACACCTTTAAAACCTAATAATTGTAACGTCATTCTTTAGAAATGTGCTGATTTATTAGGAAACTAAATTTCAGCCATGCACCGGAATTTAATTTGAAAATATTGCGTGTTTTATATTCGGTATATCCATTTCCAAGATTTCCTAACAATGGTTTCATTTTTGAAAAAATGTATTCGGTTTTATTTTATTTTACATTTCTAAGCATTCACATAGGCGAACACCTTTAAAACCGAATAATTTTTACGTCATTCTTTAGGAAATGTGCTGATTTATAAGGAAACTGATTTTTAGCCATGCACCGGAATTTAATTTGAAAATATTGCGTGTTTTATATTCAGTATATCAATTT